>WFMF01000429.1:0-155772 GCA_011033025.1 Beroe forskalii
CTGGTTTTTAAGCCCCTTAGAATTTTTAATAATATTGCAAGGGTTTTTGCAACCCAAGTTTTTTTTAGTACCTTTAAAGGCCCGTTTTCCTCCCCTTTTTGGGAAGTTTGGGAATGTCCCGCCTTCAAATTTCATTCCCCCCTAAATATTTGGCCTTTTGGGAATCTTGAAAAAGTTGTGGGGAATTCCTTCTGAGCAGCTTGAAGTGAGTAACTGTCACAGCCTTTGAAATCATTATACTTTATTATACCTGGGTTACTTTCTGCCTTATCGGTCATCATCACAGTTTGTTTGTATAGTTGTGTTGTGGTGTTTTGTATAAACTTTATTAAAGTACCATAAATTCGTCAGATACATTTGTGGGTGTTGTGAAAGCGGAATTACTAAGTGAGTGGTATTTTTACTATCATTCCTTTGATCTACATTTCTATTATTCACTGTGTCCACAGATATTTATTTAAAAATAATATGAATCATGATCATACGAGCACAGGATGTAAAATACATAATATGATTCATTATTGTGAGTTGTGACATATATTCACGTGCCTTTTTCCACCCTGAATCGCGTTATACCTCGCTATTGCTTGTCTAAATAACCCACATTACATCATGGGCCGAGAGAAAGTTTAATATCAATAATGAAAACAAAAAGTAATCCAAATACACGAACTTCCGGCAGGAAAACACATTTATTACCTTTCATACAGTAGCTTATCTGATATGCTTGTTGCGGTGATGTGCCCACGGACGCCATCGCCCCATAACATAAAGGTAAAGGACAAGCGATCAGAGTAACTTAGAAACACAGGATTTCACTAAACATATGTTTGCAGTAATGGTAGATAAATTAGAACATAAAAAGTGGCACTTTTTCTAGAGTGTACTACCCCTTTAACTTATTGAGAAGTTGGTATTCCTGGAATATTGTTCAGAATACTGAAATGAATTGAACACAATTTTCAAAGCACAATACCATATTTTTTCGATGCTGTTTAATGGAGCTTCTTGGTTGTGCTTAAAAGTATAAAGTATAAAACTTTTTGCTTTACAGCAAAACGGTTCCACAAACTCTTCACAAAACTACATCGTTCATTTCAACACATGCTACAATGTGTCAACGGTGGAGCAATGTTGATTTTTCAGCCGGGGAATTTCCCCTCAACAATTATACTCTTTTATATTTAATAAAACTGCTGTCTTTCATTAAAAGTAACAATTATGATTCAAGCCAAATAACTACTCCACAATATCAACTGACAGTTTCGATTCATAACTTTAAGATTGACTTTATAAAAAGCTATGAATCATCTTCAGGATCTCCGAGGAGCAGCCTCAACACATCCTCAGTTAGTTAATTTAATATGTGTTGTGTTGTAAGTTTAATTGTAAGTTTAATTGAATTATGGTAATTTCATTATAGCAGTCCAACAACTTTTTTGATCCTGAAGGACGAACAGTAACGTAGTTGTATGAAACATTAGCTTCCCACTCCCAGTCCCAAGGTTGTTTGTTTTCCTAAACCAATCAGGTCGGACCAATATCTACATGTTCTTATGTTGCAGCATATCAAAAATGATAGGCATATGGAAGTGACATCATAATATTGTGTTATCGCACTGAATTGCCGATTGGTAAAACCGCCTATCAAATGAAAAAGTCGTGTTCAGTAACCACACTGAATCTAGTTGGTATAGGTTAATGATGGTCATAATCTTATTTGGTCAAGGTAAAGTAGCCTTGAAATAACAAAAGCGAATTTTTACACAATTATAGATTGGCCAGAAAGCTGGACACGATTTGCGATTTTATATAAGAACTTAAGAAGTTTGAAAATTTTGTCAAATTTGAGCCGGGGGAAAAAAGGATACTTTTCCCCGGCTCCATGAATAGAGCCGGGGAAAAACCCTGTCCCCAGCTCCTACTCCACCCATGCAATGTGTTCATGGTTTCATAACTTAAATGCAACATTAAGTTCTTCGATACTTTGTCACTGAAAGATAAAGATAAAGATTAAAAAATTTTGATTTGACATCAACACTCATTTCACAAAACAGTGTCCATGATTCAATAAACATTATGATGGATCTTTCAGCCCATATTATATAGACATTAACATTGAAAAATATATAATACAATTTAATAAATTAACATTTACTGATAAACATAATAATTTAATGGCGAATTTAAATTTCATCTGTATAAATTATAACTTAAATTATAGTATGAATAAAAAGAACAACCTGTCAATTGCCAGGTTTCACAACACTTTAATGAGACACACGAGCTGATTGTAAAATAGCAAAGTACTTTCAGAACATCATCAGTGCTGAAAATCATATTTGAGGCCCCCATTGCCTATCGAAATGTCAAAAGTTAGTGTGTTATCAGAAAAAACATATTATACTGTAAGGCGCCCGTAACGTTCGTCGGTCGATCGAATGGAATTGGTCGATCGATCAACTCCATTTGAACAAATTATGTGTTTTACTGGTCTCTGATGACTTGAATCGTGTTTAAATGAGCAATAATTCAGTTGTTTCCCTACTAGCTCAAAGATTTTCTATTAAAAACACATCAGTCGATCAAATGACTTTGATCGATCGACCAGTTCCAATCGATCGACCGACGAACGTTACATGCGCCTAAAGTCAATTAACAAGTTAATTTAATTTGAATAAATGAAAAAAGAAAAGGCAATTAACACCCCTATCTAGGTGCTTTGAGTCATCTCATTATTAAAAATAATGATAAGGGTGAGCACTTAAACAGTTATAGAGACTGTTTAAAAGGCTACCCTATTACATGAAATTAAGAAGCCATCTTATTAAGAAACCAAGCAGAAAAGTTTTTTAAAAAATTAAAAATCTCTGTGGCTTGCGCGCGGCGCATCGCTCGAGAAGACATATCAACGCAGTCAGTTGCTAAACACGCATATCCCTGTTTGCGTTACGCGTTCCCCCAACCAGGGGTACATCCCGAGACGACACGGTTTAGCGGCTTGCCGCGACGCGCACGGCTAGTCTCCCATGTAAACGGAATCCTTCATTATCTATGACAGTGACGTCAATCAGAAAAATATAATTAAGCGCATCTAGCCCAGCGAACACTGTGCACTCGTTGGGGCGATTTTTGCGCTACTCGGCGCCAAACCAACATATGACAAATTATATACCGTTGGAAAGGTCTTGTTCTCCCTAACACAGCGCAACTATTTTCAAGTGAATCCGATGTTTCTATCAGAAGTTATGGCCGATTTGCTGATTTTCGTAAAAATTGCGCCGCGCGCGATCAAAATATTGTGTCGAGCTGAAATAACTTTGCAGACCTTGTTTTACGGAACGCTCTGATTGGTCAGAACGATATGTCACGTGACGATCACGTGATCTTTACCAGGTGAGCTTGGCAGATCACGTGACCAGATCACTGTAGCACAGTTTAGAGATCCAATTTCCGGAGTAATCGAAATATTTTATTGAGTGACGACCTCAACTTGCAGATGAAGCCTGTGCTTCTGCTAAAGATCTAAAGCATTGAAATTGGATCGACAAGAATTAGAATCAAACTCTGACGTTAAAAAGTAATTTATTTGTAATATTACTATCAACTAACTATCAATAATTCCCGTAAAAACGAAACACTGAAACAGCGGGGGGCCTACGGAAGAAATCCCGTGGGCCTGATCTCGGCAATCTCCCGCAGTAATTACTAATTCAATCATATGACCACATTGTTCGAATTCGAGATTTCAATTTTTTGACTGTTAATGCTTTTTCATTTGGACCAATACAGTCAAGTCTGTCACATGTAAGCATGTTGATGTATAACGCCAGGATTTCCAACAATGGCAGCGGTAGAGTGGAGTCAGGCAGTACCTATGAGAGCTTTGGCCTTTGCGTTCCTTCTCGGATTATCCTCGCTTAACCATTTGGCTTCAGCTGCAGTCGCCACTTCAGTAGCATGCCTCGCACTTGAAGGGAAGCTGCCCTAAGCCCTTCCACTGTCAGAGATCGTGTCGCAGAGCTTCAGAGCAACGGCTGAAATCCTGATGGCGAATGGGTATAGGTACAAAAATTCAAAATGAGAAAATTCTATCCTGGCGCTTTACCAACAGTAGCTAGGTGACATGCAGGAATTAAATAATAGATGAAAGTGTTTAAGGGGTCACAAGATCAGTCCTCAATATTTTCAAATGGATGCATCATAATCATGTTCAATGGATTCGATAAAATACGACCACAAAACTTAGTTCAGTATTAGTATATATCACTGATCTAGTATCTTAGTATTTGTGTCCGATGGATCGATATTTGATTTAGTAGGTACACGTGATCCGTACGTTATTTTAAACACCATCGCACAATTTTGCCGATCATGGACATCGATGTCCATTGGAGGATTTGACTCAAAAAGGAGAAACGAATTTTAAACCTTCACTTACAGTTGACAGCAACTTTATAGCGGGAAATCACTGGATATATGTGCGGTGATGTGTAGTAGCAACTCCTCATGAGCGGGCTCACTTCTTCACTTTCCCTGAAATGAGAGATATTTTGACGCTACCTTATACCTAACTGTGGCGATAAGGCCAAGGCGAGAGTGAAAACGCATTGCCACTATATAGGGATATAGGCATCAGAGGAATATGCTTATTACATCGGAATTTAGGAATTGTAACAGCTGGGAACAAAACAGCATGTACTAAACAACTGAAATAGATGGCGTATTGGAAAGTCACTCAGAGAAATACGGCCGAAAGAACGCAAGAAAGATATGTACCTACTGTTTCAGAAATTTCTGAAATTATATTTAAGTTCCCTAAACTTTGATTATGATCAACTCTCACTTTTAGCCACCGTGGTAATGAAGCGAAAGGTATAAAAGTATGAAGAAGAAAATAAAAATTCGTTTAAGCGCGAATATTAGCGCGCTTAAACGAATACGCGACCATTTAAGAAAGTTTTCAAAGGCTCGAAAATGACAGAATTTTAACTTTTATATGTTTAGTTCCACCTATCTATACATCCTTACCCTACATGAACAATTTCATTTACCTATCCTCTAACTCACTTATCATGCGTGGGTCATCATTATCAGCAGGAGATCCAGGCCCCAGGAATCCAGGATCATCAGCTCATCAGCAATGGGAATCAGCACCAGACAGTCATCTCATGGTGAAATGTTGCCAGACTCAGTTTCCTGAAATTGTTTGAACGTTTTACCCCAAAGCTTCCCTTCCGTTAGAAATATTGATCAACAAGCTCTAGCCTGAAGTCCGAGATTAATGTCTAGAAAGGGTATAAATACTTGGAACTTATAGTTATATTTCAGTTTCATGAACCAAAAGGTCCTGGACTATGATTATGTACCTACCAATATTGTTTGGTTTTGGGCTTTGGTAAACTGGTACGCAATAACTCGTAACTCGTAGAGCGGAGTGTAGAGATCTTCATCTTCATTAATTTCACGTAGAGATTCATAATTGCTCCTATAAAGAAATTAAAGACTTCATTCAGGTATAACCTGGTTCATTGCCTCTATAGGTATAATTTTATTGGTAGGTACCTTTAATAGGTACCTACCAATAATATAAGAGTCACATGTTTGAGATTCGAATCAAATATTTCGGCATAATAGGCCGCGAACTTTAGTTCGCCGCGAACCCGGGCGAACTCAGGCGAACCCGCGCGAACTCCGCGCGGGTTCGCAAGCGTTCGCCGACAGTTCGCCAATTTTTTTCCTTGGCGAACTCCGCTGAAGTTCGCCGAGAGTTCGCCAGACGTTCGCCGAACTCCGGGCGAACTCGAGCGAACTCAGGCGAACCCGCGGAGTTCGCCGCAAACGAGAACTAGTTCGCCGCGAACCAGTTCGCAGCGAACTTAAAATTTTTTTTGGTTCGCGAACGATTTTTGGAGTTCGCGGCGGACTCGTTCGCGGCGAACGAGTTCGCAGCGAACTAGTTCGCGGCGGACTAGTTCGCCGCGAACTACTTTTTTCTAAGTTCGCGGCGAACTAGTTCGCGGCGAACTCTTGTCCGACGTTGTCTGACCCCTTCGCCTTCGGTTAGGGTTTGGGTTAGGGTTTGGGTTAGGGTTTGGGTTGGGTTTGGGTTAGGGCCGATCCATGAACTATAAAGGACGTCCGCAAAATTTCGGTCATTTTAGACCCCTCCCTCCCCCTTTGTCCGCATTTCAGAAACCCCTCCCTCCCACAGGACGTCCGCATTTTTCTTAATAATTTTTTGGGTCAATATTCTGGGCCCGAAATTTCACGATTTTCTTGTGAAATAACCGTCAAATCGACCATAACTTCCAAAAAATTGCGGACGTCCGCATTTGACCAAACACCCCTCCCCTATGTCCACAAACGTCCGCATTGGGCAGACTCCCTCCTCCCCCCTCATTGCGGACGTCCTTTATGGATGGCCCTTAGGGTTTGGGTTAGGGTTATAGGGTTTGGGTTAGGGTTTGGGTTTGGGTTTGGGTTTGGGTTAGGGTTTGGGTTAGGGTTTGGGTTAGGGTTTGGGTTAGGGTTTGGGTTAGGGTTAGGGGTTGGGTTCGGGTTTGGGTTCGCGTTTGGATTCGGGTTAGGGTTTGGGTTGGCGAACAATCGTTCGAGGTGAACTAGTTTGGCAGTTTGCAGCGGAATTGTTATAGTTGATGACAAACAAGTTCGCAGCATAAAATGAATAATAATGAAGTTCGCCGCGAACTAGTTCGCCGCGAACTTAGAAAAAACTAGTTCGCCGCGAACTAGTTCGCGGCGAACTAGTCCGCCGCGAACTTGTTCGCCACGAACTAGTTCGCCGCGAACGATTGTTCGCCGGCGAACAATCGTTCGCCAACCAAAAATTTTGAGTTCGCTGCGAACTAGTTCGCGGCGAACTAGTTCGCCAGTTTGCGGCGAACTCCGCGCGGGTTCGCCTGAGTTCGCTCGAGTTCGCCCGGAGTTCGGCGAACGTCCGGCGAACTCTCGGCGAACTTCAGCGGAGTTCGCCAAGGAAAAAAATTGGCGAACTGTCGGCGAACACTTGCGAACCCGCGCGGAGTTCGCGCGGGTTCGCCTGAGTTCGCCCGAGTTCGCGGCGAACTTAAGTTCGCGGCCTATTATGCCAATATTTCATCGGGGGTCCTGTATCATATGCTCTGAATAAGCATTTCTAACACAAGTAATTACTTAAATTTACTCAGTCAATCCAACAGTATGTAACCATTTAACATATATATGTTCGGAAGCTATCGAGCATCAAGCAAAACGGTAACATGCCTAGCCTACCGATAAATGGTCAATAGTGATAGTATCATTACGTGTCATGAACTAAGAAATCTATACTTATGCGATAGGTATTTTTTCGATTAA
Organism: Beroe forskalii; assembly: GCA_011033025.1. Taxonomy (NCBI): domain Eukaryota; kingdom Metazoa; phylum Ctenophora; class Nuda; order Beroida; family Beroidae; genus Beroe; species Beroe forskalii. The sequence goes on from WFMF01000429.1 coordinate 7,360, forward strand.
TTGTTGCCTGCAATGCAACAAAATAGGCCATAATCTTCTGAAAAGAAGCAACGGTGAACGGCAGGTCTCAAAGAAAGAAAAAGCCTAAAATGAATGCGACTATCAGCTATTCAACTGCTGAACTGCAGAGGATTTGGTAATGTGACCGCACTGAACAGCTAATGAAACACTCAAACTACACGCGAGTCACGTGATTAGGAGCAGAGCAAGCACTGACAGATGCTGCGTTTGAGCACTTGATGACGTGATCCTCTCTGGTTCCTCATTGGAGTGGAGACAGCGGAGAGGATGACGTCATCGAATTGTACCTAATTCGGCCAATCACAAAGCGACGCGAGCCTTGAAATAGTGACGAACACAGACTCCTATCCAACGCGATTTTTAAACTCATTATTCGCTAATGTGCCGCGCAGTGCACTTAAGAGCTCGGAGCGTCAGAGCACAACATTCAGGGTCAGCAAACAAGTAGATGCAAAAATTTTCAGCCAAATATGAAATATTGAATTTAATGAAGATAATTCACGCTTTCAGCACGTCATATTCTCGGGAGTTCAGAAAATATTTTTTTTATATTCCTCGGAGAGGATGAGGAGGAGTAATTGCGCGTGGCAGCAATACCAGGCCCGGATCGATTACGGAGCGTGGAGTTGAAAAAAGGTTGGTGTTTTTGCAGATCTCTTTTGCTCTAACAATTCAGACTTAAAAAACTGAGCGTGCGGAAAACAATATTTTGTAATGTGAACTCATTTTCAATAACATCGCGACCAAGATATTTTGCAACAACTTGAGCTTTGAGCGCGCGCCACAGATGCAGTTAACTGCAAACATGGGCTGCCGCTGGCCCGCTGACAAGTGACAGCTGACTGCAGTACTCTGTCCTGCAATTGGGTAATTGGGTATATGAGTTTTGGTCATGATGCAATCATGCCAAGCTTCATGCCAAGCTTCAAATTTAAGATTCATATTAATGAGAATATTTTAATCAATTCTGACAAAATGCGTTGGCGCCGCTAAAATCATCTTTTGGCTTCATGATTTCAACGCGCGCAAATAACTTTGCGACGAATTGAACCAGGCCAGTACTCAGTAGCCACGTATGTTCTTCTCTCCGTACGTTGTGGCTCTGTAGAATTTAATTCATTTCTCTCGCTTTACATTGACTTATGTTGTAGTTGTACGTTGCAATGATGTTTCGACTCTGCCGGTCTGCCCTAAAAATTTAAACAAGTATGGTGATCCGTGATTGGTGTCAATGAGTCATGATTTTATTTGTGTCACTGTCAAGTGTTATTCAATAGAAACATCGCCAGGTACCGCTTTCAGAGTCAACGATTAAATCGATATATCATGGTGTACGTACGTAATATGTTAGCGGTCAGACATGTTACCCTGGTGTCAGTGATATGCATTATGCAAGCGGTGTCAGTATTGGTGTCAATCTAGATCAAGACCAGCTGGTTGACATCAGAAATTACTGGTGTCAAAATCAGCGTAATTTCACATTGTTGTCAGCAATTTTGTGTGTAAATTGGTGTCAGTTTCAGTTTCACATCATCAATGTAGAATGGTGTCATTGTGTCAATCTGATTGTTGTTTGCAGAATCTAGAAACAAAAGAAACGTGGTCACATGGATCACAGTCAACGATATTTGTGTCAGTGATGCGATGTGTTGCCAGTCAGAGTGGTGTCACTGTCAGTGTTGCGTCATAATTTCAATATGTTGTCAAACTGGACGGTGTGAATCGGGATGGTGTCAATCTGTAGTGGTGTCAAACTGGATGGATGGTGTCGATAGATAGATGGTGGAATGGTGGCACTCTGGATGGTGTCAATCTGAATGGCGTCAATCTGGAAGGTGTCAATCCGGATAGTGTCAATCTGGAGAGGAGTCTGGATGTGCTAATCTAGATGGTGTCGATCTGGATGGTGTCAATCTGGATGGTGTCAATCTGGGTGGTGTCAATCTGAATGGTGTCAGTCTGGATGGTGTTAATCTGGATGGTGTCGATCTGGGTGGTGTCAATCTGCATGGTGTCAATCTGCAAGGGGTCATCGGATGGTGTCAATCCGGATGGTGTCAATCTGGAAATTGGATGGTGTCAATCTGGATGGTGTCAATCAGGATGGCGTCAATCTGCATGGTGTCAATCTGGTGGTGTCACAATTTGGATGGTGTCAATTTGAATGGTGTCAATTTGAATGGTGTCAATTTGGATAAACTGTATGGTGTCAATCTGGATGGTGTCAATTTGAATGGTGTCAATTTGAATGGTGTCAATTTGAATGGTGTCAATTTGAATGGTGTCAATTTGAATGGTGTCAATTTGAATGGTGTCAATTTGAATGGTGTCAATTTGAATGGTGTCAATTTGAATAGTGTCAATCTGAATGGTGTCAATCTGAATGGTGTCAATATGGATGGTGTCAATATGGATGGTGTATCGGTGTCACTCTGGATAGCGTCAATCTGGATGGTGTCGTTTAAGATTAGAAATAATATTGCATCGCATATCGGTTTCAAATTCAGCCGTGAGTCGCTTGTTTATAACAGCGGTTTATAACAGATTTAGATTGACTCATTTGGTTATTTCACTTGACCCATCGATCAAATCAATTTATACAGCTGTGCATATGTTCATCAGATCATCAGTTTCCGATACATAAATGATGTTATATGTGAATTGCGCGCGCGTAGCGCGGCTCACATTGAATGATAACGTACATAATCTCCAATTAATTGAGCCTTCCTTGAGCGTTACTTGACGTAACGCGCGAATGACATTTTCATGTACGCCGCGCACCCCGACGAGTGCACAGTGTTCGCTGGGAGCGCTTTAAAGGTAAGGGTTAGGGTAGGGATTAGGGCCAGGACTTGTTAGGTTTAGGGTAAGGATTACGGTTAGGTTTTTGGTTAGGTTCATGGTTAGGTTTAGGATACAATAAAATTGACGTTCAGATCTGTGACGTCACTCAGCCCCGTTTACATTTGCTAAACACGTATATCCCTGTGTGGCTCGCGCGGCGCGCGGCGCGTACACACACCTATGCGGGCTTAGGAACGTTTACATGGGAGACATACCCCGCGCACTCCATGCGCGAAACCAGTGCGCTGGTTAGGGCAAGCGCACGTCCACGGAGTGCGCGACGCCCCTTTCCCCTAACCCGCACCGCGAGCACTCCGTGCGCGTAACCAGGGTCCTGGTTAGGGCAAGACGCCCCTGGTTAGTCATGACTTCACCAATCATGAGGCCAACAGCATCTCATGTTTTGTGTACCTTGAAAAAGTTAAAAGTAAAAAGAACCATCCTTATTTACCAAGGAAAGTAATGACACATGTGAAAGACAAGCTTGCTTAAAATACATGATCTTTAATCCCAGGTCACTCAATAACAAAATCAATGATGCCGGTATAAATCTATGATGCATTATACTTATAGAATATAGCCTCGCTCTAAAGCATGAATATTTCACTTGGAACCAAATCTTCTCAGTATGTTTCAAAATGCACACTTCCTTTACTTCTAGTGCTGCCATTATAGGAGGCATGTTCTCTATTCGTGGAACTCTTCCAAACCTCTTCAGTGCCTCTCTGTATTTAAAGTTTGCTGCTCTGTGCTTGATCAGAGGTTCGGAGGCCTTTCTTTCCCTACAACTATATAGATATTTGATGCCAGAGCAGGTCTTGGTGTAAGTCCACAGCTCCATTATCCAGGAATCAATCTTTTTTATGGAGGTGTAGTTAGCTGTGAAGTGTCTGTTGCCACATTCTGATCTGGCACTTAGGGGCTAGGGACTTTGATCTGGTCTAAGGTTCTGTCAGCTTTGGTGGCAGATGAGCAGGATACGGATACTGAACTTTGATTCTATTGGTTTTGAAGGAGGTTGAGGTGGGTCCAGGACATGGAAATCCGGCTCTTTAAACTGGGAGTATCTGGTGTAGAAGAGGAGGAGGATGAAGAGGATGTGTTGGAGGAAGAGGAGCTGTCGTAGAAGGGATCTCCATAGAAAAAAAGTAGCTCCTTGAATGTCATCGACAGGTCCATGATGTTGATGATTGAATTGAAACACAGGATATTGTTCTAATTTTTGTCGGTTAATATAGTTTTTGGTGATGTCAAAAATCTGGAGAGGGGGGGGGGGCGGTTGGGCCATGATTATGTAATATTTTCTTAAAAAGAGGGGGGATTAGCCATGATTATGTTTGATTAGGGAGGGGGTAGGGGGTAAGAAATGCCCAAAATTGATTACGTAATATGTGAATGATCTCTTAGATGATTCATGTGCAGGCATGTTTACAGCACAGTTACCAATGTACATATTTTCTTGAGTTTATAAAATAAAGCTTCCATGTTATACTCTGGGGAAATGTGGGGACACTCTGTCAATCATTAAGACTGTTAATGAGGCTGGCTAAAAAGCATGTTAAATATAGCACTTGAATGGCCTAACTGAAATGTTTTGTTACTCTTTGTCAATTTCCTCAAGAGACTGACAATTTTTTTAAACTGACAGATGAATAGTGGTGAAAAGTGTGAGGGTTTGATTTCATATATTTTGATCAATCACCTTAAACATTGTTAAATAAGGGCCAGTTATTGCTATCAAAAATGAGATACACCTATTTATAATAATAATAATTGAAACTTTTATATTATAGTGGCACATCAACTTAATTAATTGCACAGCTGTGCCACGAAAACAGCATATTCGGAAAAGGGTGACAGTGCACTAACATAACTTAAAGCATTCACATGAAATACATTTGCAAATTAAAATCAATGGCATTTAAGCACTGTCAGGTTAAAAACAAAAACCTTATATACATAAAATAAATAAGTTAAGTGAATAAATTAAATTAAGATGATTCAAATGCCAACTTAAATAAATAGCTTTTAAGAGCAGTCTTGAATATTTCAATAGTAGAACAACTTTTTAATTCTGAAGGAAGACTATTCCAAAGTTTAGGACCACTCTTCTCGAAAGAACGTTCACCATAATGTGAAATAACTCTAGGTTCATAAAGATAAATTGAGTGACTGTAATCAGCATATCTGAACATAGACATCAAGTAACTGGGTCCAAGGCCATTTAAACATTTATAAACTAGGAGGAGTAATTTAAACTGAATTCGAAACTTAATAGGTAACCAGTGAAGTTCTTTAAGAGTTTCGCCAAGATGGTCATGCTTGTAGAGGCCCACAACAGCCTTGGCTGCTGCATTCTGAATTAACTGCAGTTGATTAATAAGTTTTTCATTGATACCAAAATACAGAGCATTGCAATAGTCAAGCCTGCATACAACAATACTGTTAATGATAAGTTTCATTTGTTCATTTGAGAAGATAAACCTTTTCTTCACAGCATTTCTGATGAGACGAAAAACAGTCTTTTCAGAGCATTAATATGGCTGTCAAATGAGAGTCTGTTGTCTACTGTTATACCAAGATTCCTTACACTTGAAGTAAATCTGATACAAATATTACCAGGGAGGATGATCCCTCCAATGTCTATCTGATTAAGTATGTTGGGAGGTCCAATCACCATAACCTGGGTTTTTCCAGGGTTAAGCTGCAAGCAAAATTCAATCATCCAATTTTGAATTGTTTTGAAACAATTCATAAGCCGGGAGTTGAGTGTTTCTGCCTGATCACAAGGGACAAAAGATTTATAAACTTGTTGGTCATCAGCATAGCCATGTACCTTGAAGCCCATTTCTTCAATTGTCCTGTACAGAGATCTAATGTAGATATTAAACAATATTGGCCCTAGCACAGAGCCTTGGGGGACACCAAACTGCAGGATAATAGAGTCACTCACAACACTCCCAAGTCTGGTGCGCTGAGACCTACCCATCAAAAAGCTTTTAAACCATTTAAGTGCTGTTCCTCTGATTCTTATTTCTTTACTAAGAATTTCAAGCAGCTATTTGTTTATATTTATTTAATATACAGACCATAAATGGTATATTCTATTACCTTAGAATGTTCCAGTATGCAGAGTCACCAAATAGCACATCTTTTCAACTCCCTTGGGCCAGTAAATGGAAAATTGAGTGGTGAGCTAAGAGCTTAGATTATTTTAATTTTAATTTGTATTTATCACATTTTCATTGTAATGAATTCTATAAATAAACAAATAAATGATCATAAATTTATTTAGAACTTGCCATTCCTTGATTTTTGGCATGTGATACATGCTGAACCACACAGCACTGTCCAGATGGTTCATTCTCTTATCAGGGGATATTTGTTTCTGATACTCTAACAAGCGAAATATACCCTTATATCAAATGATTTTTGTCAAAAAAGTACCTTAGTTCTTTTCAAAACTTATCTAAACACCACCCACCCATTGGGTACTTTAATGGATATGTTCCTTAAAATAGTACCTTGACTGCATTCAATTTGTTTGTTTCAGGAAAATCAGTCCATGCATTCCTTTTAACATCTAACCTTCCTCCACACTGCCTTAAAGACATCTGGTTAGAAAATGAATTGATATTCAATTATACCTCTAATTCATTATTCCAGTTTTCTTGTAGCATTACAATTTTTATCTCTCTTTTAAAATCACACTCTCTTTATGTTTTTCATATGTTGTTATGTCTTTTGTCCTTTCGTAGACACATTTTAGGGTGCCCATGTATAGTATAGATAAAGTTGAACATGTTGCTATGGTTGCACATTCAAGTTGATATGTGTGCATACCGTATTCATTTCTGTTCAATTCTGTTTTTAGTATGTTGCTCTGTAACTTTTCAATCTGTTTGGAATTTTTTGATGCAGTGAAAATATTCATTTTATTTGACTTGTAGTTTTTAAAATATGTTGCTTAGAAGCACTAAGTGTATTTGCAGACCCAACAGTCTACATTATAAACTGAAATAATGTTTTTTCTTTGCACAGGACAAGAGCAGACCAAGACAGGGATGGCCACTTGACCTTACAAGAGTTTTCTACAATACTCCAGCTCATTCAAAATTATAAACGTGGTTTGAATGCTGCTGCTATCAACAGCATGTCTGCCATTCCCTTGCAGCAACTCCAGCAACAACTCCAGCAGCAACAGATACAGCAACAGCAACAGCAACTCCAATTACAGCAAAATATGCAGCTCCCACAACAAATGCACAATGTAAACTCATCATTGTCCAGGTCTAACTCTTTCAAGTCACAACAGCCTATGCCAGCTGCAGCAGCTGCTAACTGGTCTTCTTTCCTACCAGATCAAGGTAAATCTTATTAATGTAAGTAGAAATTATGAAATGAAATTTAATTACAATCTGGTAAGGATTTAATGGTAACCATCGGCAAATACTTTCCATAGTGCCATCTGAAAATCAATATTTTAACATGTAACATTTGGTTGTGCTAGGTATTCCTAACTAAAGGTTGTTAAAACTCCTCATAAAATCTATATCTATACAATTATAAGTTTATTGGCTTGATTGCACAATTGTACAGCTAGCTAATCAAACGTTTTAGTGTCAGGTATTAATAGTTATATGGTATTGAACTTATATGCATCATAATTCATGATATTTTTACTTCACTGCCAGAAACACTTGACTGTCAGAAATAGCAGTTTGAACTCGTTAGGATTATTTGACATAATGCCATAATAGAATCTTTGAATTTCTGTCATTCGCAGCAAGCAGGCACTCGTCTCCCATGAAAGCTGGTGCTAGCAGTGTTACTCTGCCTGCCTCTATCAGCAATGAGATGTGGGTTGTGGATCTTAATGCTAAGAAGAGGTACCTTACTCTCTTCAACAGACTGGATAACAGGCGCACTGGCTCAGTTGCAGGTTAATCTAAGAGTTACGTTGTTTCATGTTAGTTGGTTGTGTAAGTAATATATCTTCATTGTTCAGTTTTTTCATTTTTCTGATGTTTCCAAATGTTTTAAAGTTTAAAGATCGTTTTTATAGTATGAAAAAAATAATGGCAACACTGCACTGTCCTTTTCCTTACCAACCCCTTACAGGTTCCATCGTGAAAGGAGAGTTTGTCAAGAGTGGACTCAGTGCTCAAACTCTCAGCCAAATATGGAGCCTCTCAGACATAAGTAAAACAGGGTGCCTCTCTGCTGACGAGTTCTGTCTGGCTATGTACCTGGTAAGTTTACGTTCCTGTTCTAGTTTACCTCCAGCTGTTTACCTACCTGCTCTAGTTTACCTCCCTGTTCACCTCCCTGTGTATTTTGAGACATTATATGCGAGTTTTGTCACTTTTTGTCTCGTTCTGGATCCAAATTGACGTTTTGTCGCCGTCGCCCTAGAAATGGGGAGTAAGTTTAGGAATGAGCTGATATTCTCAATATTATGCAGTGTTTCATCCATTTGAAGTGAGATTAATATTTTGTTTATCATGGTGCCCACTTTACCTTGGCAATTTTTCACAAAAGATAGGGCGCCAACTTTTTCGATGTACTGTGATTTGAATTGAACTCTATTCCCATCCAAAACGTTTGATTTGTATTAATTTCAATTTGTATTATTATCTTATGACGATTGCTTCATACACAGGTTGAGAACGCACAGAGAGGCAAAGATCCCCCTGCAACTCTCACCCCTGCCCTTGTTCCCCCACAGTATCGACACTTCCTACTGAAAGACAAACCAGAGTCACAACCTGACTCTATATTCACCAAAGGTTTATTCTTCATTCTGTACACTAAGTATCTCCCGGATTTCAGGAAACAATCAATATTATGATAATGGTACATAATAATATACTGATATTTGAATGAGTTATTTACTGTATGTCAAAAATTCGCTGAATTATTTGGAAGTTTTATTCCACTGCATTCCTCAGCATCGTTTGAAAACAAGAAACAGCAGAATTTTGACAAGGGAGAAGCAGAACTGGAAAGAAGACGCTTGGAGATCAAAGAGAGGCAGCGTAAGGAACAGGTAAGGCATTGTTTTGCTTTTTTGAGTGTATACTGTATAGTGTATAAGGTATGGTACATGTAGTTTTTACCTACTGTATCAAATTCTACTCTGCAGTCCATACATTCTACTTGATTACAAGACTGTGTTAATAATACCGCCACACTATAAAACGTACAGTAGTATATACTGTTGAACAGAATGTGGGTATCAAGTATCAAAACTCTAATTTAGTCTGGAGAATGTGGTTTAATCAAAGTGTATTGTTCACAAGAACATCCCTACAATTATACAATGACGTGGCAATGACGTGGCAAAAAAACATTCACATCATGTGATTACGCAATGCAAAGTACTAAAGTATGTTACGACTTTGAAAATCCATCACTTCCCCATCTCCACTGCATCTTTCCCCTAATTCCATTCTTCTGAATTTTCCCACGTCTCGCCTCCTTTTCTCCCATAACCCTCTCTGAGTCGCATTCGTCTGTTCGGAGTGGCTTTTTGGAGCGTCACTCTAGCGCGAGTACCCCCTTTTTTGGCAAGTTTGAACAACTTATGTCCCTAAATTTTACCCTTAGCCTTCACACTACCTACCCCTCAGCACCTAATGTCTCAGTACCTAATGTCTCAGTACCTAATGTCTCAGTACCTAATGCTTCAGTACTCAATGCCTTAGTACCTACCTAATGCCTCAGTACTCAATGCCTCAGTACCTAATGCCTCAGTACTCAATGCCTCAGTACCTAATGTCTCAGTACCTAATGTCTCAGTACCTAATGCCTCAGTACCTAATGCCTCATTTCCTAATGTCTCAGTACTCAATGTCTCAGTACCTAATGTCTCAGCACCTAATGCTTCAGTACGCAATGCCTCAGTACCTTATGCCTCAGTACCTAATGCCTCAGTACCTAGTGCCTCAGTACCTAATGTCTCGGTACCTAATGTCTCAGTACCTAATGCCTCAGTACTCAATGTCTCAGGAGGATAGGGAAGCTGAAGCTGCAGCTTCTCAGGAGCTGGAGAGACAGAAGGCAGCCCTACAAGCCCGGAGACAACTCGAGTTCCAGAAGCAGAGAACCAAGAGTCTCGAGGTGGCTGCCCAGCTCAAGCAACAACAGGAACAGGTTTTTTTTTCTGTGATTAATAAATTTCTGATGTTTATTTGATATTCATTTCGTTATTTATAAACACTTTAACTCTACTATTCATCAAATGGTGTTATTATTAAGAATGTGTGGAATTTTACCGGAATCTACCGCATTTTGAGCTGACCCCACCCACTTACTCGACACTAGGAGCAGCAGACGCTCTACAGAAACAAGATGGAAACTTGGGCTGAGTCTCGCAAGCAGCAGCTCGAGGGACAACTCTCCCGACTCAGAGACCTGACCACCGGTTTAAGGACCCGGAAACTCCTCCTCGACAAGGAACTCAATGATTTGGTATGCCAAAGTAGGAAGGGTGTGGTTCGACAAGGAACTCAATGAATTGGTATGCCAAAGTAGGAAGGGTGTGGTTCGACAAGGAACTCAATGATTTGGTATGCCAAAGTAGGAAGGGTGTGGTTCGACAAGGAACCTGATGATTTAGTATGCCTTGTAGAATGGGTGTGGTTCGACAAGGAACTCAATGATTTGGTATGCCTAAGTAGGAAGGGTGTGGTTCGACAAAGAACTCAATGATTTGGTATGCCAAAGTAGGAAGGGTGTGCTTCAAGGAGGATAATATTGGTTTGAAGGAAGATGTTTTTAGAAAAGCGTAGTATTTGCATCATATCCTAAAAAGTGGTGGTTGGAGAATATTAATCTAAAATGCGTAGGGATTTTTAGGATGATTCAAGTGAGCAAGTGGTGCAAATTAATTGAATGTGGGTGGTAACCTCTAAAATATTGATTTGAGTAGAAAGTATTAGACAAGTCATCGTGTTACTTTCGGCAGTATTCCATGTCTCTGTAAGCTTAGTTCTGTTGTTCAGATTGCACGGCGAGACCGCAACAAGTTAACCTTGAACAACTTCATGGAGGAAAAGACCAGGATCTTCCTGGACATTGAAAAGCTGAACAGGCAGAGACAAGAAATAATTAATGAGGTGGGCAAGAGTACTGAAATATCTTACCGTGATTGGTAAGCAGGGCTATGATTCTAGTTTTGTTTTTGACCAATCCCTACAATTACGAGAGGGGTGACTATGACATGACAACGTACCGAGATACTAAACCTCACTAATATTAATAACCCCGTGACATTTGACCCTTTGGTTATTGAATGACCTGAATTCATAATTTTTAAAACAGTCTTACATACTTGGAACCTGGCTCAGGTAAGCTCAGCTCGGCTAGCAGTTCAGTCCTCTCAATGCGAGGTGACCTCAGTGGGCAACGACAAGGTGCGGTTGTCTCAGCAACTCAGAGCCAGACGCAATCCTGATGAGTAGGTGTTTTGGGTCCTGTAGTTGGGAACTCGGTAATCTGCCGATGCACACCTGGGGTACAACCTGGGCATACCTGGGTTACACCTAGGCCCTAGGGTACATTTCGGGCACACCTGGGGTACACTTTTGTCACAAGACACACCTGGGGCACCCTGGGGCACGAAATGTGCCCGAGATGTGCGCAGGTTGTGCCCGAGTTGTGCATCGGCAGATTACCGAATTACCCACATTATAAATAATTTTCTAGGTGGATTGCTGTAAGTCTGTGATGACTCGATTAGTTATTCGTTTAGTTACTTCCTTATTAGTGTTACTATGGCGGTCTTGCTGTTACGAGTTTACTGCTTATAGCCGCGGATGGAAACGGTTAGTTAACTTACATAGAAGTGCATGAATGCGTAATGCGTATACGCAATACGCATTCGGTGTTGAATTTACCGTAGAAGAGAAAAGAAAACCTTTAGAACAGAAAAGAAAGCCTAAAGAAAACCCACGTAGAAAAGTACAAAAGAAAAAAATGAAGCAGAGGACCAATTAACCATGCAATCGGTGCTGCCAAGCAACTAGGTGTTGCCAAACAACTTGGTGCTACCAAGCAAAATGGAGTTAAAAAGAAAATTTATATCAGTTCTGGTTGCAGAATTTAGCACAAAGCAAAGTTCAGGAATTAAAAATTCAAAAATGATAGGAATCTCAAGATACTATTTTTAAGATGGAGGAATACTATAATTTACCACAGGGCAAAACTCTGGGAATCAAAAATGAAAAGAATCTGCAGATACTAATTTTAGGTTAGAATAATTGAAGGCTAACATAGATGACAGAAAAAAGTCAAAAAATTAAATTCATCGATCGTCGAGGCTGCGTGCTAACGCGTCATGTCACCAAATCTAGCGAACATATTTCGGTGGGCATTTGATATATTGTAATCATCGCCAGTAAATGTCTGAAAACGTACAAAAATTCTTGAAAAACATGTAAAATACCAACATATTAACCCGGGGTCACGTGACATTTCAACACCCGGTGTTTTAACAGTGTTTGTATGGGAGCCATTAAGTGGTACTATTAATAGCCCCAGACTAAATGCGTCATTTTAGTAGAAATACAAGCTCTGTGTACAATGCGCTTAAAATGATTACAATTGTACATTATACGATCAGAAATGAACCCCAATTAGAAAATAAGCAGCATAAAACGAAAAAAAAGAAAAAAAAAAACAAACAAACAAAAAACACATATCTAAAATTTCAGGAAACAAACGCGTAGCTGCTACCACGAATACAAAACTAAATCTGTTTTTGACAGTTTTACGTGAAGTATACCGCAGGAAATGACATTATACAGTTTGTGAGTGAGTAAACTGTAGTGTACAGCTGTGTAATGTGAAAAATGTTGTGTACAGTGTCGTGCGCTGATTAAAATGTTGTGTACAGTGTAAAATGTTGTGTGATGTATAAAAGGTGTGTACATTGCTGTGTACAGCTGTGTAAACTGTACTGTACTTAGGATCGTGTACCATTGCAACGTAACCAACAGTACACACGATAGTAGGGCATTTAAGCCTACTTATAGCAACTCAGCGTACGAGTTGCTAAGCGGCCACTGGCCAGCAGCAATCAGCATGCTTATGGGTTGCTAGTTCGGGGAAATAACTTGAAACTTGTGTTGCTAATCACTTAATAAGCGGTTTTTATTTACCCTGAATATGTGACGTGTACAGGGTTGATTTTCTAATGCTAATTTATTCCTTGCTTTGAAGAATATTGACTGCGACAATTCAAAAAAACCGGAAACCTCACAAATATCAGTTACAATGAATAAAATACATATAATAGACACGGTGCGCGAAGGGATCTATTTCAGATAGAACCCGCGTAGCGGGTTCTATCTGATAGAATGATACGAGTGCGCGCAGCGCACGAGTTTTCATTCTTTGTGTAATCCCGAGACGAAGTCGAGGGGTTACACTCTAAATAGACTCTGAGAGCACCGTGTCTATGTATTGTAGATGAGTCCGGGTTATTGCATGAGAGTCTAAATACTTAAATACACAACTAATGGAAGTAACTGGTAAAACAATTAGCAGAACAAGCATTTCAGCTTTTCAAGAGATTCAGTGCTTTGATTGGTTGATTTGAAACTTTGCAGAATGAATTGAGGATGAAAGGAGAAGGATGGCTCATCATCAGATATAATTGATAATTGTACGAATTAAACAGGAGTATGTTTCAAAGAACTCTATTGTACGATAACAAATGCAACAACAAAAACAATATCAATCAAAGAATCAAAACAACAAACAAAATATCGACGAATATTAGGGCATTACGACAATCTGCAGGAGCATGCAAATGAGGTAAATTGACCTCTTCTCGCCGTGTTAACAAGTAAAGCAGAGCCAGAACGGCGAAACGAAACAGAAATTAAGTGCAAAAACTGTGTATGAGAGAATGAGAAACCGTTTGCTGAAGGATATTGCTCCGATACCAGTGGCACGTGCGCGCGCAACACGTGACCTTGATTTGGTACAGTAACTGTGGCACGTGTACGAGTCACGTGGGACGGTAATTACATGTTTAGAGAGTTTCTCATGGGAACGAAACATTTGGTATACATGTTGCTAGTAAGAGTGTGTGTTGTTTGAAAGAAGTACATTACACTGAAACTATGTGATAGACACAGTGAATGTATTTGATAGAGGGATTCTGCCAGCGTGTCTATCGCTCTATTTTTTATCCCCTCCCGCTGGCTAAATCCTCACGCAATAACCCGGACGAATCTATAAATAGATAAAAACTATCAATTGCGAGACGAGGAGCAATACGAAGGAAATGAAGTACACACGATGCAGTGTATCATCATAATACACACATTGGAAGTTAAACTCCGTCAGTAGTAGTAGCAGATTGACGGGAAGGAAACTTAAACAACTCGTTAGGCGAAGCAGTGAAAACCCCCTAAGTTCGGAGAGTGCCAACATCGGAAGCTGGATCGAGTTGCCGCTGGCTTTGATACAAGTACCCACGCAGCACTAAGGTAGGTACCGGTTGGTACATGGATCATCGGACAAAGTCAAAGTACGTCATTATAGTTACTCAAGATCAATGACTGTCGTATTTCCATCTATCTATTCAACTCTTTATTTTAATTCTGGTTTTTACCATTTAGCCAATCAGCTGTAATCAGTAATGAAACAAAAAATGTTTAAAAGATTTTCGAGAAGTACCGGAGACCGAGATCCCTAACAACTTCTGGGTACTGCCCTAATAACTACAAGCAATAGTTCAATAAAAGAAACATTTGATGGAAGCAATACTAATAAATCATACAAGACATTGACGACAGCAAGAAAAGGATAAGTAATATTAAAACATAATATGTGACACTAGTGGAATACGTCACGTGACCTGAAGTGCACGTGCAGTGCGCGGCGCGTGACCTCTCTTCACAACACGGATTACAGGCATTGGTATGGTCACGTGACGCGCGCGCGTGACACGCACGTGCAGCTGAAAGAAACACTTATAAGTGTAAGTGCCGGTGAAGGCTGAAGCTGTCATCGTATCGTTATATGTAGCGTGCCAATAAGAAACAATGCGTGTATGTATGCTCAACACCCTGTATGTCATGTGTACCAGCTGCCACTATCAAGCGTCACGTGATTGTCACGGTAACGCGTGGTGTTACCATGGTAACAGTGAGGAGAACGATCACGTGATCAGCAGGTGATACAACACGCGTGGAGTCGAAAGGACCCATGGGTAGATTGATTATAATGCGTGCTGCGCGCGGGAGATATACTGCAAGACGTCATGAAGTCACTGCGACAACCCATGATGATGACGTCACTCAGCCAATCATCACTATGAGAAGTTTATAATTAGGAGGAGGTGGAGCTACTGTGGGAATGGAAGTGTGTCTAATTCAAAGTTAATATATACACGTTAGTTATCTCCTTATCATGATATTAATTTGGCAACTGTTGCAGTGTACAAGAGTACATTGTACAAAGTACAAGAATACATTGAGCAAAAGTACAAGAGTACATTGAGCAAAGTACACGCTGCTATGTGAGACGTACTGCTTTGAAGGACGTCAATATCCTGTTCTGGAGGAAGATCAGTTAAAAATAATCGTCTAATTTAAATGGTCAACCGGAATATTATACCGCTTGTCAAGATGAGTATGCCTAGAATGTCGAATACAAATTCATGATAATACATTACAGGCTCAACATAGAATTATGCAATGTACATACATAATATATACATTATACACTATACATCATCAACAGATGATACCAAAGGAGGGGTACCAAAGAAAGAGGAGGCAAATTATTGAATCATATCTCACTAAGTTACTAAAAGCTTTTTGTATGTATACGTCACTAGTCAGTACGACAGGAATGATTAAAATCGGAATACAAATTCTATGAAAGCAGCTAGTAATAGATTACATATACATGGGTACATTTTGGGATACGTCCCGAGGGTACAGCCCGAGGGATGTATCTGGTTTAAAGTCGCAGCCCGAAGGGCGAGGATATAAACCAATTTGGACCCAATCAGGCAACGCGTCTTTGCATTATAGACACTGATGAGACTTCAGAGGATTCTATAAGGAATGAAGATAGTTTTGTCAATCGCTGATAAGGCAACCACAACAATTATAACCAATATTTCTGGGAAATGTTTCATCTGCATGTGTCAACAAATCGTTACAATAACAACTTAACAACTGAAGTATTACTCAGCGCCAGAACTATAAAAACAACCTAACAACTAAAATATTGCGGAATCGAGATAACCATTCGAAATTAGGGAATTTTTTCTCGAAATAATCCTCAATTTTGCAAAACCCCCAAAGTACAAGGCAACTTTTTCTACTTGATATTCAATAACGAAAGGAATAACTCCAATCAATGAAATTTAGTATTGGCTCACCTTTTACTGTCTCCCACGTGACCTGATCGTTGATCTGTTCAACGTAGTTTGCTGGCAAGACGCCAACTTCAGCCCCCAACTGAAAATGTATCGACATTAACAGATCAAGATGGAGCTTGGTCATCAACAATAAGTTGAAGATGATGGAACTAGCAACGTAGCAGGTAGCAACGAGAATTACTGAAGCGCCCCCTCCCCTATGGCAGCACGCTTAGTGGCTTAGTGCCACACAATCCATGATAGATCTGAGGGGCAACATAACGGTCACGAGTAAGCAAATATTTAGGCGTATTACTACACTCACCCTGCAGATTCAATAATGAACTTTTAGGTACATTGCTTAGTTTATATCAGGAATCTGCACGTGTATCGCGCGTTAAATTGCACGTGTATCTAAATTCTGCGCGTGCATCGCGCATTAATCTACACGTGTATCACGCGCATCTACACTCCTATCACTCACCCTGCCGATCCACCAGTGGGGGTCGCTCTGCTCGGTGATGGTGATGACGTCATTGACTCGCAGCGTCAGCTCATCATTGTTCTGCGCAGTGTACGGGTACAGGGAGAAGCAGTGGGGGGACGCTGGAATCCTGTCTGCTCCCTGAAACGAGGGGAGGTTAGAAGGGGTTATATGTAAAGGGAAGGTAAATAGTAGCAAGGGGAGGATTCAGAATGGGATAGAATTGGCAAGGAGGGGAGGATGGGATAGAATGAGAGAGTATATGTGTGTGGAGTATATGTGTGCAGACCACTCGATTAGTCGATTATAGAAGGGCTCGAAGAAAAACGCGCAGACTTACTATGTCGCGCGTTAAATTTCTACATAAATTCCATCGAAAGCACACAATTTTGCGCGTCACTTTCGAGCCCTCTGGTAATCGAGCGGTCTGCACACATGTACGTAATGATCTCATCTCTCGTTCCAACCCATCCTCCCCTCCTTGCCAATTCTATCCGATTGTAATCGTTAGAAAAATAAACTCGTGCTGCCAATCAGAATCCTAACTGATGGGTGGGATAAGTAAAAAAGGTTAATAAAAGGGATTAAAAATCTTAGCTTGTTCAATTTAAGGTTTTCAATAACACTTTTTTTCGTGTGTTTGAGAATGAAAGGTTGAATGAAATGGATGTGATACAAGAAATCCACAACAAATATTTCAATTTTGATTTACCAATTTCCACGAAACATAGCCAATTTCCTGATTAAATATTATTCCAATGACGAAGGTCGAAGTTAAAGAAGTTAGAACCATTTAGCCATAAAATTGGTTTGAATGGCACAGTTTCGAAGCATACATTTAAAGCATTTAGGTAGTATGTTTTGAAGCATACGTTTTAATTTTAAGATGATCAAGAGGGCTGAAGGGACATGTTGTAACCATGTGACGGAGTCAATCCTTAAAATACCTCAAAATAGCCGATCCTCAAATGCCACACATTATAAAAACTATCATTACCGCTAACGAGATGCAAGAATTACGTTAATGCTACGTCAGCGTGTCTGTACTTCTGGAGAAAACATCGTAAGACGTCAGCAGATATCAGAGTGAAGCTAGATTTAATGAGAAGGCCGATTGATTTGTTCTCCGTTGACGCAGTTGTATTGGTACAAGGTAAACAATGGCGTTCTTTACTGACAATCTATTTCGTTGGTCAGCGAAACTTTCAGCTGTAGTCCAGCTTCGTACGTTATAGAATGCCAAAGAAACAGAAAGATTTCAAATGGTAAAAATAATGTTTTCATGAACGCAGTATACATGTGATATACCTTTTTAAAACCGATACTTTGACACCAAACGGTTTGAAAACACACGGCTTGACACCAGACAGCTTGACACCAGACAACTTGACACTAAACAGCTTGCCACTACACAGTTTGACACCGCACAGTTTGATAGCACACAATTTGACACCACACAGTTTGACACCACACAGTTTGACACGACACAGTTTGACAGCACACAGTTTGACAGCACACAGTTTGACAGCACACAGTTTGACCACAGTTTGACCACAGTTTGCACACCTGTGAGGCCTCCTCCTTGAGCTTCCAGTCCCTGATTGAGACGCTGCACCCGCTGGCAAAGGTCTCAGCCACACTGAACAGGTTAGTCTTCAGCAGAGACTGCATCTCGATGGGAAACACTGCTACCAGTGCTGTTCAGAATAGAGAAAGCTTCAGAGTGCGTGGATCCCACTTCAATGTGGGGTGTTTTTGAGGAAAACGTTAGTTGGTGATAAAAACAGAAGCATGAGTTGAACGAAATAATTGCAACTTTGTACTGCGTTTTCTAGATAAAGATAAACTGTCCTGACTAGAAGAATCCGCAAGATGGAATACAGAAATAATAAATGAAAAAATTTAGTAAGAAATAGAAGAATATTCTAAAAAAGACCCTATTACAGATGATGAATGGTTTCAGAATAAAAGGGATGTTCTAACAGAGGAGATAGGAATAAAACAACACAACATTCAAGGATTCACGAAAGGTACGAAGTAACAACAAAGTGGGGAACGGACTCTAGGTCGGGGGCTCTAGGTCCGCATTGTTTGTCGATATGTAAACAATCACAAAGTGAAATAAAATACCAAAGACTTATGTCAACAAGGGTCAGGGTAAACAAAGAGGTCGTAAACAATACAATGTTTGTAAACACATGTGGTTTGACACGTACACAACAGGTATTGACACACTCAGGAAGTAAACACTTAGGAAATCACGGGCAGTAAAGAAAGAGAGGTAATTCGCTGCTAAATTATAGGGAGTGTTATTAGAGCGTAGGATGGTGTTATTATGTAGAACAGCTGTCTCAGTGTCCCTATGTAGTCAGAGGGTGTGTCCCCTTTGAGAGGGCGTCATGCGTTCCAGAGCGAATAACTGCGGCAGACTAGTAGCAGTCCTACGGCCATGCCTTCACAGTTTTTTTGAGCCATGGCCATAGAACCCCTTAGATTTTTGAAAGGGGCCTTTTAAAACTAGGATAGGGCCTGGCCCCCATAGGAGGACATGCCCTCGTGTGCAATATGTACTTGTGTATACCATATACAATGTACATTGTACAATTAACAATATGTATTGCACATTGTACACATGGGTGTATTGGAATATGTGTTCATGTTTGTATCAGTGTACACACTGGCAGTTTGGCGTTTGCCTCACAATGCTCTAGTCAGTAGAAGTCTGAGTCTGCCAAATATAAAATATCATTATGGATAGGAACATCTGCTGCTTCATGTCAATGTGGAAGTATCTATATTTTGTTACTGCCTAGATATCTGCCCTCTACGACCGAGATTACTCCATATTATGCCAACATGTCAACCTGGGTCCTAGACCGATAACTTTCAGATTATCATGTCAAGTATCTTGTCAAATGCTTCCTAGGAAGCGCATACTTCCTAACTAAAACACTTTCAGGCTTCACCCAGTGGTGTTCATAGTGCAAAAACCCACTCAAATTTGATGGCACAAGGTATGAACCTTCCGATAGTACACATGAATCAACTTGAGAGCCAGCAAATACAACACAAGTCACAGTTTTAAATTTAGAAACTCATGACAGATGCAACAATTTCAAAGTGTCACATCCACACAACATTTGACGATTAAACGCTCCTTTTACATTACCGATTATATTGTAGTTCCCTTGACATCGAAGAGCTCCGAGGCAAAATAGAGAGTGAGAATTTTAATAACACTTTCTATTGCATCATGGTAATCATGCCATATTTTTGAGAAAAATTAATCTAAATTTTCACTGCAAAATGCTAATTTATAGTGACAAGCAAATTGCTTATTTGGCGGGCAGGCATATAACAAACTCAGATGATTCCACGATCCAAAAGGCCAGATCGAAGAAATTTAAATTTGACAGATGGAAAGCAATAATAAAACTCCACGGTTAGATTCCACGGTAAGATTCCGTGGAATCTCACCGTGGAATTCCACGATGAAATGACTGGGCTGCTTAAGGACACTGGTGCCTTACACGAAATCATTCCTTGGAACATTACGTAAAATGGACAGATTTAAGATAGGAGATTATACAAAACTTTCATGTAAGATATGAAGGACAAATTTGATATATTTAAGATAGGATATTATGTAAGACACTATGTAAGAGATTATGTAAAAGATTCCGTACGATACCTACTAGGAAATTTCGTGAGATACTAGGAGATTCGTCAGGATCTAGTAACCCTGAGCAATTCGGGGCAGAGTTTAATTGATAGCTCCACGCGGCAGGCTTAATGTGGCTGAAAGCACCATTAAGTGATCTCAGTACTATAGACAGATCAGTCACCTGGTCACAACAAACGGTCATGTGACACCCACCTCACCAAATACTCAGCATAATCCAAGTAGCAAAGTGCCCTAATGCTAATCTGTTTAAGTGAGCTAGAAGTCAATCGTTGATGATAGGAAGCGTTTGTGCGTTCATGGTAATTAACAAATTATTAGCAGGTAATTACTAATTCTAAGTAAGTAAACCGTCCAGAATAACCAGGAAGACTCATCAGGAATTGAGTAGAATACAATCGAGAAGCCGATCAATAAGACAAGGAATCGAGAATGCAAGGAATTGAAAAGACAGGGGAATCGAGGAGACAAGGAATCGAGAAGACCAGGGAATCGAGAAAGCAAGGAATCGAGGAGACAAGGAATCGAGAAGGCAAGGAATCGAGAAGACCAGGGAATCAAGAAAACTAGGTATAACAAGACAAGGGAAACAAGAAGAAAATCGAGAAACAAGGAATCAAGATGACAAGGAATCAAGAAGACAAGGAATCAAGATGACACGGTACTTCTTGGCATCTGGACAAGGAATACTGATTACGTCAGCAATCAGTGTGACGCACAAATGTAACAGTTCATGCTGATGTATGGTACCTCCTTCTGTATATATGTGTAGATAACGAAAATTAATTAACAGTATACAGACTTTACACATACACGTACTTCACGAGCTGCTGTATTTTGGTAGCTATTGGCAAATGATACTACAGTGCTAGAACAGCTTGACAATTAGATACCGCTAAGTTGAAGATGAGAGGAAGAAATAACAATGGTATCAAATTTTAAGTTAAGATCGCTTGCTAGTTCGACAATAGTTGACAAATTTCCACAAACTTTTCTTCAAAGAATTTCGGAAAATATCACAGTTTGCTGAACAGCAAAAGAGGACGATTTTGTCTTTGAGAAAATACGATTGTTCGGAGACAATGGTCGATCAGAGGACGTTGTGTTTGGGCAACACGCTAAATGCGGTATAATAACGCTCCTCGACTCCTTTCGTCGAACAACAAACGTACAAACGTACAAACACCCACACGCCCACTATCACTCTCGAAAGTTTGTTCGTTTGTTGCCTCCATTATGCTACATAGTCTGTGGTGTTGACTGAATCATTCCGAATATTGTGAATAGATTTCTTTAATGGAGTCTCATGGCGGGGAACGTTTTGAGAGAAAATTTGTACTGTATATTTGACATTCTGACAATTTTAGGACTTATTATAAAATGGCGCAGAAGAGGCGAATACTGAATCGTCAGGGGGTGAATCGGAAACATTGATCTTGTGGGATTTGATTTGCGCCTAACCAAAGTTTCAATTTATTTGGAACATCGTGAACTTGTTACTTTTGGCATATTTACAAATTTTTTGGCAACTTAAAATTTGGTCATTTAAACTGGCTGGCACAGTTGAAATCCCGCAACATATTATGATAAAACAAGTGATAGCAATAAGGCAATAAAGGATATTTTTCATTTTAATAAGAAGTTAAAACGTAGTGACTATGATGACAAATGTATCTCAATTTGTAGAATGAGTAGTTATGTAGGGGGTCTTACAGAATCACGCACAACAAGCGCTGCACATTACATGTATTTTAGCTACTTTGTGTTACAAAAAGATTTGACGTTAATTGTTAATTTTTCGTGAATCAGAAGGAAGATGCCGTTCTTTGGAAATTCTTGGCAATGAACAGCACATCAAAGCGCCAAAATACATACCGCAGCAACGACAAACTTGCCGCAAAATTTAAATACGCACTGTGATATTAGGTACGCACTGTGATATGAGGTACGCTTGTAATGTGTGCAGATTGGTCGTTTGCTCGATTGATGGAGGGATCGATAAAGACGCGCAATTTTACTGTCCGTGGGTCAACTTTCTTCATAAATTCTTAGATCGGAAGTACAGCGATATTGTGCGCCTTCATCAATCTTCCCCATCGATCTACTGATCTGCACACGTATGGGTTGCTCAAAGGGAAACAATAAAAAGCACAGTAAATTTCACTTCCAAGTTTCACTATAACATTCGATGTACACGGTCTATCAGTTGATATAGTTGGTTTTAGTCTAATTCGAGGCTGTTAATAAAAGTCGGCATTGGCTATAACATTTTATAGGTCATGCGCAAATTTGAAATTTCCTTTTTAAGAAAGCTCACGTTCAATTATCGGCCTAAAATACGTATTGAAACCACTTCTGTGAATTCCTATTCTGTAAACCTAGAATATCTGCACATAAACTCTACATGTAAAAATCTTCAGCAGATATATACATTGGTCAATATAACTCTCAGAATTGACACACAGCACTGTCGAAACAACGAAACAGAGTAATCATGTAAACTATGGTGCTTGCAACTCGTGCGTGAGGGCTGCTATTTCATTAGCTAACAAGACCTGCTGAATGTTTCTCAGCGAACCATGGTGCACAGCTAGAGATTAGTATTTGACACTAAATTTAAAATAATAGTAGGGCTAGCGTCAAAAACATTCTTAATTCATCATTCTGACCATGATCTGATATGAACCATGGTAAACATGGTAACTAACCATAATAGAGATATCTCCCCAATGAGCGATTAATCCTACATCTATATTGATGTTTTGTATATCAGTGCAGTACAAAGCAGGAGCTATTACAGGAGCTGTTAACTACTGCAACGCACACTTTTTACTCAGAGCAGCTAATAACGATATTGTTTTGTGCTGACCAAACAGAGACCAGGTACAGGTTAGAGATTTGATGATTCTGTGCACAACCTCGCACGGCCCCACCCAGCTCAAGCGTTATCAGGTACAACTCTTAAAGTGAAGTGGTACTGGTATTGTGTTGAACCAGAAAATTTCTATAAACTAGAGGAGTAATATTCATGACCATCTTCTAACTGATTTTAAGTAAAGACAGAAAATAGCAAAAATCAAAATTCAAGTTTCTTTCAACGCGTTTTACTTTTAGGGACACCAAAAGTCATTATGCAAGTGATACATTCATTCTAAATTAATCTTTCTTAATCAATTTGTCTCGGTTTCTATTGATTTCTACAACATTTTGAATAATGTCCCGACTCTAAAATTTTAATTATTTTCATTACCATAGTTTCCAGCTTTTAGTAGCGCGGCGTATCATGAGTTATAACGCCTTTTAGTACTTTTTGCGGCACATGACTGCGCGCAAATGTTCTTTGGTAACTAATTCCATGTGCTAAAATTGTAAAGTACATGATTGGTTCTTTGCGCGCTGTCACGCGGCACAAGTACCATCGCACGTCACAAATTCGTTATACGCCACACAACAAAAAGTTGGGACAACACGGTTAGTGGTAACCAGAAGTCATCTTACTTCTAATTTCTATATTCGAGAAAATGGGATCTTTGCTATGGCGGATCGGGATATATTACAACTGACAATTGACATATGTATAACATCAAGATGCATACAGGGTTGGTTTTGGCTGCAGATGGGGGGTGCCGACTTATTACCAACCCTGTATATAGCCCAACAGAGCAGAGCCCGAACGAAACTCAGTTTCAGTTCCTTGTATGTCTGTCGTATGCCCGGCGCCCGCTGTCTGTCTGTCATATATCAAGATTCAGGACCCCATAAAACATTATGTCATTTCCTCACCCAGTTTCACTATTTTACCCTGCAATGAGAGTCACTTTACAAGATAGTGCCATCCTGTTCAAAACGGTTTGCTAACATGTTAATATGCTCTTCCTGGTATAAGTATGATAAAAAGCGCTGATTTAGCCATGAGGTAATCCCGCGAGACAAAACCAGCTACCACTTCCCTTGTTGCAAGACAATTACACAGGTGTCGCGACTTGAGAATCATCCTGAAATTTCCGAGTCGCGGGGTGCTAGGTTCGTGCGTGTCCACTGTCCATACCTACGTGTAGTATCACACACGTCGTGTGGGAATTCCAGAAGGCGTTCTCAGATCTCGCAACATCTACGATAGAATTCTTATTTCTTTTGCTACATGTTGCAATTACTGGCACAGTTACAGCCACGGAGAAGGAAGCAGCATGGCACCTCTCTTTGGGACGTGTTGTGAAACAATTACTCAATTACTGGCACTGCTAAATAAGCAGCATTTCCTCGTCTTCAGGAAGGAAGGATGGGATTTACTCCACTTACCAGGTGATGCATCACAGTGTCTAATTCAACCACTTATGTTACTCAATGGATTGCATATGTAATCAGTTTTCCGTAAAGTGAAAGAAAATGCCAATATTGTCAAGACTTAAAAGCTGCTCAGCTGCAGCCTGTAAATTTTGCCAATACTTTCTTTGTATTCCCAATTACAAACAAATCCAAGTAAGCTGAATGCCCCAATCTTTCGAACGTACGTTGATCCAGCTGGCTTTATCACTGACGATGATCACTTTTATTTGTTATATTTTCTTTTCATATTACTGACAGGGCAACTTCCTGATCTGTCAATAATGTAGCACTGCAAAAACTGATAATTACAGATTCTATCGAGACTTGCAAAATGGCAAAATGCAAATTCTTAACCGAAATTTGGTTAATTCAGCAAGATTATATTTATAAATGTGTTGAGAGGCAATTTCGATCGGCATATGAGACATACCAATAATGTGTTGCAATCGACAGTTGGTAAAGTTCATTTTGACAACATAATGATACACAGTAGTAGATCTGTTGTCGGGTGAGGAACCTGTACACTGTTACTAATCAAGGTCCTACCAGAGCTACAGATAGCTGAAGTAAAGAAAAACCAAGGTACTGGTAAAAATCCAAGATAAGATCTGCATTTTCAATTCACCTGGAAGTACAATTGCCTCTTATATCTGCACAAATATTATATGAAGTTTTTAATTTTCAAGATCTGTGATATAAATGAAGCATTGCAAATTCATTGGGGGGAGGGGGGGGGGGGAGAGAAGAAGGGACACGGGAACAGCAATTTTTTGGTATCTTATAATCCTATATGGACAGTTCATTCATTCGTGATGTCTGAATCTGATCAGGGAATCGGAAAAACAAAACAAACTCCTTTCTGCAAAACAAAATAAACAGATAACAAATATCTACATTCAAATATTTGAATGATTCCTTGCACAATTATGTTTTGAACAAACACATTCATATCAGCATTTACACAAATAAAGCTTGAGTTTAAAGTTTAAACTGTATTGAATAAATTAAAAGTACATTTGTTAAATAACAAAAACCAGTTTTTCTTGTTATCAATGCTAACAAGCACTGTAAAAACTTCTGACGACAGATATACAATGGTAAACAAGTCGTTTACGTTGGAAACCGATGAGAGCTAAGCTAGTTGACCTTTCGGAACTTCCAACTGATTGGGTCACTTTAACTTCGCACCTGACTGGGCCACTCGTCCATGATTATCACAAGATGCCATTTCACTGACACATTTATCTTCCGATTATCTACCGATTATCATAAAATGGCATTTGACAGGCATTTTTGAATGGATTATTGAAAGATGCCACTTGACTTGCACATTATTCTTCCAATTATCATAGGATGCCATTTGACTGACACTGTTTTCAACAGATCATCGTAAGATGCCATTTGACTGACACTGTTTTCAACAAATTATCGTAAGATGCCATTTGACTGGCACTGTATTTCAATGGGTCATCATAAGATGCCATTTGACTGGCTCTCCTTCCTAGTAACCTGCCACGAAGTTCGTCTCCGTATATTATTGACGCCCTCATTGATGATTACCACTGACATCCTGGTAGCTGACTTGATGCCCTCTCCCTTCTCCTTGATCCATTGTCTGTACTTCTGTATCCTGAGCAGGTAAATGAGAGGGTTGAAGGTGCTGTTGAGCACCAAACACAGCTCCCCAGAGATGTTCCAGCTGTAGTACTGCATGAACCGGGAGCTGTAGATGGGTCCAGGCCAGGTGTATACGATGGAAGTGATGTCCCAGAGGATGTAGTTGATGAAGTTAGGGATGTTCAGGATGATGTAGGTCACCGTGTAGAGAATGATGGTGATTGTGGCACTCCGCTTGAGCCGGCTCCGTGACACCTGGTTGGACTGAGAGTAGTAGACCTGGTGCACTGACACGAAGCAACACATGGCTATGGGCACGATGGGCAGCGCCAGGAACAGACTGTCAAACACATCGTCGTAGGTAGAGAGACTGCCCCCGTCCCAGCAGATCACATCCTCCCGACTGTAGGTGAACTTGAGCATGCCCAGAGCTACTGGTAGGATCTCGTGCAGGGTAAGGATGATGAAGTAGATCACCATGCACCACGCAACCACCTTCCGGTTCAGGGGTTTCAGCGGAAAGACCAGTGAGTAGGTGCGCGTGGAACTGAGGACTGCGACGATGAAGACAGTGCCCATAATGGTGGCGTTCTGGAGCATCCCAAGGACATTGCACGCGAAGTGGGAGCTATAGATCATGGGCTCTCTGTTGTAGAGCAGACTTAGCCCCACCGGGATGCATTTGACGATCAGCGCCAGCACGTCTATCACTGCTGTGGAGAGGAAGAGGTAGCTCGTCATCCGGCGCTCCTTTATAAAGTACTTCATCGCCATGATGTTGCCCGGGATACCGATTATGAAGCAGAGGAGGTAGATGACGAAGAGGAGGCTGTCAGCCCAGCAGAGAGGGGTGTAGCTGGGGATGGGGTGGAGGGTTGCATTGCCCATTATATCCTGTGTGGGGAGGGGTTATAAAGGGTTACAGTATAAAAACACGGCATTAGAGAGAGACGAGTGGCAGACGCGGTGTCTGGAAATGGCAGGAGTCAGCGAGTCTTAGAAAGCATAGTATGAAGAGTAAGATGCTCGGTACTCGGAGGATTAAAGACCGAGCGGAGGGTAGCGGTTACAAGTTATTAATAAGTAATCTCTCTGACGAAGCAGCAATAAAGTAGCTCAAATGAGCCACAAGACCCCACATTTCACATCAATATCCGAAGAGATCACCACCAGAAAACCGCGCATACTTCATTAGAATGTAGGCCACATTTAAGTTACAGGAATGTTGGTTTGCGAGCCAAGAATCTGACCTGGGTATGACCGGTAAACATATAAAGGTAATGTCAGGCCGCAGGAGCATTCATAAAAAAACAGTCAGCAAGCTTTTAAGGGAGATGGCCTGTATGGCCTCGAGCATTTGAAAGTATGATTCATATGCACGATGTACGCAGAATGCAACCACTATGTCAGTTGTCATCACGGAAAATTAAGAGAACTTCCGGAAAGACCAAAATATCTAGGTTACTCAAAATAATGAAACTACCGACAACGGCAAGAATACTGCGACCAGCCACAGGAATCGCTAAGAAATAATTAAATAATTAGTTCCATTCAAATAACGCAATTACAATCCATGATTCACAACGGAATTCGCTGAAGAACTCGAACGTGGAATTCGAATATAATCGTTTATGCAATATTTGACGTGGCATCATCCGGATCAGCGGAGTTTGAAAGAGGACCCGTTCGACAGACATCATCCGCGAGTCAGAAAATGAGAGAAAATAAGAAAAATAAGAAGTATCCTATGTTTTTAAATGACAGGAAATATCCTTGTTAGCCCACGTAAGCGATAGAAATCATTGAATTTGTGATACGGTGCAGACACTATAACATTCAGTATTCACTATATGATGCATGATATGCATGTGTTATGCATGATATGCATTGTGTAAATGATAAAACTTATAGCTTCTGTCAACACGATATTCACGTTTACTCCAGAGCGTTTTGGTTCGCGATCATATAACGAAATGTAGAAAAACCACCTGTAAATGTAAAATAAACAATCACGGAACTTCACTTCTATGGAAAGAGCGTTCTTATTTCCGGACAGAAGGCAAGGGAAAGTGAAATCGAACTTATTGTATTTAGGAAGTGGTAAAAGTGTCCGATGATAATGACGATCGCATTATCAGTATCGTAAATACTAAACATATCGATAGAAAATAGGTGTCTGAAGGCAGGAAAGCTAGATCTGCAAGCAATTCAAGGAAAGTAAAAGATGAAACAGGAACGGAATAAAGTACCGTTGCCCTGAATGCTATATTTACTAGTTCGTAAAAACTTAAAAATCGGCCGCATATATTACATCAAGATGTTTTGCATATGTTTGTTATATAGAGCAGCTGTTCACGTCATTTTCCAAGAAGGGCACGGCTGACCGTTTTCCGTTTTGGAGCAATGTTATTCTTCAAAAAACGATCAAATGGGAATAAATCGGGCAACATTTGGATACAGCCATTTCCGATCAGAAAGGTTTATATACTAAATTAGAAAGAAAGTTTTCGAAATGCTAGAGATGATGGCCTAAAAACTGCAGTAAAATTTAGTACTCTACTCAGATCCCAACCAATTATTGTGTCGGAAATATATATCACCTTAGTCCGATGATTGCGCAACTACACCACAGATCCAGTATCATATAGCTACTACTAAAGCTGTCCCTCGTCTCAGATCAGAGGGTTATCTGATATTGCGACCACATACGGGAATGAAGTTTCACTATAACTTCCATATGAAGCGCTGATTGGTTCGAAGTGCTGTGGCCCTGTGGGTAAGCTAACTTATTCACTGTGGGTAAACCATCATGCAATGAGTGAGTATCTTTATAGGGGGGGGGGGCCAACCCCCATAAACCCCCATAAACCCCCAAAAATTTAACCCCATTTGCCTTTTCGATATCCACTTGGGGGTTTATGGGGTTTAATTTTCCAAAAAGGTCGAAAATCTTCAATGAAAATTGGTACCATTTCAAAATAGGGCCTAAAATCGTCAACAAAAAATGGTACCATTTCAGAAAAGGCTTGAAAATCGCCAACAAAAAATGGTACCATTTCAAAAAAGGGTCTAAGATTGTCAACAAAAAATGGTACCATTTCAAAAAATGGCCGAAAATGGTACCATTTTAGGATAGGTTCGAAAATGCGCAACAGAAAATGGTACCATTTCAAAAAAGGCTTGAAAATCGCTGAAAAATGGTACCATTTCAGAAAAGGGCCGAAATTCATCAACAAAAAATGGTACCATTTCAAAAAAGGCCAAAAATCGTCAACAAAAAATGGTACCATTCCGTAAAATGCCAAAATCGTGAACAAAATCAGTCATAAAACAGCAAAATTTAACTAAATTAAGCCCCCATAAACCCCCAAAAATTAAACCCCCATTTGCCATTTTTCGATATCCACCGGGGGTTTATGGGGGTTGGCCCCCCCCCCCCTTTATACCATAGAAATATATCCTCATATCGGATTGAGACCACATCACGGGATGAAATATCGCTAATATCGACGGAATGAAACGAACATGGCTTGTGCAGATTGTCGATTGACAGAGGGATGGATTAAGGCGTGCAAATTGACTGTTCGTGCACAAACTTTTGATGCAAATCTTATATCGAAAATAAAGAAAATGGTGTGTCTTTATTAATCCCTCGATCGATCGAGTGATCTGTAAGCATATGCCTTAGTGGCCAGTATAGTTTGGAGTGCTATTATGGGTGGACTTGGCTATATAATACGGGTTAACTTATGTGAGGCGTGGCCTATAAAACCTGTAGTTGCAGAATCAGCGTGTCACCACTAGTAGAGTAGTATATGGACAATACAACCACAAGAAATCTTGACGATCTAAAGGAAGCCATTTGCAGATTTACCATTGCATTCACAAGGAGAATATAGCATTAAGAATTTAGTCCAACCAGGAAAAGACCACGAAATATGTTCCAACAAATTCTTGCTTAGATGTAAACTATTAGGACATTCTCTCCAAATAGTGAGAATTCTCAAAGGATTGATCGCAGAGAAATTAACCACTAGTTTTGCCTTACAAAGAAATTTTGGAAGCTGTGACTCATGCTCTTGCCATCGGAAAAATTCAATTCCCATGCCTTAAAAGAGAAATTCTTTGAGGCAAATATTCATTAGGTGGATTGCAATCTTCTTAGTAGTCATATAATTGGAGTAAACTAATATCATTAAGAACTAAAATTTTGCTCTACAGCGCAAAAATTTTGATCAGGATTTATACAGTAAAACATAGAAGAGCTAGGTCATAGCACGTTTTGTGAAAGAAATGGTAGCAAAATTATCACACCTATGGTGCATTAAGACTTGAGAGCATCTAAACGAAGAAACGCAGCGATCTCCTACAACTCTGCAGCGGCAGAGATTAGAGACATAACATAAAAGCACAATAATTCCGAAATATGATAATAAAAAACACAGCAAGATGAGCTACAAGTAATAGCTTAAAAGATTTTGCCAAAGCAGGGATCTCTGGATGAAAATGGGATTTTATCCTGCCATTTCTAACTGCTGAGTGCTGCTGATAATAGGATAATTTTTATGCTGCCATTTTAAACCTTACTGCTGATAATACCCCAAACTGATGATATGCTCTGATAATCTGAATGATATGAATCATAAAATATGTTCTGGAATGCCCATGATTTGGAGAATAAGTACGAGGTAAGGCTGCAGTTAGGTGAATAATACCCTGCTTATATATGCCCACAGGAGAAATAG
The DNA here is from genome assembly GCA_011033025.1 of Beroe forskalii. Lineage (NCBI taxonomy): Eukaryota > Metazoa > Ctenophora > Nuda > Beroida > Beroidae > Beroe > Beroe forskalii. The sequence continues at coordinate 38,466 of WFMF01000429.1, forward strand.
GCCGTGTCGATGACGTCATTATCATAGCACAATGCAGTGAGTTGAGGACGTGTCGACGCCTATTTTTCGCGCACGTGGTTTAAGCGCTAGGACAAGTTCAGCGCTAGCTTTTACTTGGTGGGTCCATTCTGGGATGTTGAGAAAAGCCTGATTTAAGTGATTATCTGATTATAGGCATCGTGATGGTCGATGGATCATGAGATACGCCGCGGGCCTGATAAAGACCTGGGAACTATGCGAAGATGGACCATGAACTCGGTTTTACCTGGTATTAACGTTCAACCGAAGACTATAAGGCCTAGCTAGGAAAAGGCATTCCCCAGTTGGAGGGTAGGTCGAGCTGACTCGGCCTCGGACCTGCACTCGGTCGATCATCGGACCTCCCTTTGCATGGTAGACGGTAGTAACTATAGTATGGGTATTGAAGATAGTCGGTATACCACCTGGTCGGCAAGATTCAACCATCGCAGAGAAAGAGGATGGAATGAGAAGACGAGAATATTGCCGTGAAAGGAATGTACAATTAAAACTGGAGACTCTCTCAGGAGTTGCATGAAGTTTAAAGGTCCAACTGCAGACTGATAAAGCGTTCCCTTTCTTCCCATGCCTCGATACAAATATTCACTGTAAATATTCGTAGCGAGACATAAAAATATAACGGCGAATAGTATTTCATAAATAATTTAGAAACGAAAATTCGCCCGTACTTTATTCCTTATTAGATTGTGCAGGCATTTTGCTCTCTTCGGAGTTTGGTGACTAAAATGAAGCATTTCCTATTTAACATTCCAAAGCACTGTAACATTCAAGATGTTATTATTCAAGCATTTATGTCTGGTTTCGTTGATAAAATGACGATGGAAGGGTGGAAAAGCAGTGAAAAACATGCAAAATAAGGCACCAGAAGCCCGGTAAAAAGAGAAAAATTGCCCTCAAATTGATATCCGTATTGCAGGAACGCACGGGTTTGTTCACGTCATGATCAGAGTACATTCCGATCACAGGGGTCCGGTTTCCCTGACAACCGACCTCACGAGCAACAAGTTATTACAAAAAATAGCTACTTTCAACCCTTCACATGTAGATCATCGACCGCAAGGCAAGGTACTTCGGAGAAATGGGAGTGATTTGAGAGACTAAAGATTCCCTGGTTATTATCCAAGTAGCAATAGTTCAATTAGACTAATCACGAACTAATACCGACTTCCATCATCAATACGCCTAGACAGATAATTGGTACAATGTCCCGGAATCAACGCCGATAATTAATAATTAACAACCAATTATAAGAAGCGGATCGTGACAGTAACAGAGCGTGAAATCCCTGCCAATATTGCGTGACATAACGGCAAGCTCGTGCGAGTCTAAATGTCGCGATTATAGCCGTGTCAATAATAATAAGTTATTCTCCTGCCCAAGAGAAAGAGCGGTTTTATTATGAACGTGTCTAAACGGGATTACAAGCCGTACAGCATGTCTATCTTTAGTGCTCATTAGCACAGCGGAAGTGAAGTGTGAACCTCCGTTACTCCGCTGCTACTTGCCTCGTTCACAAAGCTGCAAATAGATCGCTCTATATGTAGGATTAGGATAGCACTGTGGATCTCTGTATATTTGTAAGCATTTTACTATCAAAATTACACGTCCATCCTTAATGTAACTCAGGAAAAGTTAGAGGTTAAAGTACCTAATTTTGAAATAAAATGTGTCGCATCGACTACTCGTACTCGGTCGTACTACGGTGGGAGTAAGTACATTGAAACAGTACGCGCCTATCGAGTCCATTTTTGGATACTTCCCGAGAGATGCACTCGGTTTCTAAACTGAGTGCTGTGGGTCAGGCTGTGGGTCTAAAGGACCACAGCCTGAGGGGCGAGGGTCTAAACCAATATGGATCGTATCAGGCAAGGGTCTATGTATTAAAGACACCGTCAGAACATGAACACAGAGCCTAAATTTACAGAAGTTACACTGACAGGGAAACTATAAGCACGTTGTATGGAGCATGAAGTTTACTAAAATTGCTATACGGAGTTACATGAGCACTGAACATAGCTTAAACCATCTGGTGCACTAAAGCTGGACACTCGTAAGTGAAGTAAATGGAACATTCTAATGTTAAAAGAAACATCTAGAGAATGGACATTTTCTGCATTAATAAGAGCCGACTAAAATTACAAATTGGATTCAATCCTATGGTAGACTGACATCTGATTCCCGAATTCCTGTCAGGTGCGATTCAGTTTTATTTCTTTCAAACCCGAAATCAAAAGAATGCATTTATATAGCTGCTTTAGTGTTACGTTGCAAATTCGAGCAAATTCAGAAGTTGGTACATTGAAACACGGGACTTCATGAACAATGGACATTGCCCCCTCAGGATCTGTAAAAAGTACCGTTCTTCAATTTCAAAATAAAAAAGAACCCACACTATCGTGAAATAGAAATGCCTCCCTTGTGTCCTCCATATCGTGTCGTTAGTCAAATGGAAGACAGGTTAAACAATACTCTAACTTGAACCACACGCACGAAAACTAGGCGTTATGACGTCATCAATTGACCATTCTTAACCCTTATAATGACGTCACACTAAAGTTTGAATCACAAACCACCCGTGCTGGAACTATTATATTCCTGTACTCCCCTAGCGGCGCTATAGTGAGTATTCAGAGGGGAGTTCTTAGAAAACAATGGAATAAAAGACTATGAAATCGGCACTGGATCCGTTAAAACCAGCTTAATTATAGACAAAACCGAATCTATATAGACAGATTTGACGATCAAATAACGGTCTGATAGTGAGCAATTCACCACGAAATACTATATCTATAGGAGTGCAGACGCAATCACCAGCTGTGGAGGAGATTTGGGGAAATCAGCCGGACGGTATATTTAGAATGTGCTATGGTAACCGAAAAACGATGCAGCTTTTACCGCTTACAAAACTTAAGGACTAATTCTGTCTGCTTTTTAGGAGGACGTAATGATGGGAATCACATCAGAAGCCGGCAAATAAAGGCGGAGCGAACACGCTGATGGACGCTGGTTTAGAGCTATTTCTATTAGTCATCAGTGTAGCAGCTATAGTTCAGCTATTTTTTGCGAGGAATTCATGAACTAAGAGGGAATGAGAGATGAGGTATGGCGTACATCCAGCACATCTCATCTACCATTCACAGGGAGAGTGTGGTAGCACTGAAATAGGCAAATGGGGGTACAGGGCAGTTGCACACAGCCTTCACTACACAATCATTGCGGGGAATTGGAAGCTCTGCTATTTATAAGCCACTGGGAAGCTCGGTAGATTCATTATTACCTCCGTCAATCAAAATCAAAATCACGTAATTCCAGTTAATTTTAAATGTCGATGCTAATGAAATATTGCTTCAGCTCATGACCCACACGTTATGCTAAGTCATTATATCTCTACATTTTCCAGATCTCTATTCTCTTTTTTTCAAGTTATATTATAACCCAAAGTGATAAAAGAAGTGACACTAGCCTAAAGTTATTTAATTAAGAACTGATACTACTATGCTATCATCTTATGATCTTTATAGCGTTGCTAAATTTCTTATTACTATCTGAAGAAATATTCATCAACTGTGATTGTGGTATTAAAAGATGGGAAAGAAAAATGGCGTTGGAAATTTTTAACACCTGAAATGGAGAATTGATAATTAAATACTACGCAGTTATACCGTCTTGCGATTGAAAATTACGATTATTTTGGTAATTGCAATACGAATATGCATGGAGAATGATGGTAGTAAGGTATAATTGGGGAATTTTGATTTATCATGTGAGGCTAGTGACTAGATCGGTTCTATCGGTAAAACAATTCCCAAAAAAGTATACAAATTACAAGGACAATTTGGAGCCCAGTTATAATTGACCCACAAACACTAGGAAAAGTAATAAATAAGTATCTATCAGACTAACATCCACAGAAGAAGAACACTGCTTATAAAATATCCACACAGTATAAGTAGACCTGCAGTACAGTGTTCATGGTAAACACCAAAGTTAATTATAAAATAAACCACGAGATAAGAGGTTTGGCCTTGTTCAATAATATAATTAAGGTCGTGTTAGGCTGAAGCCATGGTCATTCAATGGTATTAAGTCTCTTCCACAATCCTTAAACGTTCCTATCACTTAGACACGAAGTGCACTTGACTTCGTACATACCGATTATCATAGTTCTACGGTTCAGGAATAGCTGGCCAAGGGTTACCTGCTAAAGAAAGTATGAAAATCAACAGTATTTTTCCTGGACTTTCTGACTGGCGACGTTGAAACTAAAGACGAAATTTTGCCTCAAGGGAAATGTATGTGGAAATTTTACACGAAATGACAGACTTGTACAACGATTCGTGGCTAAATAAACGAACGTGATCATAAGACATAACCAAAACAGCAAAATAATATTATTAACCTTGATAACATATGAGGAGCTCAAGCAATGGAGGGCTACACACATGAAAAAAGTGTGGAATATTTTGGAATAAGCATCTAGCTCCAGCTTGGAAGCAGGACAATACCGCAGAACCCCCGCCCCAATCAGACTTAGAGTCACTGAGTAACCGCCACTCTATTCGGCAAGAAGGGGAGGAGAGGGGTAAATAAGCTTCTCTCTGGGGGACAGGAAGTTGGTTTTGCAGCTCAATGAAGGACTAACACTTAGATTACTGAAACTTAGATTACCATTGCTTCAGTCACTGCACAGAGAAGGACTAATAACAGCTGGATTAAAACTGCTTCAGCCACCGCACAGCCACTACGTAGCCCTCGCTCCACACGTATCAGTCAAAGGTTTCAACTCGTGCCCCTGGTGCTGCTTATTTTTATATTACTTTGTTGATACTTGACACAGAGGAATAACGAGATTGCGTTATGTTGCAATTTAATAACTTCCATTACAAGTCATACCACAGGTTGAACACATGTCAGGAGATAATAAGTAACTTCGTGTATGTTCATATCGTCAAATGGTAAATGGTCATATATAGTTTGCTGATATTGCAATCGTTCGCCATCAGTTAATTGAAATGTGGACATAATATATGCAATGTGTTCATGATAGCAAGATCCCACGAAGATGAAATTGAATTGAATGAAGGATACCTGCACAGTAAAATATCTCATGAAGGTCATCAGAATGAAACACACCGGGTCACGCTTTTCACAAAAGATGGTAAAAACTACGTTTCTACAATAACAATTAAGATGCGGGTCAGGGTGGTAAGTGGTGAAATGAACGAAGGCTTATTTTGAAATGGATAAAATAGTTTTTATTGACCGCTTCAAGAGAGAACTAGCGACTTGGAAATAGAACAACGCTCTAGTAATTCTCATTTAAATCTGACATCATTCCACCTTAATCATTATTACCTCCAACGTAGCTGCCATGGTTAGAATATTAAATAACACAGGTTTTAATCCAACCTCGCCAAACATTCAAAAGCAAAATATCCAACATATGAATATACTTAAAATATTCTCCATTACGTTGTCGAGGAATTCATTTAATTTCGTGCACCGGATTCAAGCGAAGTTATGCGCAGCACACCCAACCATCGGACTATCAGGTTATGAAACCTTCCTCAGAGCGTTGGTTTTCCTTACTAATGAGATTGACATGCCATCGACAGGTGTTCTCAGAGCCAACCACGTGCGAGCTTTCACTGTGATTTGCACCTTAATTCAAATCAACACTCGTAATAATCATCCAATGAAATTTGCAAAGCTAGTATGTTACACGTACGAGATCAAGTGTCAGAAAACGCAGAACTTGGGGATGTGTCGTGACCAAAGTTGACGTAACTATCAGATGAAATCACTGGTAGTAGATTGCATGATTTCTTAACAAGGTGTTGACTGCTGATATCGATAGATTTTTAAAAAGATGTGTTTATTAGTAATGACGCCCCTGCCGACTCACTAACACCACTACATTCACAGGGCGTGATGCTTTCTGTGAAAGTTCATGCGTGCACTGGTTTGTCCTCTAATTCTGACACTTAGAAAATTGTGACTTATTATCGTTCTGCAACATCGGATTACAATCGAAAAAACTTGTCAGCCGTTTATCTAGCTAAATGGGTAAATAATGTATACAGTACGTCAAAAAAGTTCCAAATCTCTGTTCGGAACGGAATTAAATTCTCGATCCGACAATATTAAATCAGTCCTTTGAAGCCATGAGGCATGAATCCACGAAAAATAGCAATGGTGCCCTAAAACTGTCGCAATAATTGTAGAAAAGAAAACTCTGCAGAGAATATAAGGTACCGCCATCAAATTACCTATGTCTCAATCAAAGTCCCCTATACACCGTCATCGCCAGTAGAAACTACAGTGAACAATGAATTCTAATCTGTCCGAAAAATAAAATAAATTACAGCAAAAATTACCAAACATGGGCAATATCTATTATCATTAAATCTGAGACAGAAAAAGTACAGTTCTCTGACAGAATGCAGGCAGACTAAGATTAATTTTATGTTGCAAAGCTGGAACTTAGTAAGGAAATTAGAGGGACCGGAGGAGATTTGACTTGACCATTAAATAGCGTGAGCAACCAACCATTACAAGCAACAGACCACCAAGCATCTGTGCAGCCATAATATGCAACTTTACTTTGTTACAAAAGAGATAATTAGGGCCGCATCCTGGTTAATCCTCCGTCCAACAAATGAATTATGAGATCCTAGGTTAATTCTGTCTCAAAAACAGGATAGATAGCATAAGGAAAAATAGAACTTTATACTTCTTAATAAAACATGATAAATCTTATCAATAGAACCAAAATTTTCTAACGAATTATATCAACTGGTCAGCATTGTTGTTTGTGTACATATGGCCACATTGGTCGTTGGTCCAATGTCAAGTTAGCTTTACCTTAGTCATGTCGTTCACTAACAAAGTAAGCCTGAGTAAAAGCTTTGTAGCTTCATTGCTAAGGATTGTCAAGGCTAAACTGTTGCTTGGGTATGGTGAGGTAAGGTAAATGTCGTGATGTTTGAGAAAGTCTTCTGAAATTTCCACATGACCGGCATTTATACGTACGTGATACTGATGAAACAGCAAATATGCACGTACGAACATGGTGCCGCGCGAGCCGGAAATTTCAGAATGATTCCCATTCGTCTCCAACTCTCCACCTCGTGACACCTGTGTCAAACCAATATCCTACCTCTAGTACAGCACCAAATGTTGACACACATTAGGCAACAGTGAACATATACAAAGATGCTTTGCTCTATTGACAGCTAGTCGTTCATGGTCCATTACCCCCTAATTTCCAGGCCTGGAAATGGAAGACTAGACGTAGACAACGAAACACTCTAAAGCAACCCTATGACGTCACTATACGAAGCTTATGAGGAACAGACAACAAGGCACGGGTAGGGGGTCATGGTAACGAGATATGGCTACAGTGTTACCATGGTGAGTGGTCCAAGTCAGCAAGTAACAGGTGTAACCAATATGCACGGGGGAAGCTTATCATTAATCAGTGGGATTAGAGCTGCCCGGAGAAAGTAATGAGTGTGTTTGATTATCATAGAGTTTGGTGGAGAATCAGATATATATAAGATATACATCGCTTATAATAAACACCATCCATATTCTCATATTGATCCGCGCACACACAGCAATCACATGAATAAAAACTACTCCAGTTCATTATCACGTTCTATAAGTAGATGAACTCCTAAGTTGCTATCAGCAAGTATAGTGAGCAATGACATTACCACTGTCATTTGCAAATGAAATTGCAAAATGTTAGTCACGTAATGTTATAGTCACCTGATGACCTGGAAATGACGGGATTGTAGTCATTATCAGGAAATAAAATGGGAGTTTCTCGTTCCTTTTATGGTCTTTATAATGGTCAAAGATCATGTACTGCTTAGATAGCGTGGGCGGAATTCCAATTTAAGACCTCGTTAGACTTTGCAAATGAAGGAAAAGAGTTAAAATCAGCTGTAACGTATGTTACTAAACCTATTCGTGTCTGGCTTAACTACACGTGAAATTGGTATGAAACCATTACTATCAATAGGCGGAGTTCTCTCGTTACAGGCAACATATATACGAGAATAAGAGAGTGGAATCTGATCAGGAAGTAAGTGCAGTATAGACTCTCTCTCAGCATAAAGAGTACATGGTCTGTTTCAAAGGTCGCAACAAACGGTAGGCATACCAGCAGCATCAATTAACAATTCTTAAAACTTCATGGTTACGTCACCACCAAACCGAAAGAGAAATAATACGTTCTTCGGAATCTGGAAGCAACTTGATATGTAACGCATCATCTCACGGATATTTAGACATTTATACCCCAAACCAAATGATTTCGCTGATGAAATTGCAGCATTCCAAACGACATAATTTACTGCTTACAATATCAAAAATTGGATAGAAATTGGGGTGTGGTCTACTGTTTAGATAGGTAAAATTTTCCTACAGAGATAAAATCTACAGTATAAACTTTTTTCTTTTATTATCCAGGAAAATATGTCTCAAGTCAAGGACCTAAGCCAGTATTGAACAGGCTGTGATCATAAAGTGAAATGCAATGATTGACAAGGGCCACTGATGGAGAGAACATACTTGTCACTGAAATTAGAAAATAGCCGCACAAAATGAAGAACATTGAATAAAAAGCAACGCGGCGGTCAGATTTTCTGGCATGAGAAAGGTGTACCCTGAATGAGCTGTGAAATCAAAAAAGTTGATTAATTGCAGGAGATCGCCTAGATCGGAAGCACCTCGCTACGAGTTGCAGTCCGGGATGCATGGCAGAAACTTGCAGTTGGTATTTTCAGTCAATTTCTCATTAACGGCTCAACATTTAGCAGGAAGATTCTATAGAACTATCCCAGGGTTTAATAATAGATATATGAGGATGAGGAATAATATTTGCTTCGATTGCTGAGAGCAACGTTTCTATTAGGAGGTAGAACTACAGTATTTCATCTGGACAATTCTAAGATTTTGCTCCATATCATGAAACAGCTCGGTATCTGAATTTTGGTTAACTGATTCTCAACTAGTCAACTATAACTGGATGCTGATTAAAACACTAATAAGTGCACCCAATCAAATTCACACCTTGTCTAGTTCAAATGAACAAGCAATTCTTCAATGTCTAATTGGCAGTTTCTTCAAGGTGGACAGTAACTTCTGATTCTTCAAGTTTGAGTTTCATTGAACACGTTTGGATTTGAAATCATTGTAAGCCATAGAAGACCACAATCCGGGTTGTTAGATGCTTGCAAAAATCGTCAAAAAATACGACGCATTTGCTTCTGATGACAAATACTGGCATTGCAGAAACCGTGTAGTTTTGCTGTATTCAAAACTACACATTAAACAAGCTTGAGTCCACAAAACACGGAAATACGTAACAAAGAAAGAATCAAAAGGCTCTTAGATTTAACAGATGATATTGAATGAACGGCACACAAATAGGTAATTTACGACACAAAAGCCAAGGGTGTGTCCCCTCACTGCTCCAGATCCCTCACTAATCCCTCACTGCTCAATATCCCTCACTAATCTCCTCACTGCTCAATATCCCTCACTAATCCCTCACTGCTCCAGATTCATCAAGGAGATGGTGGAGTTATGCAAGAGGAGGATTGGCTTACTGGCTGACTGTAGTGCTTCAGCTGCTACCATACGATCCAATCAATCACTCCTTCATCGCGGTGTGTTAAGATCGACACATGTCAGGATTTCACCCCCAAATAGCAGGAAATATTGTAGGGACATCCCAGGAAGAACTGACAAAGTGCCCAAATATGGATTATACAGCGGCTTTGTGGCGATAGATCTGCAATATAGGCACGGAATTAAGTAGAATTCGTGGGTGCTCAAATGAAGGGCTCAGGGTCCGGAAATTCAGGATCGCAGGACTCCGGTAAAGTGATTTGTGGAATTATTGATTTTATTGGGTTACAGGATCAGGAGGTGGCTGAAAGGAAGAATGAGCGTTGCTTAGTAGGAGACAGAAGTGCCAACTTTTGGCTTTTGCTCTTTGGATACTCAACTTAGGAACGAACTATTAGAATTAAACAGAAAATAAACAGGAATAAGTTAGTAATTAAACAGGAAATAAGCATTTATTGGTCATATTTCAATTGCAATGTCCGACCTGATGCGAAAAACATTCAATGCATTAATAAGTAGAAAAATGATTTAATGGAAAAACATGGAAAACACGGTACAGTGACGAAGCGGGCAGTGGCAGATCTTAAGACTAAAATATTATGTTTAAACGATTGCAGATCGAAGGAAAGATTGCAGATAAGTGTTGAAAACAGATCAGGATACAACATGGTACAAACCTTCCCAGACAGCCCATCATCCTGTCATACACAATCCTGAACTGTTATCTCACTAACACAGAACCCACTTACATAAAAAACTGCATATGAACCCACCGATCATGCAACTCCAAGTGAGCCCATCAACCCAACACCTCCTAGAGGATATACCAACTCAACAACCACAAATGAGCCCACTATCTCACGGACCCTATTAGTATTGGCATGATTAAAACGAAACAGGTTTCGGATATAACATAACCTCAAAACCAGCAACAACTTACAAACACAATAATATAACTAAAACTGAGGTCTCCCATGCAATGCTCTAAACAGGTTGAGTGATGTCACAGGCATATAAACCTCATTCGTTTGGGTCTTTACTTAATACTTAACCTAATAAGCTCCTCAGTGCTATATTCATTACCTTCTCCTGCTCTCCATAATCATAAAACCTTTGAACATCAAACTGTGACAGAAACAAACGTGACACCAAAAGCCCATGAAAAAATCTCTAACTGCGCTGCAATATATTTTTTAACAGTGACATCATAATGATTGATAATGAAGTCTGATCCTATTTCTGGCTTGTTGAAACAAGCCAGAAATTTGGGTAGTGAAAGTCGTACCTAAACTTCGTGAGTTATGACGTAAAACTGGACATGGTCTGAGTCAATTATCGCAGTTCAAGAGGCAATTCTACAATTCACATTGATTTCAAGCCTGCCCTAGATGCGTGTTCTAGAAGCTTGGAAACTGATCGGAAACGTCTGCCCTGCGGGATAGTTCCCCTGAAACCTGGATCACCGATTAATAACTGAACTCATTAATCAATACCGGCAGATTTAGATTGCATTCTAACAGCAGCGAAAATACAATTAAATGTGGTGCGCAAGGCAATACGAAAGGAAATTTTTCTCGGAGCTAATGGGCATGAAGATGGTTCGATGATTCACATACCGTGTTCAATTTATGTGGATTACATCACTATATCTGCGTGAAATTCAATGAAATAATCTTCAAAACCACGATAAATAGCTCTGAGACATTAAACTGTGCTACTATGCTATGAGTTAGTGTACTAATTAATTAAGAATGGCCGTCTACAAGATTTTAATAAGCACATAGCTGGTACTTGGTAGGTGAATCATAAAGCTACAAAGACCAACGGCTTACAATATACGCTTAGACCTTAGGCTGGGGATGCACTTATTAAACTTATTGCACGAGGAGCAGCCGAGTGCAACAATTATCACACGAGAAGTTGGTCAAGTGCGATGATACCAAATTATTGCGCAGGTAACCTCAAAATGCGCATTTTTCAATGAGCAGCTCAACATTGTTAAAACTTCCATCAAGCAACCTGAATGGCTGATATAATAGAAGCAGAGTGCTGATACTTAATTATCAATATTACTTATTACCATAACTTATTACCATAAATATTATTACTACTGATTATTCAGTACTGACTAAGAAGCCTGGCTGAAACTAGGTCTGAGACGTCGACTCCCACAACGAGACGTCACCTCGCAGCTTCTCATTAAATCTAGCAACCAAAACTTCCTTCTGAGGTGGATCAGGTATGATTAAGTGCAGCCTTCTCCCAGTCTCCTCCAGCTGACAGCTAGCAAGACAGTCAGCGGTGGAAAACAGGAGTAGGGACGGCAGTGACTTGCACGAACTAATTGACGGAGGGGCCGTTAATTGCCCGCAGATTTACTGCTAATTAATTGCTAATTGCACGTACTGACAGCACGGTTTATAGTGTGACATGTTGCGACATGGGGAGTTCTCCAGGAGCCAGGTTAACTAGGTGATTTACAAGGTTTAAAGGTGTGAGCCAAAGTAAGTGTGACAAGAGAGGGTGTGAGTCAAAGTGGGTGTGACAAGAGAGAGGAAGGGGAATTTAATAATTTTAGTACAAAACAACAAATACATGTTTCAATATATTTGAGAGATATAAGAGCAGTAGTAAGGAATCTCTGGCATGCGAACTTTACTAACTAACCAGAAGGTTGCGCGGCCTATCAAAAACAGGATACAGCATGGAACGACCGGTCTGCGAATACGACTAAAAACAGTTTAATGAGCAAAGTAATAAAGTAATAAGGAAAGCTAGATCTACTAAAGAGTAAGTTCTTAGAGCAATATAGTGAATACGTCAATTCACCCTGCATTTCAATGCTTTTGAAAGGAAGGTAATCATAATTGATAGAAGTTTAAACGGTTAACTGGTATACGAGAACTGTTTAGTCTAGATGCTTTTGAAACTCATTTGATAGTCTTCGTCAGCCGATGGTGAGGGATGAAAGTGGGCTTACAAGTTCAGGGTAAAGGAAAATTCCCAGGACTATGGAAGTATAGAACAACGCCCGTCCAGCACAGCAATCCGTGAAAGGAATCACGTGGATATATGCACATAATATGGCTTGCTTATTAATATTATGGAGATGGAGCAATCAAATAATCAATATCAGATGGTATGTTTTTAAACATCAATTAATCATGTAACGTAGCAACTCGGCCTGCAGCATTTAATGATTGATCCGTCACAGCAAAATGGGATTAGTCCATTTTGAGGGTTATACTGAAAGGTGCGCAATGTATTGCGTAATGCTGCTTTCTTCCTTGATCCTCACATGGGCTAATTAGCTTGACGTCTCGCAAAAGGTGATGGTTCCAATACAAATTATTGCACTTGGCCTCTGCACGTGCAATAATTTGGTATTGTCGCACTTGGCCTGCTCCTCGCGCGATATTGCGATATAACAAATTATTACACTCGGCTACCGCTCGTACAAGAATGCTCATCCCAAGCCATGCTCCAACGGATCTAAACTTCTTCACGAAGCTTGACACGAACATCTAAATTTCATTCAGTGACGGATGAGAAAAATATGATTTCTGAAAGTCAGAAGATTGGAGGTACATGACAACGTGAGATAAAGCAACGTAGAAATAAAATAAATGGAATTAATTATTTAATTGCCTTTTTATGATTACCCATTAATCAATTTTTAAAGAAATAAACACGTTTAATAATTGGCGTACCAAGATGTTCTGCAACTGTGCAATTAACTTCAAATTGGACAAAACATTTAGTTACAGTTATTAAAATCAAACGAATTATATTAAATAACAGCGTTCATAATATTAAGTAATTTAGTAAATTATTCGTGTAACCATTATGCTAGCGCTGCCATGATATTAATTTGCATCAAGGATGAATTGTTACAACTTGTAACAAGTAACAATGCTCCAGAAGTCAATGAAGTTGAACCTCTTCAGTCTTCCTGGGCTGTGGGATAGTCGAACTTGGAGGGTTTTCCCTAATAAATTACTGAGAAGATGTAATTTTAGGAAAGTTCGGACGTTACGTCATTGCACGCTATGGTCACGTACACTAGTATAGGGGAGTGTCAGGATTAGGGAGGTAGTGAGAGGCGTGTGACCTTTGGAACGAAATATACTCCCCCTAAGATGAATACCGTTCCATAGAGTTCTATAGAGTTCTATAAAATTCCTGCTGACTATTACAAGGACACACAAATCCTAAAAGAGTCAAAGGAAGTAGAGACCCCCCTCCCCGAGAACATTTTTATAATTGAAAATTAGAAAAACCCTCAACGAATCACTGATTCAGGGGATTTACCTCAGCTTCATATGCAATATAATCATATTCATGGACGAAGGTACCAGAGATGACGTTTGGGAGGACCTTTAGACAATATAAAAGTTCGAATGCTAGAGACAAATTGAAGGGTACTTATACTATAGATGACAGCAGCAGTGTTTAACTTGATTGATTAAAAAATGAGGTGTCTCTCCCTCCATAAAGGGCCAGAGAGTTAAATGATCATCTTAGTACTGCACATGTTATCATTCATTTCCAACATTACAGAACATCACCATCGTTCAAAGATCAAATTTTGCCCCCGTAAATACGTGATAATAAGCAATAATATGTTCTAATTTGTACTTAATCGATATCACAAATCGATATCACAAATATCAGCAAATTACCTTGATTACATGCATCTAATATACCACTCACGATTTTATAAAAAATAATGAAATTCACAATGACATCAAGAGAGAGGATGCCAAACCGACCCATAAATGGTTTTGACGCTAGTTTGTAACCGCTTGAAGTGTCCTGTCACAGATTTTAAATCAAACAGCACAACGAATGCCCATCAAAGAACCGTGGCAAAATTCAGAGAAATTTAAATGTCAAATGGCGATCTTTAGAGATTTGTTTGTCCAACGCAAAGAAATATAATTTAAATGACAAATATTCTGCTCGAGCTGCTATGGTGTCTTTATGATTTGTTGAAATATCCCACGCATTCGTGACAGTCTCTCAATCTGCTTAAACTCAGGAGCGAAATGGTGAAAGGAAAACGGTTAGCGCTTTATTAGGCTTTCTTCATCTCTTCAGGACTAATCAATAATCATCCGAAACTAAACGATGAAAAGCAAGCTTTCCAAAATCATTTTCCAATTCTTTTGTGCGTTCAAACCAAAAAGAATGGCATTCCTTTGTATTTCACAAATTATCTCCAAGCCTCTGCTCGCTCACACGATAGGGAATGTCTTTTCAGCGACAGAGCAACGGCGAAACTTACAAAGCTAAACTAGTCTCATAAGGAAACGTCAACAAACATGGAATGTTACGAGAAAACTTACGGTCTATCCGATCTAACTACTCCATATCGATTATAATAAACCTCCAGATCATCTAAAAATCGGCCGGACATTCCGTATATATAATGCAAGTGTGTGTTGGATGATGTTTGGTGCCAAGAACTGAGGCAGCACAATGGTTTTGATCATCAATAGTTCGCCCAGCACGTATAACATATTTCTGTTCCTTGTTGACAGCCAACTTTTGCGAAGCATCCTTGATCGGGACCAAACTACCGATTCATTATACCTTAATCACTTATCAGCAAACAAGGCTAACAATAAGGTTAACAATTACAAAGGTTGACAATCACCAAGATTAACAATTGTCAATGTTATAATAAAGACTAACACAGGTGTCGCTACTTCGAGAAATGAGATTGATTCTGAAATTTCCGATCGCGCGGCGCAAAATATATACGAACGTGGATATACTATTCAATCAGTATCACGCACGTACGAATGGTGGTTTTGTGTAAATTTCAGACAACTAATTTAAACAAGTCAAACAAGTACGCGTAAGTACGGTGGATCATAAAACCACTGATGATGCTAGAAGTTACCACAGGCAGCTGCAGCGCTGCTGAAGTCATCGCCACTTCTATTTAGACGGTGCTAAACTGCCAAATCACTCTCATTTGTCATTCTCTCATTTGTCATTCAGTATATATAAGATAGTTCGTGATTGGCTGGAAAATTTACCACTCGACGTCATTACTTCTTTTTCCATTGTAATGTTTTAATCCTAAACCCCACGGGAAAAATAGGCGTTTCAACTTCAACAACGCACCACTTTGAGTTATGATAATGACGTCATCTCCTACAGGAAGAACCTCCGTTTCTTCAGTTCACATATTGATATAGTACGGTGATGTACGCCATATTACGGCGGAACCTCAACGTGCGCATTATAAACCCATTAGTGTCGAGGACAGCTCATATCTCTTCTAACACACTCATAATTACATGATGATTTTATAATGATTTTGTAATCCTGTTTTTGTGGATTCGATCTAATTTTGGGAGAAAATTGAACCTTTAATTCGGATGATCACACAACGAACTTCAATGTAATAAAAAGATAATAAGACAGCTAATTACTAGATTTGAACAATATTATACACATCACCTCTACTGTTGTCAACTGTTTCAACAACTGCAGAGTTACAGAACAAACAACACTACACTAACCTTCCTAGCGTCGACTGGAGTGTTGACTTGTATTGCCAGGTCCATGAAAGCCATTATCCCTCCTGAGACACTGGGTCTGCCAGCTTCCCTCCGTAGACTCCTCACACTGCCTCCCGCAGAGGAAGAAGAAGGCATCTTCAGAGACTTCATGGACCTGAGGCTGCAGAAGCCCTTCTTTGCATCTGCTGCAGATAGGAAGTCCTTGCCACCATAGCCCCCTGCTTCATTGTCAGACAACTCGTCTAGAGAGGAGCAGCTGGACTCAGAGCACCCCGACACAGCGAATATGGAGTTGGGGTTGCTGTTGAAGCGCCGTGCTTTGAGCACCTCCTGGCTGGGTGGCTGCGGGATGGAGGGGGTGTCCTGGGGGTTGCTGCTGACGGAGTAGGTGCTGATGGTGGAGCTCATCCGGTGATAGGTCATGTTGGGGGCCGGGTTAGGGGCCGGGGGCCGGGACACAGGGCTCTTCAGGGCCGTACTCTTCTTGGTGTCCTTGATAATGGGGCACTTCACTGTGGCAGGGGTGTTGACGTTCACAGCAACGTTCAGGGGCGCCACCAGGCCACTCATTACGCAGGTCTGCTTTTGTTTAGTTTTAGGTTTTTTAGGTATCAAATCCTTGGATTTCGTGTTTTGGAAGGGATCGAGTGAAATGTTGGTTTTATCGGGAGTATTGACATTCACAGCCACATCAAGCGGAGCAACAAGGGCTGCCCTCAAACTAGCCCCTTTCTTGGAAGACTTCTTCTTGTGCTTTACCACCCTAGCATCGATCTCTACCGGCGTATTGACCTTCACAGCCACATCCACAGGGTGGAACAAGGCGCTGGCTATCTTAGGTTTGCTCTTGTACTTGACTTGTAGAGCCACCTTCCTCCTGCTGGATGGCTTGCTGGCTGCCTTCTCCTCCTCTCCATTGTAACTGTGCATTGTCTGGAACCTCGTGCTGCTGGCAGAGGACGAGGTGGTGGACACAGCCTCGTTCTTCTCTGAATTCCTTTCTAAATTCCTCTCAGACCAGGGTGGTTCGTTACACGAGGCAGTGTGGAGCATGGAAGACCACGCCTCGCAGGACGAGTTAGTAGAAGCAGACGAGGAGGAGTACCTCGTGTCTTCCTCGTGGGAGTTGAAGCCGCTGTCCTCGGTCACTCCCAGGAACGAGGGAGGAGGAGAGAACGAGGCGGGAGGCGAGGGTGGTACGGGGGAGGAGGCAGGAAGGAGGGGGAGGAGAAGGGGTGGGAAGTGGGAGTTGTAGAGGAGGGGGAGAAAGCATCAGCAGTGGTGGGAGTCAGATGAGGGGATGTGGGGTTTCTGTCCGGCGGTGATTTGGCCCCATTGTTACGAGGGATGAAAAGTGGTGGACAGGACGCGTGACGATTCAATGGCGGGGGATGGTGGGGGCGGTGGTTATCCAACGTGGAGACTGCTATCGGTACGACATCTTGTGGTACTCGGGGTCACATGTTACTTCCTGTATTGGTTACATGGTTATTGGTTAGGTGTGATATTTTAGGGAAAAATCATTTCATTTGATTATTCAGAAGACGTAGCGTCAAATATTCATTTCACGCATCACGTGATTTTGATTCTTCATGCTCGAATTTCAGAAGGCAAAACACTCTTGATTCTTCAGACAAGTCGACCAGAAATCAGAATCATACTAATCAAATAAGGAATAAACTTAAGAATCACGTAATCATCGAAGCACAAGTGACAAGGACAAAAGAAAATTTTGACAAAATCGATTCAACGGCAGCCAATGAAAGTAAATGTTGAAGTCAAAGTGGCATTTCACATGGACTGGACGAATACAAGATGATTAGGCAACTTAAAATATCTGTCATCCCTTAATAGTTTGAAGGCTGTAACATCACATACAAACTGCAGTATTGGTTTGGTATGGAAGAAATTGCGAGAATAACTGCGTTGTGTGTCCAATGTCGATCAGTAAAAAGCGAAGGTAGTAAGAAGGGTACATTTATCAAAATACACTGAATAAATTTATGCAGAATAAATTATACAGAAGTAACGGATATAAAACCTGATAAATTAATTTAATGACCGTGGGATGTTGATCGCTGGATGGTTTATTCGTTGTTTCGATCAAGTTGTAATAAAATGAATCCCTACGTCTGATGACGACAATTTTACGATCCTGCAACACAACACAAATATCAGTTGTAAATTAACCGCTGATAGCACCAGCCAGGGGAAAGAGAGAATGATATGTCATGATAATAGGTCAATTAACCGATCACCAAATGACAACTAACGTCAGGTGAGCAAGGTTAAAGCACACACAGAAAGGAATAATTGCGATCAATTAGCCGTCATGCGGATTACTGATTCTGTGAATATTACTATGTTTTAGTTTTACCAATTATTATATGCGAATCTGACGAGATGGCAGTAGACGTAATCATAATGGTGGCAGAGACCCTGCACGTTCATTGGAGAAGGGAGTTTGGGATACGCCACGCTCATTGGTCGATGGTCACGTGGTCCTAATAATGCGTTCTCATTGGTCAGCTTGGGTAAATTAGGATTAGTTAATTGGCTGTTATTGCCTGATATCAGCAGATAAGCGTCAGTTAATTATTTAAGAGTCAAAATACAACAGCTATTGTCTTAAATACTAAATTCATAGATATTTTATTATTGAAATCTACGCAGCTTCTATTAACTTTTATCAAGTGAGCAGTGGCTATGAAAATTTCTAGACGTTTTGGCTGTTACTCTAGTTTTCAGAAGGCATAGTTTGTAACTGTTTCCTGCTACGTAAAAAGCATTCTCAAACTAGCAGAAAATGACCAATTCATCAGAGTAAGCACCTCAAAAACTCAGCATCTTTGTCGCATCATCGCTCAGTAATGATCGATAATGACAGGACCAATTATCAAAGTATCATTCACGTGAACCAATAGTAACTCCATGAAAACGTGACTTTATTGACTCAGGAAGTGATAAGGAGAGTGAGATGAGTGGTTGTGATCAGACAGCAAACAGTTGTCTTTTCGCCTCTCAAACAAACAGTTTTCTGTTCGTCGCGTACAATGGACATTTGTCTGTTCACTGTCAAAGCAGACATTTGCCTGTTCCCTGTCTACAGCAGACAGTTGTCTGTTCGCTGTGTACAGCAGACACTAGACATTTGTCTGTTCGCTGTCTGCAGTAGACACTAGACATTTGTCTGTTCACTGTGTACAGCAGACATTTGTCTGTTCACTGTGTACAGCAGACACTAGACATTTGTCTGTTCGCTGTCTGCAGTAGACACTAGACATTTGTCTGTTCACTGTGTACAGCAGACATTTGTCTGTTCACTGTGTACAGCAGACAGTTGTCTGTTCACTGTGTACAGCAGACACTAGACATTTGTCTGTTCGCTGTCTACAGCAGACATTTGTCTGTTCACTGAGTACAGCAGACAGTTGTCTGTTCACTGTGTACAGCAGACACTAGACATTTGTCTGTTCGCTGTCTGCAGTAGACACTAGACATTTGTCTGTTCACTGTGTACACAGCAGACATTTGTCTGTTCGCTGTCTGCAGTAGACACTAGACATTTGTCTGTTCGCTGTCTACAGTAGACACTAGACAGTTGTCTGTTCGCTGTCTACAGTAGACACTAGACATTTGTCTGTTCGCTGTCTACAGTAGACACTAGACATTTGTCTGTTCGCTGTCTACAGCAGACAGTTGTCTGTTCACTGTGTACAGCAGGCACCAGACATTTGTCTGTTCACTGTCTACAGCAGACATTTGTCTGTTCACTGTCAACAGCAGACACTAGACATTTGTCTGTTCACTGTGTACAGCAGACACTAGACAGTTGTCTGTCCCCTGTCTACAGCAGACAGTAGACATTTGTCTGTTCGCTGTGTACTGTAGACACTAGACATTTGTCTGTTCGCTGTGTACCGTAGACAGTAGACATTTGTCTGTTCGCTGTGTACCGTAGACACTAGACATTTGTCTGTTCGCTGTCTACAGTAGACACTAGACATTTGTCTGTTCGCTGTCTACAGTAGACACTAGACAGTTGTCTGTTCGCTGTCTACAGCAGACACTAGACATTTGTCTGTTCCCTGTCTACAGCAGACATTTGTCTGTTCACTGTCAACAGCAGACACTAGACATTTGTCTGTTCACTGTCTTCAGCAGACACAAGACAGTTGTCTGTTCACTGTCTTCAGCAGACATTTGTCTGTTCGCTGTGTACAGCAGACACTAGACATTTGTCTGTTCGCTGTCTGCAGAACTAGACAGTTGTCTGTTCGCTGTCTGCAGCACTAGTATAATAGCTCGGAGAAGAAACAACACGAATATATTTCGAACATAATGAAGGACGTTAGCAGGTGATCAGCAGCTTTTAGCTGCAGGAAAGTACCTATATCGAATACTTAACACATATTACAACTTGTAGGAACTCGCTGAATTGAAACGTGACAAAGAGCTACATCTAGAAGCGCGTACGTAAAGTCCAATTCCGTGCCTTCGAGATCATGGGACACATATCATTGCTTGCAATTTGAAATATCGAAAGTTTGACGTATAAAAAAGCAGTGATAGCAGCAAGACACACGATTGTGTTTCGTAAGACACGCAGTTACAAGAGTGACAGTCACAGGAAGTGAGAGGTGAGTGGTAAAATTCAGTTCGCTGTTTTTCAACACAGTAGACAGTGTGAAAATGCAGAAATATTTATTTAGTGGTGATATTTAGACTGCATTGGACCGCAAATTTTTCCAGACGTTGCCTGCCCCCCTTCGCGCGCTTGCGCGTGCCCAGACTCGCCGAGTCTGCATTACTCTAAATAAATTTATTTGACTAAAAATATAGGCCGGAAAACGTTTGGCATATTACTTCCGTTCAACCTTGTAATCGGTTTTTACCGAAAAACCAAAAGTTTACAAATCCTACGATGAAAGATCATGCGAAATTTTCAATAAATATGCGCGATGAAAGTTTAACAAAATCAATGCTTTGTGCCGATAGACCTTTGTTAAAATTGGCTGTTTGTCGATTCAAGTGTCAAGAGAAATCGACATATTTTCCAAGTGGGTAAGCGCAACTGAACCCGACTCAGTGACTAGGGAGTAGGAACACTCAGAGACTAGGGACCGTTACAACACTGTTACAAGTAACAAAGCACACAGAACTATAAGATGAGGAGGAGTCCGACCTCTCTCCTTTCTCCATGATATCGTGCATGTCACTTTGCAGTCAATTTGTGTGGTAATGTATAGTGTATAATGTGTGGTAGTGTACTTAATGTGTATTTTGTGATGTAATGTATGATGTATATTATCATATTGTGTGGTAGTATGTTGTATCTATCAAACAATATGTTTGTATCTGCATGACATAATATTCTGTGAGTGGTTTCATAAGTGCTGAATTTCTTATCTTGGTTTCTACCTTTACTTCAAGATGTTTGAGTGTGTCAACCTCTTGATACCTATTAGCTCACACCCTCCAAAACCGTGATATTGTACAAATTAATCAGGAATTCACTGCATGCTATTGTAGCCATCATCTCGATGACATGATGATAGTCAGAACGATTGGGAATTTGTTATGACGATAGTCACCACAATGCTTAATGAACGGATTAACACAGCGAAACTCAGAAAAAGCAGAAAGGCCAATCAACATCCATAAATTTCGGTAACTCCAGTATGGGAACATCATGGTAACAACCGTATGGTAACAATATGGAGCCAGATGCCAGTATTTGGAGGAAAGCGGAACAAGGTTACACAAATAATTATGAGACAAAGCAAACAAACTGACCGTTAAATTACTCAGAACAAGACTAAGTGCACTCTACAATGTACACAATACCGTTACTGTACAATTCGTACATTTTCTGCTGAGCTTAATAAGAAAAGCTATACTATACACTCCGAACGAAATCAAACTGTTAAGACAAAGGCACACATCCCATGACATTATAACAACAAATCGCCCAAAGAGAATCAAGCGAAATTTAATACGACGATTTGATTCAGCATGTAACGCCACACAGTATATCGTTATAATATTTTGGTACCGTGATTAGATTTGAGTGTTTGGGATCTGGATGATTTGTGAGTGTGAGAGTGAAGGTGTGACCTGGACTCACACAATCTCTCACCTTCTCCACAGTAACACAGTGTGAACTTGTATCACTGTGTGTGAACACAGTGTATCACTAACAAAAGGTATGAACACAGTACAGCTAGTACTATAAACATAAGGTACGTCTGGTGTAGGTATTACGTTACAGGGCACAGCGTTTGTTTCTATATTAGTGTCATCAGGTTGTTCAGATGTTTTTCATGAAATCACATAAAGTAAATTCCCGTTTCAGACATGAAACGTTTAAGATAATAATATGTAAAGGAGGTATGTAGGAACGCTCCGTGTTTTACATAGTGTTTTCCATAATAATCGCTTAACGTGCAGCTGTTATCACAACTTGCACTATTTTCTTGTAGGTTTTCCTACCATTATATTATCATT
The DNA here is from genome assembly GCA_011033025.1 of Beroe forskalii. NCBI lineage: Eukaryota > Metazoa > Ctenophora > Nuda > Beroida > Beroidae > Beroe > Beroe forskalii. The sequence continues at coordinate 61,190 of WFMF01000429.1, forward strand.
ATTTCCCCAGATTGCTGAAACTGGACGAAGTTCAGTAAAAGGGTTTTAAAACTTTGCGACATTCCAATGCTACCACGTCCTTTTGGACATTACAAATCACTATAATATTATCTACAAATTGAGAACAATTTTTGAAGTTTTTAAAAGCACCATATAAATTTCATTGAGGTGATAACAATGATAGTGTACCTGATGATAGGTATACGAAAGCGATCACTCATTCAAATTGTGGAATGTTGATTGTCTTGAATGAAATATTATATTCTAAATTCTTGTATTCATTGGATGCTTCCCCCCCAGACAAGTCCAATGAAACATGTTCACATGTCTGTTAGTGGAAATGATTCAGAAGGACTATGTCAAGAAGTCAAATGATTCTGAAGACTTCAGATTACAATGCTGTTTCACGATTAACTGAGTGCAGGGTGAAATGACGATTATTCGGTAACATAAATCTAGAAAATTACTCACGATGGGTCCGTTTTGGGGCAGGTCACTGACTTCACTGACTGCTTCATAATCCAGCTTGATCAGATCTGCTCTAACCCATGCTCGCTTTCCAGAGCTCTGGGAGGGATAGTATCGTTATAATGCATTAAAATGAGTAAGATTACCCATGTTAATGTATGATTATGACGTCATTTTGAAATTTCATGGGGTGTGAAAATACGGGAATTTCTTTGATAAATCACATATTCATTCCTTTTTAGGAAATTCGTTGTTAGGAAATTCCATATTCATACTTACATTTTCTATGTAGATGTTGATGTCGTCAGCCTGTGCCAGGACTGAGACCGAATCCCCTTTCTCCAGAGCAATGTGTTCTGTAGCGTACGCATCCAGAACAATGCCAGTGTCTGAAGGGAAAATAGCGAGTTTAGATAGTCGTTAATATGATGAGGGGGAGTGCTCCAAATGAGGCGAATATACTCAACAAATCGATTATTATCAGACAGTAGGCATCACAATAATAATACGTAGGTACCTTAAAAAAGAAAGCATTGCAATTCTACCAGATATATTATCAATTTAAACGTTGCCAGTTGCAATGTACAACAGTGAACAGTCACTCACTGATAGGTTTTATTTCTTCTGTTGGTAGAGCTGAGGCAGGAGGAGGGGCACCCGACTGAAACGTAATGTGTCAATGCTGTATAACACTTGTTCACGGACTTGCTAATTTTACAACTTGCATATTATGTAATCAATTGAAATAACCACAATTTATGTATAGTATGTTCTTAAATAATTCAAATCTAGCTCTAGCAACGATAACCCCTACTGACCCCTCTCCCATATGGAGGGTAGGGTCAGTGGTCCCGACTGTTCTCTTTCCTCCACGAAGTTGCCAGGAAATATCCCGCTCCTGTGCCCAATATATCCACGATACCATTCTCCCAAATCCTCGGTTACTACGATCACCTCTCCCAGGGTGAAAGACAGGTCCCCCTCAACGTCGGACTGGTAGTCGTAAAGTGCAACCACTTCTGAGGGGAAAAGGTGTAGAAAGGTAATACCATTATTTAAAGCATCATAATCAAATTATATCCTTCCGATGTTGAAGTTTGTTACGATTACATCAAAACAAGCTTGCCGCCCGCAAATTTATCAAGAAACAAGCACGGCGCGCGCACGTACCGCGCGGCGCGTCATTCGTCGGTGCGCGCCTTGAGCGCGCGCGCGATAATTTGCTCAAACGCGCGCCAATCAGAGTCAGCTTATGCCCGCGCCTTCCATAAAAGTAAGTGTGACATTCCTAAAATGTCACACTATCACAAAGTTGGCGATGTTTGACAAGTGCCTAAAAATAAACACACGAGGAGATAGTAACACAGTGATAATAACAACACGATAACGATGAAAACAATCTGATGACATTTATACATTGGGCCATGATTTCAAGGAAATCTCAGCAACTAAGGCACAGGCACATTCTGTACCGTTGATAAATATAACTGTTCTGTTTGGTTCGATCTTATACGGTTCGCAGCATTTCCGAACTCAAAGATTTTGAGCATATCATAACATTTCCAGAGGCATATGGATAAAGGAAGTGTTCCTTGTTACTGAATAAAAACCTGATATAATCGTTGGTTGAAATCTATGGATTTGTAGTTATTCCCCGCTCCCACAGTCCAACATTGTTCACCAGTAGTTGAGAACCACATTTACTAGTGATCTAACAGCCCTTTCAGCATAAGCTTACATATATCCAATGTTCAGCGATTCTATAATATGTACATGATTCAGTGTATTCCATAGTATAGGGTTTAATTTAGATGGTATACAACAGGGATGGGAAGGAATGTCAAACACGCAGCCTTTCAAAAGTGGTGTCAACGTCACAATACGTGACGTACTATGGAATGCTAGACACGCAGTCTTACGAAAGTGGTGTCAACGTCACAATACGTGGCGCGCAGTCTGACGTAAAGGAATGTTGGGCACGACGCAGTGTGACGTAAAGTGGTGTCAGTTGCTGCCTTATAAAGGGCTGCACACGTTTAAGTCACCGCCCACCAGTTCCAGAAGACTCCACCCCTCCAGATGATGACTCCGCCTACCAACCAGAAGACTCCACCCTTCCTCCAGATGACACGAACCAGAAGACCCCACCCTTCCTCCAGATGACACGAACCAGAAGACCACGCCCTTCTCCAGATGACACGAACCAGAAGACTCCACCCTCCCACCAGATGACACGAAACAGAAGACCCCGCCCCTCTCCAGATGACACAAACCAGAAGACTCCACCCTTCTCCAGATGACACGAACCAGAAAGCTCCACCATTCCTCCTGATGACACGAACCAGAAGACCCCACCCTTCCTCCAGATGACACGAACCAGAAGACCCCGCCCTTCTCCAGATGACACGAATCAGAAGACTCCACCCTTCCTCCAGACGACACGAACCAGAAGACTTCACCCTTCCTCCAGATGACTTCACCCTTCCTCCAGTTGACACGAACCAGAAGACTCCACCCTTCCTCCAGATGACACGAACCAGAAGACCCCACCCTTCCTCCAGATGACTTCACCCTTCCTCCAGTTGACACGAACCAGAAGACTCCGCCCTCCCTCCAGATGACACGAACCAGAAGACTCCATCCTTCTTTCAGATGACACGAACCAGAAGACTCCACCCTTCCTCCAGATGACACGAACCAGAAGACTACACCCTTCCTCCAGATGACACGAACCAGAAGACCCCACCCTTCCTCCAGATGACTTCGCCCTTCCTCCAGATGACACCAACTAGAAGACCCCCTTCCTCCAGATGAAACGAATCAGAAAACCACACCCTTCCTCGAGATGACATGAACCAGAAAACCACACCCTTCCTCTAGGAAGTCCCTACTCTCGAATATGGTCGGGGTCTTCAGACTATCATGTTGAAACATTTGTGATGCTGTATATCTGACGGGTCTGTAAGAAGGACCCAGCCAAACCCTCTGTCCCATGAGTCAGATTTACTTGCTCACAGCGTTGGCAACGGTATGAATCAACTTGGTAGTCTGAAGAACCCGCCCATATTCGAGTGTTGGTACTTCCTAAAGGAAGGATGGGATTTTCTGGTTTGTATCATCGTTCCTGGCGGGTGGAGGGAGGAAAGTGTAATACAGTGTGGAGGGCAGTTTGATACATTCCCAAACGACCATAATTCCGGGAAATCCATGACAAAAATGAAGAGGAACTCCGTCCTCTAGGAAGTACCTTCACAGACTATCAAGTTGAATGTTCTCTGAAGGATTTAACCAAATCCTCTGTCCTGTGAGTAGTCTTAAGGCGCCGATCAAATTCTAGTGGACGTACTTCCTAGAGGCTAGGTGTGTTGTGTTGTAAAACCCAGGGTGGGGTACCTATGTCGCCAAAGTGTTTCGAGGTCGGAGGGGTGCTGAAGCACTTCAAAACATATCCTTGTGTAATACAATGGATATGGGATGTGTTCCTTGTTACTGAATATAAACCTGATATTATATTCAGTATCCCTGCCCCACACCTGTACTTGAGAACCACATTTACTAGTGATCTAACAGCCCTTTCAGCATATGCTTACATACATCCAAAGTTAAACATATTTTGTATACAGTAGAATATGTGCACGGTTCAGTATATTCCTCTCTGCCCTAGTATCGGGTTTAATGGTGCTCTGAGGTGCTAATTCATTGCAAAGTAACAACGAATAGACGCTATTATACACGTATTCTCTCTGCGAGTAATTTACTGAGAAATTAAGCTTCCCAAACGCCAGATAACGTTACATTCAATTCATAGTTTCAATGAAAAATATTTTATCCTTTTTTAAGAAACATAACACGGGTAAAATTACTTAATTAGAAAGTCTCTGAAAACCTTCACAATAACACGTCTTTTGTAAGACTATCATTGATCAAGGTGACTGAGTAAGAGAGAATTCCCGGGATTTTCCCACGACTCTCTTACCTTTCTAAGAGAGAATTCCCAAGATTTCCCATCACTCTTACCTTTCTGCTCGATGTTGCCGTATATCCATTCACACTTCTCTGTATTGCTGATGGCAACCAGTCCGGACTGCGTGTCTAGACCTCCGAAATAGTAACTACCACGCGTTTCGTACACCTGCAAGAAAAGGGACATGTTTCACCAATGAGCTAAATTTGACACTATGGCGAATTTTGGGTGTTATTCTTTTGCAGTTAAACGGCTAAACTCAAAACTGGTGGCAGAGAAACCTACTTAGATCTTTAGATAACAAATATCAATTATCAATCAAATTTAATCATGGTAACTCACAGATATTCTGTCCCCTTTGTTGTAAGAAAGTTCTTCTGTGTTGGCGGTCTTGTGATCAACCAAAGCTTCCACTTCAAACAAAACTTCTGGAATGATAAGCGTATTACCTCATTCATTAATTAAAGAACAAAACAAAACAAGAGTGAAACTGCTGTCAATTATTCACTTTTGAGCCATAATTTAGTTTTCTGACATGATATTCAACATTGATGTACAGCACTAGGTATACAATTGTACAGTGTGTACCAATGTACAGTGTAAACTACAGCTTGCGTCTTTCCTCAATCTACATACTGTATGGTACAAGATGATGTACAGCACACTGTAGTGTGTAATCGTGTAATGTACATATATGCAATTTAATTTGAGTTGGTTACTGTAATACAAATTCAATGAAATTACGCGATTAAGACAAAATAAGCTACAGTAACAGGGCACACAGAAAATCTGATCTCCGGAATTATAGGTACAGTAATTACAAAACAAGCCCATATTATATTGTACGCAGTGTTAACTGGCAGTGACACAGCTCAAACCTTCACAAGTCCAATATCGATGCAGCAACGTTTCGGGTACGCTAGTGACTACCCAAGAAATCAGATACAATAAACACGCTCTTATTTGAAGCCATGATTGATTAACGCGACGACGTAGCTTATATTAGGGATTTGTCACGTATAAACAGTAAAAAGAGCCGGTGGCGAGGGTTATACCACCAGCCAAGTAGAATTATGACCCTCGCCGGGCGTGCGCTGTACCTCAAGATAAAAAGGCAATTATACTCACCATCGCTAGTGATCTGAGCAAAAGCCAGGACACTCTTGAGAGCAGTAGTGAGCATCTTCCCTTGCTCTGGGCCCTGCTCGGCTCCTTTCTGCTTGCTCCTCACACCCCCCAATCCTGGAATCTTCTCTCTACTGCTCTTTGCTTCCTCCTCAGTTGCTAAGTCACGTGACGTTGCTAAGTCACGTGATTTCACCAAATCACGTGATTGGGCCGCGTGACACTCCACTGGTCGCGGTGGGATTGCCAGGGAATCTTCCCCAGTGCTGTTGATTGGATCGCAGAATCTCCTGGCCGGTTGGGAGGAGGAGTTAGCTACGAAGCAAGGTGAACTCGTCAGGACCACCAGAGACTTGCGACGAGGGTACAGTTCGGGGAGTGGAGGACCCAGAGAACGAGGGTGTAGTCAAGTCGTCAGGGGGCTCGGACTCCATGTCGGAGTAGCTGAGAGTGAAGAAGTCGGGTCTAAGACGTGTGTTTACCATGCCCATCACTAGTTTGTCTATTATTTTCATGGACTTGAGACCGTCATTAGCGACACTCTGATCATCAGAAGAAAAGAGAATGGGTGACTTCAGGTGGTCGTCTGACGAGCCTATGTCAGAAGACCTTCTCTTCGCTAGGACAGGATGGGATGACTTAAAGTCCTGCTGACTTATGGATCTGGCAGTTCTGACAATGGGCACTTGACGTCTTACAGCAACGCTCACCAGTGGCGGGGTCTCTTTATCAGATACTGAACTCTGGGTTTGAAGTCGAGCGCGGTCTCTGGGCTTCTTCTTCCGGAATGACTTCTGCCTCTTGAAGGAAGTCTGACGATTTATGTGAGCCTGGGGCCGAGGTGTTTCTGAATCACTGGACAGATTGTCTCGGGAAGGAACTTGCAGTGAATCTTTCCTCAAATCGGTGTCCCCCAAGGTTATATTGCTGGCCACCTCGTCTCGTTCGGATGCCGAGTAGAACTGTTCCTCGTGCCTTCTCTCGTTGTCGATGGTGTCGATGATAGACTTGCAGTCTGCCAGACATTCAGAAGTGCTGCTGACAGAGGAGGCTGAGGAGGTCTCAGGTGGAATGTTGCTAGGCAGAAAGGAAGCATTCCTTCTCTCAAGGAGAGGGTTATGAGTGTACCCACTGAAGATATTCTGTGAAGAAGGTAGCACGAGGGGCGAAGTAGGACTCAGCCCTGTAGCGTCAGTGTCAGAATCAGGGTCAGGTTTGGCAGGAGAGATACTCAATGGAAGACTCGGAGGCTAGACTGAAGGGCCGGGGCAGGATTCTCTTGGGGAAGCTGGGAGGAGCAGGGACAGCGAACTCTCCTCCCTGTTTTGAGAAGGCCTTGGCTTGGTTGGAGCTCTTGACATCAGGTTGACTCCTCCGTTCACTCAGCATTTTGCTGATATTCTCACTGTGGGTCCTCTTACTGTTGATTGACTTCACTTCAGCAAACATGTCAAGGAGGACGTATCCCATTGAAGAGATGAGAGCGGCTAGAGAGGTGTCTTTGTCTTCCAGGAGTTGAGACAGAGTGAGACACGAGGCGGAGACACTGTCTCCAGCCTCAAATACAGACATGGCAATCTGAGCAGGAGGGTCAAAACATCAGAAACTATGAATCATTGATAACGGTGAACTATTAACGAAGTAAAGATATATTTCAGTGTGAAGTAAACTTCCGAGATAGAAAATGAATTTTAGACCCTGAGGGAACTAAGTAAATCAGGCAAATGTTGCTAAGCCACAATCAATTGATGAAATCTTATAAAACAGCGGAAAAAACAGTCCAAATTTTGGAACGCAAATTGATGAATCAAACTAAAATGAATCAAAATTCAGTTCGAATATTATTCAATTCAAACAAAAGGAACAGGGATCATACACACACGCAATACACCGGGGAATTATTAATAAGAGAATCACAGAATCCACGCTGTCATCCGACATATATTAAATAACATATTACTAACTATGTTAGTTCAACGTATGTAATTATATTGTGTGTTTAATCGGATTACATGCCCCTGGAGTCCACAACAAGATGTATACCGGTCACTACAATCATGTGGCAATATACGCCACGCTTATGTTAGACGCAGTGGAATTCAACATGAGGCAGGACGAGCAGGTTCGTGGAGTTGCTTGGCTCTTCGTCAGCACGTGCAATTTTCCTGTTTTTAAAGCCGAGCAATTTCAGTGAGAACGTAGCAAAGTTTTTAGCATATCTAACTAATTAACAGTAGCATAGAAATACAACGATTCGAAGATACAAGAAGACAAGAGACGAGATGTGACAGTGAATCTCAAGTACAGCGAAATGCAAGAAAAAAAGAGAAAACATCACCCGTGTCCACATATTGAGAAACACAATGATGTGAGGTGAGCGGGGGATCTTGACGACACATTATACCTTATTTAGACAGGAAAGACTTCCTTACACACCACCACCTGACCTGAAGAAAAGACTGAGAATGGGTGCCATTGAAAGTGGTTCACTATGCCCCAAGCAGTGAAGGGTAGATTATTTAATCTACGTAGCCGTATGTAGCTAAATACTCGGAATCGTACGGAAATTTAAAAAATATGTACACCTCTCACTTTTGTAGGGCAAAATACCTACTTTAGTTGATTAGATAGCTAGATGTCTGAAGATGGTCTGACGATCATACTATCATTTAGAAAGAAAGATATTATAATATCGCTATAGCTAAAAGTAAAATAGCTGAATTGTACACACAGCGCAACAACAGTAAGAGTGTTAAATGATCACCGCTCGAAAATTGTATAATTTGAAATTTGAATACGTGGAAACATCGGCATGGAACTTTGGAAGGTCAAAATCAATTTGGAGTGAATTTATAGGAAAAATACAGAATCCTAAGGTATGAAGCATCCGTCGAGGAACAGAAATATTCTACTTTTCTGTAAATTGGCAATGATTTAGGAATTTAATGGCTGCCTTTTACATTTACGATGCCAACAAAATGTTTCGGAAATATCCAAATTATGCGGCAGTCTTGGCGAATTTAAAGAAAAAAGTGAATGGTTCGCGAACTCCAGCTTCAATGGACCACTAACTCACTAAAATTTGAAGTTTCATTCCGTGACAAGACGCACCAGGTAGAAAGATGAGATAACCAGACAGCAGTGGCTTCTCCGACCGCTTCAACCCCAGTTCAGTGTCATAAGGCGTTGTATGCAATGTGACATCTAACTCTACATCTTACCATCTGTGATCCGACATTTTCTAACTGCTTTACTGGAGTGAACTTGATGCAATCTACCGCAAAGAAGTAAAATACAATTGATAATCTGTAACAAGGCAACCGAACGAAATCTCTTCAATTATTGCACTTTCATTTTGATCTTTGACCAAGCAACGTGACAGCAGGACTAGAGCTGAGGAACGTCAACTTTTATCAAAATCATCAGGAACACAAACGTTTCCCACTCAAACAACACGGATATTTGTACAGATAGTGCCGGTAAAGGAATGTGCTGCTGTTATACCTGGGACCTGGGAGTCAATTAACATCCTCCCGTCTGAACACGTCCAATATCACATGCCTAGTTTTCCCATGACACATTGAGACTAAACCAATAGGCGGATAGGATTTGTGAAATACTCCACGCTTATTGGTAGAGAAATGGAGAAGTGGAGTTCACACTAGTACTGCGTAGTAATGGTGATCACGTGATGGTGACGCGGCATATTTAGAAAAAAACAGAAAAAGGAAGCATTGCAGAAAACGTTTACTTTTTCAGCATCACCAGGCGTCATTCTGTTCAAACCCATTAAATAGATTGGCCTTGCAAATGAGTAAACACATCGAACAGCTTATTAATTGCTAGATAAAGTCCAAGCCTTCCTCTAAACGACCTACGTTGGTGAAAACCTGCTTATATTTCTAAACGTTTCGTGATGTCGCTGCTCATGCTTCGCATACAAAAACCTCCAAAAAGAATTTTCCCGGTTATTATTTCAATTTCAGCTAAATGTTGGAAATGTTGGCAAATTCTTTGGGCATTTTCATGCTTTTCACTTTAAGTGCCCCACATGTAGTTGATACTACCTTGTAGATCGTTTTTTAGATCAAAAAAGGGATTATCGGTACCAGCAGGAATTAGTTTCTAGGAAAGTACAATGTTGTGAACACCCAACATGAAGGGAGAGTTTCAATTCTCGTCACTCAACCGTGCAAGACTGGAAAACGATTGAAGGATTCTATAAAGCCAGCTCCTATTTCAATGCGAAAAGTAACAAACAGGACACAAAGTATTGCGGTACACCAAGGCATAGTATTCATGAGAGGCAATTTTCGACATAAACTAATTATACATGATCACAAACACTCAATAACTATGAACACAAGTCACGTACGCGATAAGAATGCTATCACGTTTGGAATGGAAATAAGCCTAATAACGAGTTAATGCTGGATGTAGTATGTACTTTAGAAGTTAGACAAGGTTGTCCAACATAATTTCTGAGTTTGTTTACTCCTAAAAAATTCACCTCCTACCCATTAAATTTTCCCAGTACAAGATGCCCGTTGAACCCGATCACAATCATGCATCAAGGAAGTGAAAACATTTCGTAGCTATCCACGTGTGTATAGCTCTTAATAGCGGGATGAAAATCGTTTCTTATCGCTAATAATAATAAATCATGATTCTTGAAAAGCTCAGCTATATAACCGCTTTCGACTCGCATGAACTTAGAAGACTTAAAAATGGATAATATAACACTGATCTGCTATCTGAATACAAATATAAATTCTGAATACAAATTTAAATTCTGAATACAAATTTAAATTCTGAATACAAATTTGAATTCAAATAGCAAACCAATATTTTGAGAAGGTAAGGGAGCGCAGAGTAAAAATCAGCATAACAAACAAATCAAATCTGCATACCAAAGAACACACGCATTCTCGCATACCAAACAGTGATATAAATGATAAACACCTCGCGTCAATTACATACCGCACACAAGTATACCTTAGTGGTAGCGTACAATATGAAAAGCATAAAGAAGTTTACTCAGTATTCATATCATGAGTTTATTTACTTTTCAGTATTCATATTATCATGAAAATATACGAATCATATATTAGAATATTGGAATAATTGAATGATATTCAATACAATACGGGGCAAGCTCTGAGGAGAAAATATCTGTGGCGCATGAACATTAATGCGCCGTTTTGAGAACATAGATTTCATTTTTTTAAGATGCGCTGTTTTGAGAAAATTATCCGATACGCCGTTTTGGAACGCCGTTACGCCGTTTTCAAACGCCGTTACGCAATGGTCACTAAAATCGAGTCTTAGAGATGTATGATTTAGTTCAATCACTGGCTGAAATTCTTTTAACACGTTAACCTTTTTGAATCACGAAATTTCAGCCTTGATTTGGGTAGTTACCTAGTTTTGATCATTGAATTACCTGGAAGTGGCTGCTTCTTCGCTACTTCACTCGCCAAGGCGTAGATGTGCTCTTCTTTCTAAGGAGAAGTTACTCATAACACGATCAATATTCTAGAACATTATTCTTTATACATGATTCTTCATACTGATAGTGAAACTTAATCAATATTATCGTTTAATGATGCTAAAAATGAGATACATATTTCACTGGCACCAGATTCATTATGCTTTAGACTTATTAAGAAGCCTATTGGTGACGTCATATCATCTGTATTTAACGAGGGAACATGTTTCACTTACCCAGCCAGCGGATGAAGGGATATTTCCTCCCACAGGCGCGTACTCGTTACTGGTAGGGAGCGAAGTAGTCCGGTAGGGTCAACGTTCATGTAGATGCTGAAGGGAAGACTTTGTTGAGGGGGACTGTTCAAGGGGACACTGTTCAGTGGGGACACTGTTCAGGGGGGACATAATTAAGTGGGGCACTGGTCAGGGGGACACTGTTCAGGGGAACAAATTAGCATCAAATCTTCACAGAAGTACACTTTAAGTCCGTAATACACTGACCTGTAATCATCTTCATTCCCTTCCGCCACTTGTCCACTATTCTGATAGATGCTCTGCTGCGCATAGCCCTCATGTTGCAGAGCTGTAGCAGACCCGCTCTGCTCAGGCATGCTAACATGGAGGCCACTCATCATCAGATCAACAGGCTGAGCCGCGCATGTAGCAGGTTGTGGAGTGCTGACACTGAAAAGAGTATCCGCAGTACTGACACTCTGAGTTTGTTGTGCGGTCATCTCTGATGTTGAAGGCAATGATGTTGACAGGATTGATGATAAGTCTGTCATGTAATCTGGCTTAGGTTTGCTAGCAGCTCGTGGAGTATCAAAAGAAATGAGACTGTCACTCGTGGGAACATCCACTTTTTCTGGAGTTTTCATAAACGCATGAGGGGAGTTTGTGCCAGGTGTTTTGGGGAGTTCCGGTCGTTTCTGTGGAGTTCTGGGCAAGGAAGCGGCCCTGGCGTAGAACTCCTCCTTCTCGAAAGTGTTTCGTTTCCTCTCAAACTCCACCAATTCAATCAATCTATCTTGCTTCTTAGCTCGAGCTTCAGTCGCTAGTTTCTTAGCTAGAGCAGCATCTCCGATAGATTTCCGAGGATTCGAGACTGCGTCGGATTGGAGTTCGTTAAAGTTGGCAGATTGTAAACGAGTCCGTTCGAATTCACAGAGTAGCGCGTCTTCTTCTAAACGTTTCTGTCCTAAATCTTGGGCCCTGAAATAGCATGGAAAATTTGTACCATACTACCAATTATACTCAAAAATTTCCAAATTAGGACTGTTGATTGAATTCTCAATAAATGATCCATATTCTCCACTTCACCTTACCTAAACATTAACTGGTTTTCTGATGATTTTTCTTGACTTACGCTTTTCTCTCCAGTTCAACTCTCGCTTGCTCTTCCATTTTGATCTTTTCCTGTACCGCCCTCTTCTCAGCATCCCTCACGACCTGCTCTCGTTCTTTGGCAGCTCGCTCAGCCTCCATGGCAGCTCTTTTCCTGAGCATGGCGCTGTTGCTCTTGAGCAAGGCGCTGTTGTTCCTGAGCAAGGCGTTGTTGCTCCTGGAGCACCCTTTCCTTCTCCTCCTTAGAACGCTCGGCTGCTTCAAAGACCCGCTTCTTCTCTGTCAACTCCTTGAGCAGTGTCTCTTTGGACGCCAACTCCTTCTCACGCTCAAGAAGAAGCTCCAGTACATCCTGAAGTGGAAATTATCGAGGGTTACCAACGAGCCAATCTCAGGGCTCTGAGAAGAACAGAAACTCCAACTTTTCCCGAAATAAACACCGACAAAAACATGCGGTCTTGGTTCATCTTTAAGAGCGTTTGAATCATGGTTAATTAGTTGATGCATTATTTATCGTGTCAACAATTCGGCCTGATTAATGCATACACTTCGGACGAGAAAACCTACGCAATGGTTCCAGATTAATTTAAAAATGAGAATGCATTTTCAGAACTCTGTAGAGAAGGAATATATTAAACGTGAATTGGATATATTTGAAGTTTCCTTCCTCGGAATAAACCTGTCGGCTGGAAGAGAGCTCATCATGTTCCTTCTGATGGATTCCAGTTTTAGTGAGAATATCTGCGTGCTCTGACCTCAGACAGAGAAGACTCTGTTTGGCTTTCTCTTGGTCCTCCAAGATACTCATCATCACCTCATCTGAAAATTGTAGAATTGAAATGGGAAGTGCTTGGATGGTGCGCAGTTTAAAGGGAGTCAATGAATGTATTTATTGTAAATAATTAACTTATTGTTTTGTTCGACGATCCAATTCAATTACTGGTAAACAATGATAATATAGGCACTGGAGTCTGGACCAAAACAATTTTACATTCGATGTACAATAGAATAGTACATTATATAGGGGAGGGGGTAAGGCAAAAGTGGAAGCATTTGCCAAAGTTTGCCTAACCCCTCCTCATATAGTTATGTAAGTACAGGAACCTAAACACCATGTACTGACCGGGGTTGCGTCGGGCTCTGAGTTGCTGAGACAACCGCACCTTGTCGTTGCCCACTGAGGTCACCTCGCACTGAGAGGACTGCACTGCTAGCCGCGCTGAACTTACCTGAGCCAGGATCCAAATAATATGTCCGACTAACTCATGAATTCATTCCATTCAATAACCAAAGGGTCAAGTGTCGCGGGGTTATTAATATTCGTGAGGCTTAGTATCTCGGTATATTGTCATGTCATAGTCTCCCCTCTCGTAATTGTAGGGATGGGTCAAAAACAAAACTAGAATCATAGCCCTGGTTACCAATCAGGGGAAGATCTTTAATTTAGTACTCTTGCCCACCTCATTGATAATTTCTTGTCTCTGCCTGTTCAGCTTTTCAATGTCCAGAAAGATCCTGGTCTTTTCCTCCATGAAGTTATTCAAGGTTAACTTGTTGCGGTCTCGCCGTGCAATCTGAACAACAGAAGTAAGCCTACAGAGACATGGAATATTGCCGAAAGTAACACGATGACTTGTCTAGTGGTTTCTACTCAAATCAATATTTCAAAAGTTACTACCCACATAACACATCTAATTAATTTGCACCACTTGAATTTCATCCCAAAACCAAAAACCCCTCCCCATTTCAGAGTAATATCTTCCGACCATCACTTTTCAGCCCTTATATGATGCAAAAACTGTTCTTTTCTAAAAACATCTTCCTTCAAACCAATATCGTCTTCCTTGAACCACACCCTTCCTACGCTACGAGGCATACCAAATCATTGAGTTCCTTGTCGAACCACACCCATTAAACAAGGCATACCAAATCATTGAGTTCCTTGTCGAACCACACCCTTCCTACTTTGGCATACCAAATCATTGAGTTCCTTGTCGAGGAGGAGTTTCCGGGTCCTTAAACCGGTGGTCAGGTCTCTGAGTCGGGAGAGTTGTCCCTCGAGCTGCTGCTTGCGAGACTCGGCCCAAGTTTCCATCTTGTTTCTGTAGAGTGTCTGCTGCTCCTAGTGTCGAGTAAGTGGGTGGGGTCAGCTCAAAATGCGGTATATTCCGGTAAATGATTCGGAATCTTATCGCTAACATTACATCATTTGATGAATACTGTAGTAGAATGAAAAGTGTTAATAAGAAACAAAATAGATATCAAATAGGGGGGGGGGCCAACCCCCCAAAACCCCCCAAAATTAAGCCCCCTATTGGAAATTTGTTATATCCACCAGGGGTTAAATTTAACCCCCAAAATTAAACCCCTATCGACAGCAAAAATTAAACCCCCAAAATTAAACCCCCCTATCGACAGCAGAAATTATTCTAGTATGATTCAAAAAAGCACCAAAATGAAGAAACAAAAAAGTACCATTTGAAAAAGTTGCCAAAAAACACGAATAAAAAGGTACCATTTCGAAAAGGCGCAAAAAATCGGACAAAAAATTGGTACCAATTTAGAAGGGTACTTCTGAAAAATCAGAAACGAAAAAGGTACCAATTGAAAATGATGCCAAAAATCAAAAACAAAATTGGTACCATTTAAAAAGGGGCTGAATACCTGAAACAAAAACGGTACCATTTTGAAAGGATGTTAAAAATCAGAAACAAAATGGTACCATTTGAAAAATATGCTGAAAATCAGAAACAAAAATGGTACCATTTCATAAAAGTTCCAAAAATTATAAACAAAAATGGTACCAAAAACCGGAAACAAAAATGGTACCATTTCTGAAAATCGCCAAAAATCACCACCAAAAATGGTACCATTTTGAAATGGTGCAAAAAATCAGAAACAAAAACGGTACCATTTTGAAAGGATGTTAAAAATCAGAAACAAAATGGTACCATTTGAAAAATATGCTGAAAATCAGAAACAAAAATGGTACCATTTCATAAAAGTTCCAAAAATTATAAACAAAAATGGTACCAAAAACCGGAAACAAAAATGGTACCATTTCTAAAAATCGCCAAAAATCACGAACAAAAATGGTACCATTTTGAAATGGTGCAAAAAATGAGGAACAAAAATGGTACCATTTTCTCATTTTGAAAGGATGTAAAAAATCAGAAACAAAACGGTACCATTTGAAAAAGATGCTGAAAATCAGAAACAAAAATGGTACCATTTCATAAAAGTTCCAAAAATTATAAACAAAAATGGTACCAAAAACCGGAAACAAAATGGTACCATTTCTAAAAATCGCCAAGAATCACGAACAAAAATGGTACCATTTTGAAATGGTGCAAAAAATGAGGAACAAAAATGGTACCATTTTGAAAGGATGTAAAAAATCAGAAACAAAACGGTACCATTTGAAAGAGATGCTGAAAATCAGAAACAAAAATGGTACCATTTCATAAAAGTTCCAAAAATTATAAACAAAAATGGTACCAAAAACCGGAAACAAAAATGGTACCATTTATAAAAATCGCCAAAAATCACGACCAAAAATGGTACCATTTTGAAATGGTGCAAAAAATCAGGAACAAAAAAGGTACCATTTGAGAAAAAATGCCCATTTTTGCACTAAGAATTAAGCCCCCCAAAACCCCCTAAAACCCCCCAAAACCCCCCAAAATTAAACCCCCTATTGGCGATTTTCTATATCCACCAAAATTGAGGGGGTTGGCCCCCCCCCCCAAATAAACATCAGAAATATCTTAATCACTAAAAATAAAACCTGTTCCTGTTGTTGCTTGAGCTGGGCGGCCACCTCGAGACTCTTTGTTCTCTGCTTCTGGAACTCGAGTTGTCTCCGGGCTTGTAGTGCTGCCTTCTGTCTCTCCAGCTCCTGAGAAGCTGCAGCCTCAGCTTCCCTGTCCTCCTGAGGGGTAAGTTGTGTGAAGGCTAAGGGTAAAATTTAGGGACATAGTTTGTTCAAAAACACATTTAGAGCTAAAGGAGAGAAAGAAAGGGTTACTTGGGCTAGAGTGACGCTCCAAAAAGGCACTCTTAATCTAGACGAATGCGACTGAGAGAGAGAGAGAGGGGTAAGGGAGGCAAGAGGTGCGAGACGTGGGGAAATTCAGAAGAAAGGAATAGGGGGAAAGAATATGCAGTTGAGGTGGGGAAGTGATGGATGTTCAAATTCGTAACAAATTTAAGTACTTTGAATTACATTGCATAATGTAATCACTTGATGTAAGTGTCTTTTTTTAAATAAGTTAATTTGCCACGTCATTTTATAATTGTGGAGATGTTCTTGTGAACAATACACTTTGATTAAACCACGTTCTCCAGACTAAATTAGAGTTTTGACACTTGATACCCACATTCTGTTCAACAGTATATACTACTGTACGTTTTATAGTGTGGTGGTATTATTATTAACACAGTCTTGTAATCAAGTAGAATGTATGGACTGCAGATTTGAATGTGATACAGTAGGTAAAATCTACATGTACTATAGCGTACTATACTGCATAATATACTATACAGTATACACTCAGAAAAGCAAAACAATGACAAACCTGTTCCTTACGCTGCCTCTCTTTGATCTCCAAGCGTCTTCTTTCCAGTTCTGCTTCTCCCTTGTCAAAATTCTGCTGTTTCTTGTTTTCAAACGATGCTGAGGGATGAAATAGAATAAAACCTCAATATAAATTCAGCGAATTTTTGATATAAAATATTGGTTGCCAAATGAAAACCGGGAGATACTCCTTATACTATACTTGTCTGCAGTATGAAGAAGAATATACCTTTGGTGAATATAGAGTCAGGTTGTGACTCGGGTTTGTCTTTCAGTAGGAAGTGTCGATACTGTGGGGGAACAAGGGCAGGGGTGAGAGTTGCAGGGGGGTCCTTGCCTCTCTGCGCGTTCTCAACCTGCGTATAAAGCAATCACCATGAGTTCAAATCAAATCCGAGTACATCGTGTATTCAATGTTCAGTATATCCCTACAGTTCAGTCTTCACTTACAAATTACATCACGAAACACTAAGAAGCCTGCAGAGGGGCATTGCTCCAGGGAAACAATAAGAAATTAAGCCATGCAGATATAGGGTATGGACAATGGACATGGTGGGATAAAATGGAAATTGGACAGTCGGGAGGAGTGGACAAAAAGGGGAAAGTTGGAAAACATATTTTCTCAAAAATTTGCCAGGGTAAAGTGGGCACCATGATCAAAAAATAGTAATCTCACTTGTAATTAATCTCACCCAAATGTAATGGGTGGAACACCAGCGACAAAACGTCAATTGGGTCCAAAACGAGACAAAAAGCTTCAAAAGCGGCAAAAAGCGACAAATCGCGCCTATAATGTCAAATCGAAAATGTCGCTGTCCCCCTAGAACAGGGAGGTAAACTTACCAGGTACATAGCCAGACAGAACTCGTCAGCTGAGAGACACCCTGTTTTACTTATGTCTGACAGGCTCCATATTTGGCTGAGGGTTTGAGCACTGAGTCCACTCTTGACAAATTCTCCTTTCACGATGGAACCTGTAAGAGGATGGTAAGGAAAAGGACAGTCCAATGTTGCCTGTAAAATCAAATTTAAGATATTTGGAAAGATTGAAAACATGAATAACTGAACAATGAAGATATATTACTAACAACTAACTAAAATGAAACAACGTAATTCTTAGATTAACCTGCAACTGAGCCAGTGCGCCTGTTATCCAGTCTGTTGAAGAGAGTAAGGTACCTCTTCTTAGCATTAAGATCCACAACCCACATCTCATTGCTGATAGAGGCAGGTAGAGTAACACTGCTTGCACCAGCTTTCATGGGAGACGAGTGCCTGCTTGCTGCGAATGACAGAAATTCAAAGATTCTATTATGGCATGTGTGTCAATTAATCCTGCCAAGTTCAAACTGCTATTGCTGACAGTCAAGTGTTTCTGGCAGTGAAGTAAAAAATACCATGAATTATGATGCATATAAGTTCAATACCATAAAACTGTCTAATCGTGAAACTAAAATGTTTTATTAGCTAGCTGTACAATTGTGCAATCAAGCAGATAAACTTATAATTGTATAGATATAAATTTCACGAGGAGTTTTAACAACCTTTAGTTAGGAATACCTAGCACAGCCAAATGTTACATGTCGGAATAGTGATTTTCAGATGGCATTATGGAAAGTATTTGCCGGTGGTTACCATTAAATCATTACCAGATTGTAATTAAACTTCCCGTCATGATTTTTACTTAAATCAATAAGATTTACCTTGATCTGGTAGGAAAGAAGACCAGTTAGCAGCTGCTGCAGCTGGCATAGGCTGTTGTGACTTGAAAGAGTTAGACCTGGACAATGATGAGTTTACATTGTGCATTTGTTGTGGGAGCTGCATATTTTGCTGTAATTGGAGTTGCTGTTGCTGTTGCTGTATCTGTTGCTGCTGGAGTTGTTGCTGGAGTTGCTGCAAGGGAATGGCAGACATGCTGTTGATAGCAGCAGCATTCAAACCACGTTTATAATTTTGAATGAGCTGGAGTATTGTAGAAAACTCTTGTAAGGTCAAGTGGCCATCCCTGTCTTGGTCTGCTCTTGTCCTGTGCAAAGAAAAAACATTATTTCAGTTTATAATGTAATTAGCAGGACTGTTGGGTCTGCAAATACACTTAGTGCTTCTAAGCAACATATTTTAAAAACTACAAGTCAAATAAATTGAATATTTTCACTGCACTAAAAAATTCCAAACAGATTCAAAAGTTACAGAGCAACATACTAAAAACAGAATTGAACACGGTATGCACACATATCAACTTGAATGTGCAACCATAGCAACATGTTCAACTTTATCTATACTATACATGGGCACCCTAAAGTGTGTCTGCGAAAGGACAAAAGACATAACAACATATGAAAAACATAAAGAGAGTGTGATTTTATAAGAGAGATAAAAATTGTAATGCTACAAGAAAACTGGAATAATGAATTAGAGGTATAATTGAATATCAATTCATTTTCTAACCAGATGTCTTTAAGGCAGTGTGGAGGAAGGTTTGATGTTAAAAGGAATGCATGGACTGATTTTCCTGAAACAAACAAATTGAATGCAGTCAAGGTACTTTTTTAAGGGATTGTTCACATATTACGTAATCAATTTTTGGCCGATTTCAACCCCCCCCCCTCCCCCTCATAATCAAGTTAACAGTAGTTGTATTTGTTACAATAACATGTAACGTAATCATTCGGAAACCCCCCCTCCCCCTAGGTTATTACGTAATATGTGAACGATCCCTAAGGAACATATCCATTAAAGTACCCAATGGGTGGGTGGTGTTTAGATAAGTTTTGAAAAGGGCTAAGGTAATTTTTTGACAAAAATCATTTGATATAAGGATATATTTCGCTTGTTAGAGTATCGGAAGGAAACAAATATCCCCTGATAAGAGAATGAACCATCTGGACAGTGCTGTGTGGTTCAGCATGTATCACATGCCAAAAATCAAGGAATGGCAAGTTCTAAATAAATTTATGATCATTTATTTGTTTATTTATAAAATTCATTACAATGAAAATGTGATAAATACAAATAAAAATTAAAATAATCGAAGCTCTTAGCTCACCACTCAATTTTCCATTTACTGGCCCAAGGGAGTTGAAAAGATGTGCTATTTGGTGACTCTGCATACTGGAACATTCTAAGGTAATAGAATATACCATTAATGATCTGTATAAATAAATATAAACAAATAGCAAAATAAATAGGTGTATCTCATTTTTGATAACAATAACTGGCCCTTATTTAACAATGTTTGAGGTGATTGATCAAAATATATGAAATCAAACCCTCACACTTTTCACCACTATTCATCTGTCAGTTTAAAAAAAATTGTCAGTCTCTTGAGGAAATTGACAAAGAGTAACAAAACATTTCAGTTAGGCCATTCAAGTGCTATATTTAACATGCTTTTTAGCCAGCCTCATTAACAGTCTTAATGATTGACTGAGTGTCCCCACATTTCCCCAGAGTACAACATGGAAGCTTTATTTTATAAACTCAAGAAAATATGTACATTGGTAACTGTGCTGTAAACATGCCTGCACATGAATCATCTAAGAGATCATTCACATATTACGTTATCAATTTTGGGAATTTTTTACCCCCTACCCCCCTACCTAATCAAACATAATCATGGCTAAACCCCCCTCTTTTTAATAAAATATTACATAATCATGGCCCAACCACCCCCCCCCCTCCAGATTTTTGACGTCACCAAAAACCATAATAACTGACAAAAATTAGAACAATATCCTGTGTTTCAATTCAATCATCAACATCATGGACCTGTTGATGACATTCAAGGAGCTCCTTTTTTCTATAAAGATCCCTTCTACGACAGCTCCTCTTCCTCCAACACATCCTCTTCATCCTCCCCCTCTTCTACACCAGATACTCCCAGTTTAAAGAGCCGGAATTCCATGTCCTGGTCCCACCTCAACCTCCTTCAAAACCAATAGAATCAAAGTTCAGTATCCGTATCCTGCTCATCTGCCACCAAAGCTGACAGAACCTTAGACCAGATCAAAGTCCCTAGACCCTAAGTGCCAGATCAGAATGTGGCAACAGACACTTCACAGCTAACTACACCTCCATAAAAAAGATTGATTCCTGGATAATGGAGCTGTGGACTTACGCCAAGACCTGCTCTGGCATCAAATCTCTATAGCTGTAGGGAAAGAAAGGCCTCCAAACCTCTGATCAAGCACAGAGCAGCAAACTTCACATACAGAGAGGCACTGAAGAGGTTTGGAAGAGTTCCACGAATAGAGAACATGCCTCCTATAATGGCAGCACTAAAAGTAAAGGAACTGTGCATTTTGAAACATACTGAGTAGATTTGGTTCCAAGTTATTATTATTATTATTATTATTAAATCAGAATAGTACAAATACTATCGAACCTCTACACGTAGGCATAACATTCACTTGATAAGATTGTAATATCTATTGAGATTTATCTAATCTTCTAATGCTAAATTAGTTATCTTGAAATCAATTATGAAAAATAAACTGTAGGACCCTCTTAAAACTTTTAAACAATAACCAATACAATGAATGGGACATTCTAGTCAAGCACACGTAGTGCATAAATTATAATAAATAAATTAAGTTACATAAATAAATAAATTAAAGTTAAGTACTGCTGGTGTCATCGAAAACCTTTGACTGTAATTAAGTAATTAACTATCCAATTCAATTCAATAATCAATTCAGTTTATTTCAATTTAGTTCAAATTAGTTCAATTCTATTCAATTAAGTTCAATTCAATTAAATTCAATTCACTTAAACATAAATTTCAGCATGCCAAGCAATTATGGAGTGGCCCAACTACAAGGATTCATAGAAAACTAACAGATCCTGTTTTTCCGCATGTCCCATAGCACTAAAATTACTTAGTTTTCAGGACGCATTTGTTTTGGAGGTGCCCGACTCAGCCACATTTTCAAACATTATAAAACCTGCAGGTCCTACAGGAGAGTCAAATATGCATAAAATTCAGAATATACAAAATTCAAATATACATAAAGTCCAGAATATAATCTGACTACAGTAAAAACATTTGAGTCCATGGAATCATTCAAAACTTGGAGAAGATGCTTTTTATTTCTGATTAGTCCACAAAACATGCTGATTGCTGACCTGGATAATGAGAAAGCTGCATATTTCCAATTCGTCCACAAATATAGGAATGCATAAACACATGACTTTTATGGCTCTTCATTTTCCAATTTATCCTGCCAGAGGTCTTGATGATGTGAGGTCTTTCCTTGAAATTGGAGCATTCTTTAAGTCTTTGCAACATTAAGGGGTCAGATCAGTCATAATTTGGCCAAAATTATCTGATCATTGGTCTGATATTTTCAACTTATTAAGGAGTTGCTGCATGGCAGTATTGCTGAGATGGTTGCTGCGATTCCAGGAATTGATGTTGTGACAGTATAAATCTATGATGCATTATACTTATATTCTATAAGTATAATGCATCATAGATTTATACCGGCATCATTGATTTTGCTATTGAGTGACCTGGGATTAAAGATCATGTATTTTAAGCAAGCTTGTCTTTCACATGTGTCATAAGAGCCGATTACTTTCCTTGGTAAAAAAGGATGGTTCTTTTTACTTTTTCAAGCTGTTCTAGGTACACAAGACATGAGATGCTGTTGGCCTCGTGATTGGTGAAGTCATTTTTATTTTTGGTCTTCAAGCAGTTTTCACAGCAACTTGCACTGCACCTGAGCTAGCTTTGACAAGACATGTCCGAAGTGTCGACAGCTTCATTTCACCATTTTTAAGCCCACATAGGTGTGTGCAACGCAAACGAGTTGCTAAACACGTATATCTCTGTTTGCGTTGCGCGGCGCACTTCCTCCCGTAGGGAAGTGCGCGGCGCGTGCAAACATGACACACATATGCGTATATTCCTGTTTGCGTTGCGCGGCGCGCTTCATCAGGACCAGGGAAGCTTAGCGCGCGGCGCGTACACACAGCTTCCTCTAACCAGAGTCCTGGTTAAGGCAAACACACACCTATATGTGGGTTTAAGAACCATGCGTGCTTAAAACAAACTTGCCCTGGCTCTAACCAGCGCTCTCAGCTCAGCTCTGGTTTCGCGCACGGGGTGCGCGGCGCGTCTCGCGATGCACCCCTGGTTAGGGGAACGCGCAACGCAAACAGGGATATACGTGTTTAGCAACTGATTGCGTTGATATGTCTTCTCGAGCGAATCGCGCGGGCATCGCGCGCAAGCCACAGAGATTTTTAATTTTTAAAGAAACTTTTCTGCTTGGTTTCTTAATAAGATGGCTTCTTAATTTCATGTAAAAGGGTAGCCTTTTAAACAGTCTCTATAACTGTTTAAGTGCTCACCCTTATCTAGATGGATTTCACCCATCCCTAGCGCGCAACACTCGGAAATTTGGAGGGTCGTGTTGCAGACTCCCCGCGGAAAAAAAATGGCGCGCGGCGGAGGGTGGGGTAAAATCCTACTAACCCTTATCATTATTTTTTTAATAATGAGATGACTCAAAGCACCTAGATAGGGGTGTTAATTGATATCGAAGTACTTTATGTTGCATTTAAGTTATGAAACCATGAACACATTGTAACATGTGTTGAAATTAACGATGTAGTTTTGTGAAGAGTTTGTTTTGGAACCGTGTTGCTGTAAAGCAAAAAGTTTTATACTTTATACTTTTAAGCATGACCAAGAAGCTCCATTAAACAACATCGAAAAAATACAGTATTGTGCTTTGAAAATTCATTTCAATATTCTGAACAATATTCCAGAAATACCAACTTCTCAATTAGTTATAACACAGCATATTTTAAATTAACTAGCCGAGGAAGGTGCTTAATATACGCTTAGAGCATGGCTGGGAATCTGCTAATAGAAATTATTGCACAAGGCGTAGACGAGTGCAATAATTTGTATTGTTGCACGAGGAGCAGGCCGAGTGCGACAATACCAAGTGTACTGGGCCGAAGCTGAGTGCAATAATTTTATTAGCGTCATGACCATTTGCCATGCTCTTAGTGTATTAGCCAATGTGAGGAGTGCAATATTACTTATTATTGCACGCCTACAAGTACCCTCAAAATTGGCTATTACCATATGGAGTTTTCTGAAGAGGATAAATAATATACTCATTTTCAATGTTGTATTCTCGAATCTGGCAGTAAAGCTTGCAGTGTAAAGTAGTTCTGATTTGAATCCATTTTTGCATTTTTGGTGTTTCACTATGGGCTCCCCCTCAGTCAATGCTATAAACAATCAAGTTCAACAACTTTCCAATCGCAGTAGACTATATATGACACTCTTTCTTGTGAGCTTGACTACAAAGATGACTGTATTTGTTCTACAAAGAAGAGATTTCTTGTGAGATATTCTTAATGAACTAACTAAATCCTTTAAATCCACAGATATTCTATTTGGTGCCTCACAAAGACGTTATCAGTTGACTCAACCATGATCTCAGCTGGGTTATCAAATTTGCCATGGGAAGTAATTCAAGAAATAGTTTCTCATTTAGATGCAGCTGACATCAGAAACCTTTCTCTAGCTAGCAGAAGCCTCAGGGAAATGATGGACGATGAACATTTCTTGCTCACTTTTGCAAAAAAGAATCTACCATTTCATGTCACTAAACTTGACCCAAAAAATGTAATGGGATATTTTCTCATGTTGTTCCATTTCAGAAGTCACATCAACAAAACGTTCTTTGATCGATATACTTATGAGGATGACACTGATAAACATGGCACCTTTTTACAAATTATATTTTGTAACAATGAGTTCTCTATCAAAGGTTATATCTGTTCAGTTTGGGGGCAGCTTGATTACTATGAGACACTTAATACTAAGTTCATGAAACAATTGTTATTTAACATTTCCATCAGAAGTCCCTCTGAATCTCTTAGCAAAACTGTTTACAAAGTGAATGATTTTTGTTGCTCTGGTGAGTGTGAAAATTGTGGGGAATCTAGATATGGTGTTTTTAATGAAGAAGTTAGAGAAGTAAATGATGTTGACCCTAATGTATCATCAATCAAATTCTTTACAGATAAGAATTCTGGACCACAAATTGATATCAATTACCTCAATCATCTTCATGGTAGACATAAAAATGGTATCCATTATGATGAAATCAATCCTAAACAAATTGATACATTCAATGTTGGCACACCCCCACCTGGAACTACTTGGAAAAATCATGTAGAGGTTGTCACATCTTATGATCAGAATGCCTTACTGAAACCTGGAATATACTGTGGATTACCTTACAGCAGGACCATAAGTGATGATATTGAACAATGTTATTGCTACAACTCTGGACTTACTCAGCTTATTCCATGCTTTTTACAATACATTCACCATGTCAGAGAGAATGTCTGGGATAAGAAAATATATATTTTAGCATCTACTGGTTTTCAAGTTTGTCAGTCTGGCATCTGTCTGAAAATTGATACCTCTAATAATGAGCTATCAAGTTATATAAGCAGACCATTTTCTATCAATTTAAATGTAAGAAATCATGTTAGAAACTATTCAGTTTCATCAAGTTGCATCCCAAAAACTTATAGATATTTTGAAGAATTTAATAAACATGATGAAAGCTTATTGTTCTGGCCCCCAGTTAAGTCAAGAGGTAATAGAATTAGGGAGTTAGACTCATGTCCTTGTGCAATCCTGATATTTGACCAGAGTACTATTGGTTACATACCTCTTAATGACAGAGAGCTATATCTTCTCACTAGAGCTGATGATCTTATAAGCCATCCTTTTTAAATTATTTCATTGAATCATGGTATTTAAATGAATCATTGATATTTTAGGGTTTTATCTGATAATTCTTACTTACTAGGTATAGTTTGTTTGTTTCTAACATCTTAACCTGATATTTTTGTAAATACAATGCTCAAAATAAAAAGAATCTGTTATCATTTCATTAATTACTGTTTCACTTAATTGTGCTTATCACTTCATTAGCTAATTAAAATGCAGTATGTGTTAATTGCGTTTTCTGCATCATTTGAACTAGAATCAAGAGCTGGTTAAATCATTGAAAAATTAAAAACATGCCCTTTATTATATGAGAAAGTGATTGCTGATTATCATTGTATTGTATCATATTATACTTAGTCAGAATTTTTTGTCCCAAATGAAAATTTATCTCCACTGAACTTATGAAGTGCCCTTATATCAAATTTGAGGTTATGTCCAATGATGTGAAAAATGAAACTAATGAATATGGATTTGATTGGCCCCCAACATTTGACAAAGATTTTCATTCATTTTATCTTGAAAAAAAGAGGAGAAAAGATCTCAAGTATATTCCAAAATGGGAAGCTCTAAATGGAGTTTATATTAGGAATAAAGATTTAAAGAAAATGGTAAGAAAAGGTATTCCTCGGCAATATCGATGTGATGTCTGGATGTCAGTATCATCAGCTAGGAAACTCATGTTAGAAAATGAAGGAAAGTACTGTGAGTTGACAGCCAAGAATTCTGGTGAAAGCAAGTATAGTAAAATTCTAGACAGTAATGGTGAAGCTCAGCTTGATGTTATTCAACGAGATTTGTGTAGAACTTTCCCAGAAAACCCTTCTTTCAAAGATTCCACTATGCAAAAGAATCTTCAGGACATTCTCATCGCATACTGTCTATTCAAACCTGAAGTTGGATATTGTCAAGGACTTAATTACATTGTTGGTTCTTTGCTTCTTGCCACTCAGAGACCTGATGGCGAACTTTTACCAGAGCAGTGTTTCTGGCTCTTAGTAGCTTTGATGGAGATAATTCCCGACTATCATTCTGTGAGTATGTCTTGTCTGAATACAGATTGCTTGGTATTGGAAAAAATTATCACCAAAAAGATGCCTAAAACACACTTGAAAGTATCTAGCTTTGGACTACCTTTGCAGATGTTCATGACCAAATGGTTTGTTTGTTTATTTGTTGATATTCTTCCATTTCATACCGTTCTTCATGTGTGGGATACACTGTTTTATGAAGGGTTCAAAATTTTGTTTCGTGTTGCTTTTCATCAGTTTTTACTTCATAAACAGGAGCTCAAAGGATTAGAGGATCCTTCAGCTCTTGCTTTAACATTTAGAGAAATGTTTTGGGACTCCAAAGCATGGGACAATTATGAATACATGAAAAACACATTTAAGAAAACTGGTAAAATGAGCCGAGAGTCATTGACTAGAATAAGAGAACTTCAAAACAATGAAAATAGAGAACCTTAGTATGCTTTCTGTTCCATGATATTTCTTCATATTCTGTTGATAATCTTCCTTTGACTACCACATCTGATTACTAACTACACATTGATTTGTTACAGTTTTAAATCATCAAGCCAAAATTAGGTTAAGATGCAATGGGATTTGAAATAAACTTTACTGTTTTTAATCAATGTTATCTATTACCATGTATCACAATTTTCATTCATTTCTTATCATAATATCCATCCTACTGATTGGTTCTTCTGAATCTGAACCATACTCTACATTGATTCAAAAGCCATTTTGTGGCTAATAATCAGATTTTATATTGCCAGTTGCAGTTAAATTAAACATTAGGGAAATAAGACCCAATTTTACGAGTCACTTAGGTGTTATAAAGAATTCATTTAAGTAACCATAAAATTTTTGGTTTTTCAATATTTTAATCATTGAACAATAAGATTGGTCCTAATTTTCAGTTAATTTGAATTTAAAGACTCTTATCCTCAATGTCAAATAATC
The DNA here is from genome assembly GCA_011033025.1 of Beroe forskalii. NCBI lineage: Eukaryota > Metazoa > Ctenophora > Nuda > Beroida > Beroidae > Beroe > Beroe forskalii. The sequence goes on from WFMF01000429.1 coordinate 88,894, forward strand.
GGTTTTCAAGTGAAAAAAACCTTCTGGATTGAATTGAATTGAGCCCTTGGGCGCATTATTCTGATTAAATAATTGCTGGGATTATTGTATTACTTTATTTCAACTTGTAAAAGTTGATGTTGTTGCTCTTTTGCTGTTGCAGATTCTAATCAAATGTATTTTCTAATGAAATACTGAAGGAACTTACTACTTAGTTGAAATTATAGGGAACCCCTTCTTTTAATTCCTAGAGTGAAATTAACTATAATTGAAGCCGTTGCTATTTATATGATTTTTCTTTAAAGCTAATTTAATTTATTGGAGAGTAATATATCATAATCTATGTGAATAATAATTTGTTTATATCATTAATAGTATATTGATTGAATTATGTTTTTCCGTGTGCTGTTTTACATGATGACTGTTCTCTTTGTGTGTTTTCATGATTCAATCGAGATATCTCATATGCGATCAACCATTCATTAATTGATGATCAATTGATAAGTTAATTGATTTGAGATTGACTAGATTTCTTGGACGAATACCTACTGAATGGCTGTAAAAATATAAGCACTACAAGTCCAATGTTACCATGACAATCTCAATATGAACTTCATGATAAATTGTCAAATTCTGATAAATAAACATCTGAATTGTAATGTTATTACAATAGTTTGATATGAGCTAACTATTGAGGCCCGGACAGGGTTTATATGATCCAACGCTTGGAGGTTCACATCGCAAACTTAGCTCTATGCATCCGTCAAAATAATGTCGACAAGTTCTTGGAGTATTACGATACTGCTCTAACAGATCTAACTCAAAAACAGGTATGTCATTTTATCATTTTACTGAAATTACATTTATTGCGCTATCAATTTTGATTTTGATGATCAAAATTATCATCAATATGCCAACGAATGAACTAGTTGAAAAATGTTGGTATTGCATGGATTTTAAGCAACAGTTCATCGATTGATTTACATAACTCAGAAGACTTTTATCTTTCTAGAATTTCTATTGAAACAGTTTACTCCACTCAACCTACTATGAATACCATTTGACATTTCTGTGAGCTTGTTATTCTAATTGGGTCACTCACATATTTTATATTTATTTGTTATAATTGAATCAAATCCCACCTACATTCGGCAGTCCGTACATAATACCAGCTACTGAGAGCGAGGGAGGTCAGGTGAAATTTCTTGGGTCCTGAATGATCAACAGGAGATTTAATTAATGTAATCTTATCGGCCTAACTGAGTTACCTGATCAATTATCATTTGAATTACGACGGCGTTAAACCATTAGAATACAATCATCTCAATATGAATCATATTTTAAGAGAGTTTTGCCAATTTTGATAATAATGATATTATATATTATGTAGAGCGCGAGGCGATTGCAAATGGAAAATCGCCTAGCTCATATGAGTTTTAAACAATTCCATGCCAAACGCACATTAAAAGTTCGGAACCCCGGGAGGCCTCTAACCGGAGTATCAAATTATCACACGTCCCCTCGAATATTCCAGTGGCGTTTAATATTATTACTTATCATGTGTTGCCGATATGACTAGTGAATATAATATTTTGTGATGTAGGTAATGGATATGTCAGTTCCTGCCACCTCTCGTTGCCCTGTGTTTTTTGGCGTGTGATTTATCCTGTTTGGGTGTCCCTTGTAACGGGGACCCCGATAGACGGGAATAAGTTATGTTCACTACCCCGGGTCATCTGGCAACACCGGGCTTCTGCTTTAGTGTTAATTCCAATCTTCGAAATACCACTCTCGTGCATATTGCTACCGTGCAGTATAACTGGTCGTGGTACAATTCGCTAATCTAACGCCGCAGAAGTGATACTGTCGCACTAATTGCACTCGGCTAACGCCTCGTGTCAATTATTAAACTAATAAGGACTCGGCTTCGCCTAGGGTTATTAGTACATTAATTGGCACTCGGCTTCACCTCGTGCAATTGATGCAACAGCATCATGATGTGCTGTTAGATTAGCGTAGATAAAATGTTCGGAGTTCTGCTACTGCGGCATGTATTTACAGTAGAGACGTGCACTGCACCCTTCATATCTGTCATACTTCACTGTAATGACACTTCACTATAAGAGCAATGGTATCTCAATGAGTGTCAGGGCCTACTGTTATTCGTTCTACACGACTTTAATAAGCAATAATCAAGCGCCTTTAATTTGTAAAAGCAACCTTTAATATGGAGGTGCTAAAAGCCTGTTAGATTTGCAAATGCTGGATCTCGTATATTATACTCACCCAAATGTGCTGGTGTGCTTTGGACAGAGCATTTAGCATCACATTGTTCTTGAGAATTATACCAATCTCTATCAAAGAGGAGCATTGAGACACACGTATTTTAGCATTTTGTGGTTGAAGCGATGGCACTAATGATTTAAAGCGATGGCACTTATGCTTTAACCACAACTGCTTACTCAGCCGTCTGCTAGTGATCGTCCCACGTATTTTAGTAACTCACTTTTACTTTCAACTCAAGTATAGCTAGTGATGTGTGTTGCTGACTGTATTTTCGTCTAGATTTGAAGATTTGTAGATCTGATTCTCTGATAGTCTTGCTTGGTCCAGCAGGTTGCTTCTAGAATTCTGCGTTCCCTGGAATTTAATCTACTTCAGATTTCTCTCTGAAGCTTCATCTGGTTCTGGTGTTCTTAATGCATGATGCATCTCTAGATGCATCTAGAATATCGTTTTCCATCATTACTTTAGAAAGGCATTACAGGAATATCCAAAGCTTTACGTTCTTAAGTTTTTATGTGCGTGACGTGTGCTATAAGACAAGCACTGCGTGATATATAACGCACTGTGTGTCTTAGAGCAGTGCGTTACATGTCACGTGACGTGTGCTCTAAAAACACTCAGTGCGTGACATGTGAGCCTCTAAGACACGCTACAGAAAGCTATTAATAGCACGAAGGTGTGATTGCAGAAGCAGCGTTATGACACTAGTGTATCACCAAGTAGTTGTAGTAGTGGTATTGGTATAAGCTTATAAGCGATATATTCTACTGCCATACCATTACTGATATATATATTATATCGTGCATTATTTCTACGTGTTTTTGTGCGACTCTACTGTCTCGTTGATATGCTGTACTGGAACTCTCTCTATACTCGTGACTTGTACGGCATTTGTAGCCTTAGTTATTGAGTTATTTGGGAGTTTTCAGTTCCAGAGTAACTGTATGTATAATAATGTAAATTATCCATATTTATTAATAGTTTCTCATTGTTTTCAAATTTACTTTAGAACTGCTTAGTTAACTTAATTTTTTCTGAGTTCTTCATTTTAAAGACCATAGGTCTTATCAAAACAACAAACGAATAAGTCTGCCTTTTCCGGTTTCTCTTCGGATATTTTCCGGGATTTTGTTTTTGATTTAGCCGCTGATGAAAAGATGGGATTTGCCTCAGCTTTTGGTTTCGGCTTTTGCTCTTCAATGACGCCTCTCAGCACCATATTCTAGAGAAACACTCGCCTTTGCATAATATGCGTGATATTACGACGACAATAGTGTAAATAACACGTAGGATAATCACTTGAAACGTTAGGCGGGACACCTGTTTCTTTGTGCTGTAGTAAGCTAGTCTTTATCCGCGCCCTCATCCGTAGGTGTTTTCACCTTTTTCTGTTTCTTTGAAAATGTTTGATTGCAAACATACGCGGTAACGTCCTAACGTCCCTGCATAACGCGGTTTTCTTCACCCCCTTACAGTTCAGGTATAGGCATTGCGGACTGGCTAATTAGATCGTGTTTCATCCCGTGGCGCGCAATGATCCAACGGAGATGCTAAGATGGTGTTATCAAACAACACGTGAATGAGACAACACGCTCTGTTACTGTTAGCGACTGCTATCATGTTAGTGGGCCTAGTAGATGGGTGAAGATCAAATGACCAAGGGAATACTTTCAAACCTTAAAACAGCACTTAAACATTATGCGTCAACCCATATTAGTAAAGTTATATGAACTTTAGATAATTTTTAAATTTTCCCACGCTCGGAAACGGGCGTGGCCATATGACCCCCCAAGACGTCGATTCATCGAACGGCAGCTAGTCATTTTTTTCAGCATGGACAGAAGTGCCGAATATCGTCGAGAAACCCTCTCGAGTTTCGAGAATCAGATTAATCATTTGAAACCGGTATTTCGCAAAAGAACTTCCATTCAAATCAATTCAAACAAAAATCAATAAACACACACATAAATTCTCCTAAATCAAAGCAGGAAATGGAAGTTGAAAATTTTCAAAGTCACCCCCTGGACTCAGGATTTGTCATTGAAAAGTTAACAAAAAAAATACTATCTTTAGAGGGAATAAATAATTTTCAAGGCATCAACCGAATGATATTTTAAGTTCGTTTAAGAAGAAAAATTACCCAAAACCATGTAGAAGAACCATTGAAGCTAAAAGAATTCAGTTTCTCGCTCGTTTTCGTCTCTCAAACCACACTAAACAAAATTTGACATTAATGCGACAGCAGAAACAAAACGAAGTCATACAGGAAACCATTGCGTGCCTGATATCTCGACACCGAAGTGAGTAAATAAGTCCGTTGAAACACACTGAACTATACAGGAAGCAGTACAGCACGCCCGACCGTACGGAGTTGATTTCTGGGAAACAGCCAATAATCTGCAGGAGTTGGTTGACACAGTGAGGCAGCCAGGAGACACAGTTAAAAACCATAACCGCCAACAGAGACACAGCAACCCGGAACTGCTTGCGGGCCTCCATTAGCCTCACGAGCCCAGTGCTGTCTTGGCGAGAACGGAGCCTTGGTAGGAAGCTGGTGTATCGGTGCTTCTGGACAAGCGAAGGAGTCTGAAGATCAATTTCACCAAATTTGATATTGCTTCTTAGTTTCATGTATTTCAAGAACGGTATGTCTCTGTTATATTTTGCATCGTTACTATTGGCTTCCCCTAACCAGGGATGCCGCGCAGACCGGGTGCGGACATCAGGGGCCTGGTTAGTACACCTTTCGGCTGAGCTTCTGTGACACTGGCTTTGCTTCCTATCACCCTTCTGCATCCCGATCTGTTCCTGAACTTGATCAGTAACATTGGCACTGAGTGTCAGACCCACTGTCCTTCTCAATAACTCGCGATGAACAGGATGCCGGATTACATTCCTGTGCTCTAGGAAGATGTGAACGTAGCAATACGCCACCATTCCAAGAAGTGGTAGAGGAAAGACGAGGGATAAGATTCCTATGATCCTCGCTTGGAGTTGATCGCTGGGTGTCTCCAATTCACACATCCCCACTTCTTCATTCCAACTTGCAACCTCGAACTCCTCGCCCAGACCCCATGAGAAGAGAGCTCCGAACAAAAGGAAGGGTCCGAGGATCACAGCCACCAGGGTCCACTGCATTCGGGACAGCGTGTGTGGATGCCTCAAGGGGTACCTCAAGGCTCTGTATCGGTCCCATGATATGACGGTGAAGATAGCGAAGCTGAGCCGGCGGAGGAGTCTCAGCAGGAAGATGGCAGAGGGACAGGATCGGATGGAGTACAAGGTGAAGAAGACAGCAGCAGTGACGGTGTCAACAAAGGTCAGCGCTAGCATGTAGCTGTGCGATTTGAACTTCTTCGTTTGTACAACAAAGTAGATAAGGGAGGCGTTAACGACTGAAATTATATATTGCTATAGTCTGGTGATTTTATCAATTTTCATCAAAAATTTTTAATTAAGATTTTAATTAAGAAAAGGTTTTTAACATTTTGGAATCTATCTCCGTTAATTCGCTTCAAATTAAAACACTCAACTTGATGTAACTCAATTTGATTACTTATGACTCCAAAATAAATGAAGGAGACCAATGACATGATATAACAACATGGAATATGATAATATAATGTTACTCTAGTTTAACTGGCAGAATGGTTATCAAAAAACCACCTCAGACAACCCCGTATGATATACTGATATATCATTATCATGATCTTAACGAACTCATTCCCACTCTGTTTAAAACCACTTACATATAGTGAGAAAGGAAATCGAGGTGATGACAATACTGAAGATTACGTCTGTTCTCATCATCTAGAAGTCAATAAAATAACACATTAATGATGAATCAGCGGCAGATGAACTGAAATTCAAAAGTTTGATATTTCAATAACGAACATGGTGATCTTGGAGCATGGTCCTCAAGCTTACAAACTACAAAGTCCACGTGGATACAAAGCTAATTCACGACTAATTCACGTGAATCCGTTTTACAGTCCACCAAAATTTTTAGAGGACTTCAATTCCATTTCTAAACCTTATTATTCAATTACTATACTCCAACCCTAAACAAATCAGCCTGGCCTCTGGTGAACTCATCAGAGTTCACGGTAAACAGCCGTTCGTTAAAGTTCACCCGGATCCACCTGAATTAACGGTTAAATTTTACTGCAGTTTTTTAAGTGAACTGATTATGGATTCAAGTGAATGCACGCGAAATGCGAATTTACCCTGAATTTGTGGTGAATCTACGTAGACTAGATGGAATTGATGATGATGCCTAACATAGAGATGAAAGCGTCAATGAAGAGCAACAACTCAACAAGATTTAGTCATCAGTGAAATCACCAATATCATTTATTCTTCATAAACTTGTATAAACACTTTACAAGTTATGATAAGGATTATCTCAAGAATAAACAGCGAAAGAAAGCTAATGCTAAAAGGTCACGTTTTTATATTCTGAGTGAATTAGATTTGAAAACTACGTATATGTGGAGCTTAGGAGGATACTTTCCTTGGGAAAGCTTGAAAATTAAGAAATGAGACTTCACAGCGTAATATAACATTATAAATTCGACAAATATTGAGATACATAAAGTACTACTATACTGAATTGCTTTTACAATGAAATAATATTCTGTGAAAACTCTTGATATGAATAGTAAACATTTGAAAACTAGCCAGTTATAAAGAGTAAAAGATGAGCAATAATCGGGATTCATTTAAGTGCTGTGTTGCGGGCAAGCAATGCGTTATACCAGGAGACAACAAGCTAGAAGTTGCCATGTGAAGGGGCTTGTGAAGGGCTTGCTACATTGTCACCTACCGGCAACATCATAACGGCTCTGTTTATTGGACCAGATAATTATTTAACTATTGAATAAATGATTACAGAATACAAAACTTTTAACTTTTAACCATTAGATGGGAAGCCGAGTAGCAGTATAAACGTCAAAACAAAATAAAACGCCGTCGTCTTAGGGTTATTTCGACAAACGCTTTTTCGACAAATGCTTGATTTTATTAAATTTTGGGATATAAAGATATAACCAGGTAACAACTTCGCTTCATTGCATGGGCTAGGAGTGAGAAGCTAGTATGTCATGCACCTTCAGGAGAACATTCAACTACAAAATGAAGGAACAAAAGCTTAAAATTCGAGTTAGAAAACTAGAAAAGCGATCGTATCAAGTAAGAAGAGAAGACCAGAGTAGTTATTTTGGGAACAGTATAACCAAATGAAGCTAAGGTTATCAAATACGAAATATTGGTCTCGAAAAAGCACTCATACGACCGACCACTCGTAGAAAAGTGAGTCTCTGAAATTAATATTGGTCTTCGTACGTAGTTTTATATAAGATATTATAATATTCATCTAAATATATATCAACGTATATCCTATATTAGTAAATTACTCCCGGAGTCTGGGAACTAGAACTCGGATCACACAGCTAAACTGTAGCATTGCCACAGCAAGGGTGTTCAAACTTTCAAATGCGAAATATTTGATAAATACATGTATTTTTCGTAAGTTAGGTGCTTCAAGTGGTTTGCTTCAAGTGGTTTGCTGGTGTAGTAGCAGTAAGGCACTGAGTGAGTGAGAGGAGTTAATAAGGGGAGCGCGTAGTTCCGTGAAACTTAATAAACTGCATGTTTAACATGCCGCTTCCTCTATCAATTATACAATCCAAGTAGTTTGATTCACCAAACCACTTCATTTTGATTTCATAGCAAAATACGTAAATATAAATATTATATCAGTATTGCCAAGAAATTCATAGAATAGCAATAGCTATTAGCGAAAAGCGAAAGTGAGTTTTTCTGAAAGTTCACCATATTAAGTCTTAATGCGACAAATTCGGGCCTTCAGCCACTTGGTGTAATTATATCACGGTTTGTACGTTCTAAGTAAAAACCCTTCAACCCTTCAACTGCAAGTCATAAGATGAAACAGAATCCAGATATTGGCCAGGGACGAACCAAGCCCGTAGGTAGCCAGAGTTTTTTCCGGGCAGGGCCCTGCACAGTGAGCAAGCTACGACAGGATTTAGGGCCCCCAGAAAAATTTGGATGATAACGCGATGATAACGGTATTCGTTAGAATAAGTGAAAAATTTTGTGAGGTTTTCATTTTATCGAGGGTGGCTGCAGCCCCCAAAGTGCTCCCCAATGGTCAAAGGCCTACCACGAACGGAGATAAGTGCACTTAAGGAAAACTTATGATCAATTTTAAGGGACTAAGGGTGCTCCTAAATATTCTGTTCACGAAACTTGAGTTAAGAAAATATTTCGCACATCGCAATATTTCGCAAATCGCACTTATCTTTTTCTTCTTAGGAACTTCCGAAGACTGACAGAGGTGTTGTGACCTCAAGAAAGGAGAATCATGCTGAAATTCCCGATCGTGCAGTATAGCGCCATGTACGTGCTCTTCAGTCTCAAATAGACAGGGGGGGAGACGATTGCACTTTTTTTCCTATTAATTTGGAAAAACTGAGAGTGTTCTCTCGCCCTGCTAACATTTGAATGAGAGCCTTTTCCCATCAATTTGGAAGAGGAGGGAATGTCCTCTCACTTTGGCCCTCACTTTGTGCATTTCAATAAGAGCCTTTTCCCATCAAATAAGAAGAAGTGAGAGTGTTCTATCACTTTCATCATTCAAAATTCAGATTTGGATGTGAAATTATGAAATCATGAAAATTTTCACCTGCAGCGAGCTATTGTGAACGATATGTAACTAAAGAACTAAATTAGTCTTAGACGCACCCACAAATGTGAAACTTTATTAAAAAAAATCGCCTGCATAAGGCCGTTGTAATTTAATTATTTGTTCATTACCAGATTGGTCTTAATAAAGGCAGATTCATAGGCAAAAAAACCTTGACAATTTTTGCCTGCGGCGGGCTGTTGTGCTTGAAATTTGAATAATTTAACTGAATTGTTGCTAGACTCAGTCTCAGGGTGAAAACTTCAAAATTTTCGCCTGCGGCGGGCTTTTGTGAATTTTGATCAGATTATGTCAGTATGTCAACAAGCAGTCTCAGATGTCTAAAATACAGTCCCAGATGTAAACCTTTCCAAAATTTTGCCTGTGGCGGGTTGTTGTAATCGAGTAATCGAATTATACATCACCAAATTGATCTTAGAGGAAGATTCATGTGCGAAAGAAGCCTTGGAAATTTTTTCTGCGGCGGGCTGTTGTGATCAGATTATTTTACTCGATTGATACTAGACACAGTCTCAGAGGTAAAACCAAAAATTTTCGCCTGCGGCGAGCTGTTGTAATTGTGAATTGTGGTAAAATTATGTGACTTATTAGTTATTAATTGATCTAACACACAGTCTCAGATTTTAAACTTTCAAAAATTTTGAGAAAATGTGAGAAAAGCAAGCGGGCCCTTTAATTATCTTTGAATTTTGAAACTTAATAGTATAGGGAAGTCTTAGAAAACACGAAAAATTTTGGTTGAAAGTGAGGGGATTTGAAATAGTGTAACCGAGGGGATTTTTCCTTCCTAAGTCTGCGTTATTGAAGTCCAAAGTTGGTGCGTGAGTCAAACTGGAGCATAATTGGCCTATATCCGTGCCCTGATCCGTAGGCGTTTTCACCTTTTTTCTGTTTTCTTTGAATATGCTTGATTGCAAACATGCGCGGTAACCTCCTAACGTCCCCGCGCAACGTGGTTACCTTATTACAGGAAATTAAGTTTACATATAATTAAGCCCTAAGGTCTCAAAAAGGGCTTAATTTCATGCACCTTAATGACATGTATTCTTAATTTCATGAGGACTAATTTTTCAAGCAAATTTGAACATTATAAGTTCGAAAGGTGCGCGGACAAAACCCCACCCGGACAAAACCCCACCCGGACACAACCCCACCCCAGAGCACAAACTGCGCGAAAGGGACGCTCGTGCGTAATCCTGTGACGCAATGTTACGGTTAGGGTTAGGACGTATGGTTCGCACGAACGTTCCCATCGCGCAATTTGTGCTCTAAGGCGGGGCCACGTCCGAGTGGGGTTTTGTCCGGGTGGGGTTTTGTCCTACCATCGTTCGAAAACATTGATTTTTTAAAATAATTTATTATTCAGTATTGATTAATCTTTGAATTGATGCCGTATGGAAAGCCACTGGTACTGCCAAGACTATCAATAATGCAAGAGAGCCCACATCTTGGAGCTCACTCCTTGACACTCTATCATACTTTCAAACCTTCATACCTGAATTTACATAGCATGCAATGTTTCCAAGGCCGTCATGATAATCAGCTATTATGTGGTGTTTTGTGGAAACATATTCGATCATTAATTTGATGTAACTGATAAGATTCTCATGATGCTGTGATAATCTGTTCTATATAATATGTTATTTCGTCATAGTAATTATCGTCTCTGAAAATTCCGCAATTGTAATTAATTATGTTAAGTGGTAATTGGAAAGTAATTTAAACTATCAAAGTGTCAAATGAAGAAATACAGCCAAAATTCTAATTAATAACATATACTGTAAGGTCTTAATTATTTGCGTACAAGGCTGAAATTTCTATCTCATGAAATTTACTCCACAATGATAATTTGGCTGCATGTATTTAAGAATGCATTAAATTAGGCTTACATGTAATTAAGCCCTAGGGCCTTAAAAAGGGCTTAATTTCATGTAGCTTAATGACATGTAGGCTCATTTTTCTGAAGGCGATATTTCCTGTAATAAGGTATTCCCTGCGAAGCGTGGAATGCCCCCTCACAGTTTACGTGACATACGGTATAGCCTCTGCGGACTGGAAATGTGGAGCGTGTATCATCCCGTGCCGCGCAATGATCTAACGAGATGCTAAGATGGTGTTATTAAACAAGACTAAGATGGTGTTGTTAAGGGGGCCGGGGGGGGTCCGAGGTCGATTTTCGTTTTTTCATTGTTTCTGATAGAGCTGAACGCCAGCTACCAGTAGGTTTTTACCGCATGAAAAAATATTGTTCCTAGCCAAAGTTATGAATTTTTTCAAATCGTTGAGTTCGCCTGTAATTACAGTGCGCGCAAACTTACGACACGATTTGCCGAAAATAAACTTTAAAATCTATCTCCTCCAACAGTTTTTGAGGAAAACCCTTGAAACTTGGTAGTTATGTTCTAGGGCATAAAACAAAACTTTCATGCGAGCCGATTTTTTTGATTTAGGCCTCAGAAGTGAAAAATATGGTCTCTCAAAGTTGGCTCCTGTCCCAAAAATAGTCAAAATGACGATTTTCAAATTTCAAAAAATTCATATTTTACTTCTGAGGCCTAAATCAAAATCGGCTCGCATGAAAGTTTTGTTTATGCCCTAGAACATAACTACCAAGTTTCAAGAGTTTTCCTCAAAAACTGTAGGAGGAGATAGATTTTAAAGTTTATTTTCGGCAAATCGCGTCGTAAGTTTGCGCGTGCACTGTAATTACAGGCGAACTCGCGATTTGAAAAATTCATAACTTTGGCTAGAACAATATTTTTCATGGGGTAAAACCTACTGGTAGCTGGCGTTCAGCTCTATCAGAAACAACAAAAAACCGAAAATCGACCTCAGACCCCCCCGGCCCCCTTAAACAACACGTGAGATAGCACCCTCAGAAACGTTACTTTTAGTGATTTAGAGTGGTTCATTTATTCATTTCACGGGTATATTATGTCTACCTATATTATGTTGTAGGTACTGTGATCATACTCAGTGTATTCCATGAGGCACATGGTATACGACAATCACCTGTCTTCAAAACATTGGTACAATGTATGTTAAATGTTGTGGTCTGTACAGGTAGTTTGCAGTGTGATCAGAGATTGTATTCTATGTATGATTGTATATGTACATTGTACAAACTACAATGTACACAGCATAGTGTATACGAACGCAGCAGTTAGATCTTTAGATCAGCAGTTAGATCTTTAGATCATTTGATTATTTCTCCTCGGTGCATTTGTCAAGTTGTTAACTCTAGTTCTACTGTGCTTAAATATCCTTTCCTTTGTAAATATTCTTAATTTGACTAAATATGTGGGGAAAATTTTATTTGAATTTGATGGATTTTGTTTTAACTCTCAATTTTTATGTTGGGGACATTCTTGTCTGATTCTAACGTGTAATTTTGAATTTTTTACTGCCTTCTACATGTTGCTCTCTTTTGAATTTGTATGTGTGTTTAGTAATGCTAATTTAATTGATTGGTTATATTTTTTAAATTATTTAAGATTTAGTAGACCTTTAGAAACTTTATTCAAATTCATTCATGTATATTTCGTCCAAACAGAAGTGTTAGTGCTTCTCTGGACTAGTTATGTTTAATTCCTGTATAATACCGTAGAAATGAAATACAAACACGGTGTTCCAGGTCATTTAACATTGTGTTCTAAATGTATCTCTAGATACGTCTAGCTTATTGCTATCTACCAAACTGTCTATAACTGTCTATGATATATCTTGTTGAATGTTCGAAGTTTGTAGTTTATAGATTTTAGTGTGCTTGATGTGACTTCATGTTTCCTTCATCTTTGATTTTTTATGGATAGGATTGAGATCTTGTCTTCATAAATGCGTACGAAAAATCTCAGACATCATGAAAATAATCACTATTTTAGAGCTTTATCCAGATTTTCATATCGCAGGTGGACGGGTTACAGGTTGTGATTTTGGAATGAGTGACATTATTTTGGCAGAGATCTATCACCTCCAAGAGAAGCTGTCACAGACTATTCAGCAAAACAAACATGACCTTCCTAATTACTGTCTCTCAAAACACGGTTCTAAAGATTTACTCACGCTAAAGCTCTTCCTTGAGCTACAGAAGTCTGAAAATGGAAGGGAACTAAATGAACTTTTGGAAAGCGTAGAAACTCAACTCCTTCTGAATAACGAGCAGTTGTTAGAGCATTTGATGTCGAGCGGCGGTATCGAGAACGGAAACTGGACGAGAGCTCTCGAACTGCTCACCCAGATATACCAAACAGACCCGCAATTCCTACAGCACCCGGTTAGAATGAAAATAGGGGCTGCAGTGGCGCTGACATTCGCCATGCCGGTGATATCAAACGCAGAACGACAGGCAAAGAAGGAAATAGATCCCATAAAACGCTACAAAACATTCACTCCACTCTGTCTCTCGAGCCCACTGTTTGATATGTTCGAAGGACTGTCTTGCTGGCACATGCGCTATGTTGTAGGCTCGTGGGCTGAGGATGAGGAGCTGGAATGGGCTCGTCAAAACACCGCCGAGAAGTTCAAATCTCCTGAGATGATCGGCAAAGCAACCCACTCCATGGTGGAGTATCGGAGTAGTAACGACGAGGGGGTGTCTATCCACGCAGGTCCCGCGTTCTACAACCACCGCCCCCAGACCCTGGAACTGTGGAGCAGGGAGGGGGGAGTGTGCGGGGTCGTGTCCAGGTTCGGTGTGGCGCTGTGTCAGGCGCACGGCGTGCCTGCCATGCCAGTAGGACAGCCCGGCCACTGCGCCCTCACCTGGTACGACGGCAGGCAGTGGGTCCTGGGCAACAAGATCCGGGGGTGGGATCAGACGCGCTTCCACCGCGGTATCCAAGTGCAGTGGGGCAGACCTGCGCTGTTTCACCTGCTCATGTCGGCGACAGGGGACCGGTTTCTGGAGACTGAGAAGATGCGAATAGCTGCATCCTTCTTAGAGCCTCCTGAACGCTTCGCATTCCTGCTTAGTCAGGTTATACCGGCTTGTCCTCAGAACTACGATACCTGGCGGGACTTGCTGGGGTTAGCCACTCAAACTCAACTTATTGGCCCCAAAGTGACGTTCGTTGATGTGGCAGTAGGGAAGCCGGTAAGTGTAAGTTCGACCCCCGGTAGGGCTAGCCACATAACCTCTACTGAAGCTGATGGGGCTTGGTGGACGGGGGACGAATCTGCCTGGGTCGAGGTAGACTTGATGGAGCCATACACTGTGGATCATGTGAAAATACAATGGTGGGGATACTCCAGACCAGCCCGGTTTAGTGTGTACGCAATGTTGCAGTCAGGATCAAGTCTGGTTAGAACTGAGCAGGATCAGCAGGAGGGGGAGGAAGGAGGGAACGACTGCAACAAATGGATTGTACTTCCAGGGTGGGTGGTGCAAACCAGGAAAATCAGGATCGAGTTGTTCGACGGAAAGTTGGATCCCTGGAATAAAACGAGGATGTTTGGTATTCGGCATGTCCAGGTGTTTTCTGCCCTGCAACAGGAAACTGCCTGGTTTCAACGACCAAATTGGGCGGACAAGGTTCTAAGCGATGAGATTAGGGTTCAACTGACGGATAGATCCAGATTACAAAACGTTGCGGAAGATAAACCTGTGAGAGTAAGCGATACCGAGGATCGTGCTAAGAAGATAACATCTAAAGCTGATGGGGCCTGGCGGACATGCAATGATACTGCTTGGATTGAAATAGATCTGCAAAACACTTGCACGATAAACCAGATGAAGATTCACTGGTGGGGTTACTCCAAGGCGGACAGATTCAGAGTGTTTGCTATTACCCCCGATAATGGACACGTTTTAGTGAGGACGGAGGATCACCAGATGCTTATTGCTGAGGAGGGGGGAGGAGACAAGAACTGCAACCGATGGATACGACTTGAGGGGTGGGACACAGGGACAAATAGGGTTAGAATAGAGCTGTTCGAGGGTCATAGGGACCCGTGGGGCAAGAACAGGTTGTTTGGTGTGAGGGAGGTGGTTTTAGAGGGAGCAGTGATGGAGGTGGCTGGAGATCTAGGGAGATGTCCTGGTGATGAACTCTTGGAGGCGGGGCAGGTTTGTGGGGATTTGCTGTGTGGGAAGGTGCTGGAATTCTTTAGTGAACACGGACTTTTCAAAGGGGCATCAGGAGACATGACTTTCAATGGGGCTTGCATTGCAACTATTGCTGACCTTGTGCGTAAACTTGACAAGAAAGTCGTATCTGCAAGTGAGGATCCGTCTGCAGCAGCTTTAACTGTGAGACTCGCTGAGGGAGGCGCTTGGGAACCTAAAGCCTCGAAATCATGGATAGAAATAGACCTTGGAGGTCTCTGTGTGGTGCGTCGAGTTGATATCACATGGTTTGGGAACGAGCAGGCCTCAGAGACCGCAGTGGTGGTTGAGACAGCCAGTGGCAATGAAGTGATCAGTTGTGGGCGTGATATTTGTGTTGTCGGGAAGAAAGTGAGAATAACTTTTAATGGAAACGGCTTTGTGGTGAATCGTGTGAAAATTTCCGGGCAAGAGTTTTATAATAAGACCATTTTGAGAGACACTGTTAAAAGATATTTGAAGGATCACTCTTTTGTAGCTTCGAAACTGATTGAAGAGTACTTAAGATAAGAAAATTGTTTTCTTCGAATTTCTTCTGACAATACTGAAACCCGCATCTCTTCATCTATTTGGGATAGTGGTGCCATTTGGGGTGGTTGTACCTTTTGGGGTGTTAAATTGTAGGCGACTAGAGAGGAGGCGGAGGCATGTATGTGTATGCATCTTTGACCTTTGTAGGCCTAGTACCTGCCAGTCTGTCTATCTATCTGTATGTATGTCTGTCTGAGTGTCTGTCTGTATGTCTGTCTGTCTATCTATCTGTCTGTCTATCTGTCTGTCTGTCTGTGATTGTGTGGTGTAATGGGCCTCCTCAGAAAGTCTATTATAATAGAGACTATAAAGAGTAGTATAGAGTACTCTCGAAACACCTGGCACAGGGAATAGAGAGGGGCTGGGTTTACACCATCTGCTGTTATTATCATGTGAGTTACATCTCACTCTCTCCTTCTTTTTCACTCCTTCCTAAGTTACTACCTTCATATCGCGTTCTGTACTAGAGTTTTTTCCCTGGCTAGACCAGATCATTTCCCTTGCCACCTGCCATCCACGGCGAATTAGTTTACCCGAAATTATCATGACATTGACCAATCAGCGCGCTAATTTACGGTCAACATGCTCGCTGATTAGTCAATGTCAATGAACCTGCGGGCAAACTATATTCCGTCGATACTGCAGTTCCCTATGCATGAAAGTCATCAACGCGCTACATTTCCTATGTACATTAAAGATGATGTCTTTTGAACGTCATGAACACGCCTGACATTAGACTTACATAATATGTGTCGATGACTAGCACAACTTGGTTCTAAGGAAGTAAGGAATTTGAGCTGATTGTTAAAATTGTACTATTTCGTCTATTTCGTCTATTAAAGCAGTCGATAATAACAACTTAACAAATATACACGTGTTGATGACTAGCACAATATGGTTCTTAGGAATTTAATCTGGTTGTTATTGAAATTGTACTATTTCGTCGATTCCCCGTCTATTTTGGAGCAGTTGGTGATGATGAACCACTTTAGGGGGTCTTTTGGAACTCCCGGCTAACGCAAGTTTGCGATGCATCATATTCTGATTTGATTAAATAGCGTAGTGTCATCATTTGATTGGCTACACCAGCCTTATCAGCATACTAGGGTGATAACTTGATAAATCTGGCCATGGCACTTAGATGTTATTATTTCTTTTCTTGTTGTAACACTGATTAAACTTCCCCTTTTCACTGGGGAAAAATTGTTTGCCGTTTTATTTTCTTGTTGAGTTGTTGTTTCATAACGAAGTATCGAGCTTCCCCTTTTCAATGTATGAGAAAATATTGTTCTCAGCCAAAGTTATGATTTTGGCGAATTTGAACGTGATAACAGTACGCGCGTTAACTTTAACTATTACGATTGGCCGAATATTCGCCTTCAAAATATCATCTGATTTGAGGCATGATGACAACTGTTCTTTTAATAAGTAACTAATTTAATATCACCCAAATATTATGTAACACGATGAGTTGTAATAATATCATGACCCATATTGGGGCTACGTCACCTATTGTCATACCACCATAATATTTTGTTGCCCTATACTATATGCGCGTTAATAACATAATATTATCCTCCATACACCCCCAGGTATGATATATTAAACACATATAAACGCCGTGCGTAAGAAATAGGCGGTTCAACGTCATCAAATCACTACATTAAACTATGATAACGACGTCATCCTGCCGCCTATTTCTCGTGCGCGGAGTATAATATTGACATGATCACACACTGCCTGGTTATAGGGCATCATCTCCCCCTCCCTGTTAAAACCTGATGGATTTCTCTCATGTATAAATACCCGGCATGTGTTACAGTGTTGCTACAGCTTCCTTTTACCGTGTTTGTCACATTTCGTGCTACGTACGTGATTTATTAATGTGCGTCAACTCCTTTGCTTATTAGAGTTTAATGTGCGTCAACTCCTTCTTCATTTGCTTATTAAGTTATTAGAGTTAAATGTGCTCCAACTCCTTCTATATTTGCTAATTAGAGTTCAATGTGCTTCAACTCCTTCTATATTTGCTAATTAGAGTTAAATGTGCTCCAACTCCTTCTTTATTTGCTAATTGGAGTTCAATGTGCTTCGACCCCTTCTATTTTTGCTAATAGGCTGCAACTCCTTTGCTAACTAGAGTTTAATGTGCTTCAACTCCTTCTATATTTGCTAATAAGAGTTTAATTTGCTTCAACCCGTATCATATTAGCTTTCACGGCCCTGAAAATCACGGACAAAATTTTCACGGACATCAACATTCACGCTGAGGTGCTCATCGTGACTGTAATGTCCGTGATAATTATGTCCAATAAGGTAACTGCTTGACTAGGCATCACCATTCTGCAGAATTGCTGCCAATAACGTCTGGACTCTTTTCTGCAGAACACATGGTTGTTTGTCAAGCCCCTTTTCCTGGAATTTGTTTGTGTCATCTAGTGGTTTATTCATAAAGCTCGTAATTGCTTGTTTTTGTGTTATGTTTGTCACAGACCACAGCTGTTTTCGTCATCGGGCATGTATTATACAACATTTTTTCGTCGTCGCGTTCTGTCAATTCTTGGGACTGGGGGAGGGTTGGGATACCTTACTCCGCTGAATAAGTGCGTCACGTAATAAGCGCGCACTTTAACATCATGTGCGCACGAATTAGTGCACAAGTTTCCAAAATCTTACCAAGTCACTAATTAGGTGTCGCATTGTACTTGAAACTGACTTTTAGGTAATGAATTAAGATGGGGTGCAGTCCACTTACTGAGAGTAGGTCTGTGTATAATTGAATTCCATTCCGAAGTCTGAAGCCAATGTTTACACGTCAAATGTTTGTTCACCAAACACAATACCTACTCTTCAGCTATGTTTGTTCGTCAATGTATGTGTCTGCCGCATAGCTTTGAAGATAATACATGTCACACCCCCCAGTATCTGAAAAGTAGCCGTTTCCCCACCGGAAACACCCCACTTCTCTCCCTGATAATGACGTCACACAACACATACACTCCGCTCTACCCTTTAGTTACGTCACCGTGGGCTACATTCCTGGTAATTTTCACGGGAAGTGCTGACGTGGCCTCTAATTTAATAACCCTCCTCTGTCCTGCGCTCTGTGTTATCAGTGATAATGATACGCGCGCAGATTAAACGGGCGGTTACGATGACGTCATTATCATAGCTTGATGTAGTGAGTTGATGACGTTTCACCGACTATTTTTCGCGCCGGTTTTAATATACAACATGTACCCCCGCCATGAGAGATAAATAGGCGGTGTGACGTCATCAAATAACCAGGTTATCGTGTGATAATGCCGTGTGGTGTGCGCGTCTCTCCCGCGCGCTACGTTCAAGACAGAGGCTGTGTGTGCGTCCTTGACATTCCTTTCATTTCCATTCTCACTTCTGCACCACCTCGTACACTTATAGTCGGAGTGTTTCGGTGTTCTGCGTGAATTATTGCTTCATATTCTGTACTTTTATTATTGTACTAAGTTAAAAGTAGTGTTCGATTTTAAGGAATGTACTTCCATCGTCACGCTAGTTTTACACAATACACTTGATCTATCAACTCGCGCATTCCTTGCTGACAACCGTACACATGCCAATTGTACATCATATTTCAACTTACTGATCATGTATTCTTGTGTAATGTTGTCAAATGTCATCATACCAAATCAAGCTTCCCTACTCCCTAATCAATGCTTCCCAACTCCCTAATCATACTCTCTTATTAATATTATACCTCTCTAGTCCCTACTCCCTAATCATGCTTCCCTATTCCCAAATCACCTCATTTAATTTCCCACGTCCTGATTCACATTATTTCCTCAATAAGACACCGTAATAGAGGGTTGTCTAGGAATTCCTCTTTACAAGGCTTCCTCCTCTTTCTGACATATTACAAATTCTTGTTTCGAGGGCGTGGCCAAACCTTACAAAGCCTCACCATCATTGAAATTTGGGTTCCGTGAAAGTTATTTTCCTTGCCACATTTGCCAACCCCAAGAAGCGAAACTTGTACAGTATAAAGACATTTCATCCGATTCATCTGATTTATCCAGGCCAGGGATTGTAAAGTGGTTATGAAAAAATATCCATTCTGACAGTGACGGGGAAATCCATCAATCCATTAACCCAATCGATCGGTTTTTGAGCTACTAGTTGAAGCGTTAGGCCCTCTTAAATTTTTAAGGGGAGGGGGTTTCGGAAACTGAGGAGGACTAATTTTTTAGTAAATTTGCATGATGATATAATAAAGGATCAAAACACAAACATAATTTCATTTCAGTTTGATTGAATTCTCAAAAAATTATTTCCTGTTTGTTCAAACCTTGACTGAGCTGTTTTTCCATGATCCTTCAGAGGCCCATCCCCCAGCTATATGGGATTTGGGAAGTTATTTTTACGACGACCAATGACCTATTACACACAGTACACACAGCTGTACACTGGTACACCCCATTAGTATAATATCATGCAGAATATTCCTCCACATTAATCGTTCAAATCACATTACCTCTACCCCCCTTCCTCAAGTGGTAGGCAGTATGACGTCATCAACACACCAACTAATACCATGGTACTCACATCACACTGTGTAGTGTTACCGCGCAGTGTTACACTAAGAGCTGCTGAGTTCTGCGGTCTCAGACAGGGAGACCTAATCTACTTCCGGTTATTTCTCTTTTGTACGTGCCGGTAGAGGCTTGTGCTGCGTTTGTGGGTTTGTGCGAGTGTCAGTGTGTGTATTGTGTAGATGTGTGAGGAGTTTATAAGCATAGTATATATCTGTTATTTTCTTTAACTTCATTGTACAATTTGTTTAAAAACAGTTTCGTACTACATAATATGAGAGTAGTTTCTGTTGCTCTATGACATGGAGAACGTCTGTACACCATTACTGAGAAAGCAAACCTAGTGGGTCCCTGCGAGCACAGATCCTGGTAAAAATAGCGAGTGTATCCATTAACAAGCAAGCTCTTTGTTCGAATATGGAGACATTTGACATCTCCGTCTGTTGAAGAGAGCTCTCTATCTCTCTTATAATGTACATGATACAGAGAAACAGTGAGTGTTAGGGGGAGTGAGGGGCCGCGTCATTGCTATTTTTATATGCTCTACAAAATATATCCATTTTATTCAAGGGGGTGTTATAATGGTTTTGTATGTTGCTCAATGCTCATATTTCTAGGAACTTGTTGCTGAGCTGGGTCTCATGATGCTGTTCTTACGGCTGTCCAAAAAACGTCAGTTCCTGGTTGTTACTCCCGTGATCCGTTATATTCAATCACTTCTATTTATAGCCCGGTTGATTTAATTAGTATATCACTGTTAGCCCCTTTACCCGCCCTTTCCTTCTCACTTTTTGTTGCATTCGTTTTGGCTTGCTGTGGTACAGAAATTTACCATACTTCTTAAAATTCTTGATATTTTTTGGTCATCTTCATTATGCTAGGTCAATTATAATGACATTCGTGATATATGTCGGTGAACAATGGATGTAACTTATTCGATCTTTACTGTGTACGTGAAGGCGAAAAGGACGCATTTTACTTTTCATAAAAAGTACTGAAATGGCGTCTTCTTTAGTCTTTGAGTTTAGGATTCGCCCCTGTCAAAACGTCTAACTATTCGCCTCCAGCTCTTAGTTCACTGAACCTCATTAGCTGAACCTCAGCAGCTGAACCTCAGCAGCTGAACCTCAGCAGCTGAACCTCAGCAGCTGAGGCTCGAACCTCAGTAAAAGGTTTGTATATTCATGAATGCGGCGCTTGACCATACCACAACCTGGAGCAATGTTACACCCCAGTATAATATTATATTTATTTGTTTCTCGACAAATTTACATGTTTCAAGAACACGCCTGTTTAACATGTTATATAATCGTATGTTGTGTTTAACTTGCACCGCACAAACATAATACAAACACGCGGTCACGATGACGTCATTGTCAGTGCGTAACGTGGTGCGTTGGTGACGTCACTCTGCCAGTGTTTCGTGTGTGATTTACATTATTATAACATATATCACATTTGCCAGAGAATATTACATATTGTATGACACACTATAGTAATAGCTAATAGTGCGAATTGAGTAAGTGCTCCTTGAAAAGATGCTAAAAGGTGCTGACAATTCCAGCTCTTGTACATTGGTCGCAGGGGTCACGGAAATACACACATCTATAACTTGCACGTCTTGCACGTGCAGAATATATCGGCTGTATTGGATTGTGAAGGAGATACTGCATCCGGTACTCCCTGACTATATGATATCCGCGGTCATGTACATGCTCTCAAAGAAATTAATGATATATCACAAGAGTATGTAGTATATAACTATGGCTTTATGTTGACAAGAATTTATCATATAATATAAATTTAACTTCTCCGAGCTAGTAAAGGTTCATATAGAATATTGTAGTGTTAGTATCGGCTGAGTTTTATACACTGTGCACATTGTGCACTTAGTTGCCCACTGTATTGCGCACTGTGCACTAAATTGCACAATGCGCACTGCATTGCGCACTACATTGTACACTTCATAACTACATTGCGCACTGTATTGGGCACTATATTGTGCACTTAATTTGATCCTTGCTGTGTTTGGATCAGGATTACGTGTATTTTGTGATACTTGTCATTCATAAAGAGATGGATGTCTTGGGATTTTAGAGTATAATATTGTGTGATTTGAATCACGTTTTTAATGTGTGCGTATATAATTTTCAATATTTAACGGGCAGTTGTGTTTCTGACTTCTGTGCTTTTGTGATTTTTTTAGTTCATTTGTAGGTATTCTGTATTTGAAATTTGCGTTGATCCTGTATTGTAGACGGAAAGTTGACCGCCAAAAATTGAGCCTGTGCCAACTATCTCGATTTGATAACGGTCATAAGAAGAATATGATTCGTGAAATAATCACATGGTTCTTCTCCATCATCAAATACCTGTCTTACATTTAGGTGTAAAATGATTTGTAATTCGAGCTGTGGCGTACGAGTGAGACCTATCTACGCCAATGCCCCTCAGTAACCCTATCTTACACGCAGTAACTCTATCTCATCAGAACGTGACATCTTATCTAATTACCAACCTTCCCCTTCTCGTTTTACCTTCACTCTCAGTGTGTGTATGTGCGTTACACTGTAAGTGTTACAGCTGGCTATAATGACCATCACGGCCTGCCTCTTGTAAATCAAATAAGGTAAAACATGCAGCATGTTACATGTTTACATAGGATTTACATTGTGTATACACTATACGCGAAGTATGTATGGAATGTATGTAGAGTGTATGTATTTTATCTACATACTACAGTACAGAGTTGCTGTGATATACCTATGATCTTATGATGATCCATGTCTCTAGGTGCATTCGCAATGTCACGTGTATTACTCAGCGCTATGGAAACATTGGCTGATTTTCTCATCAATTCCTCACTTTAAGGTATGATAATGACGTCATCCCCCACATTTAGCAGCCCCTCTCCTCTAATCACTCTGCTTGTCTCGATTGTGTGGGGGAATAATATGTGTGCGATAAGACAATACATATATTATGTTTATATGCAGTGTGAAAATGATAATATTCTATAATATTCTCGCCGTGTTGAATATTATGTTCATTCTACTTCCTACCATCTCACCGATTAATTCGGATCATCAGTCCTCGCTACCTCTCACATTTACTATGCGTCTCCTCGGCAGCGTCTTATACCCCCTCTCTCCCCTCGCTGTAGACCCTTACATAGAATATCTTATGAAGCGCTTTGTGGTCAACTTTTGATTTTCTCATTTTTGATTCATCCCATGAATATGACTAATTATGTTATGATGTAATGATCTGTTGCAACAGTAGTACAATAGTCCATAATATGATGCTGTGACGTTGATTCCTTTGCAATTGTGAAACGTAAAGAGCATCGTGCTAACACACTAACATATATACCTACATATATACGCAAGTCTTCTGTACGTGTCGCTACAATTACCGCACAAACGTGTACTTGCATTCCTGAGCACGGGCTTCTGACTTTGCTGTACTCCTCCTTGCTACAAAATACTGTGTATATTCCTTGGCATGTTCCTTGCTGTTTCGTTGGAGTATAGAATACTGTGTATATTCCTTGGCATGTTCCTTGCTGTTTCGTTGGAGTATAGAATACACTTCTTCTTGTGCGTCGTATACTGAAAGGTATAGCTCCCATTTTATTATTTGTCGTGTTTCTATTGTTCACAATTCTTGTTTGAAATTGCGTAGCGTTTGTTTACTTACTAGCAATACTAACATTACCGACATGTGGGCTAGTGGGTTGATCATAATATTGAAGCTCTTCCGAAGTAGAATACACAAGAAGTGTGTTTTATGATCTAGCCAATGTTTCAGCACTTGTTATGTGAAACAAGTGCTGATGAAACATTTGGCTAGATCATAACATTATGATCACAGTGATGATTTATTGTATATCATATTGATAATATTCTAGTGGCGCCAGGTCACATACAACTCTATCGTATCGTGAGCAATTGAGTAAATTCCTTGGAAACGAATGATAATTCATGACGTTGATATGCCATTCTTCCAAATTTAAATTGATAAGATTATTCAGTCATATTTGAGGAGATTTACAAAGGACTAACCTACTGCACTGGTAGCTATAATAATTGCAGTGATAATGTAATTTTTAAATTCCCCATGCATGTTCTATCAGAATTTCCAAAAAACCAATATCGCAGATTGTCTTGATTCCTGTTGTCTCATACAAGGTTTGCAAAGTTTACAAGGTTACAAGGTTTTACAAGGTGTATTACTCAGTAACTGTTGTCGCTTCAGAAACGTATTCCTTGCCCTTGTAAGATACCACAGCTACGTAAGGTCCCGTCCTACCCTTAGCCTTCTTTCCCAGCTTCATGTTGATGTTCCCCTTCTTAACCTTTGCTTTCTTGCACAACACCGGGTAATTGTTGATCAACCTGCAGGTCTTCACTTGCTGCTTTGTCAGCTTGTCTCCGTTCTTAACGTCCACAGTAAAGGCTACTCTACAGGGCTTCTCCGCGACACACTTCACCACGGACTTCTTGGGAGATACCACGATGTCTGGTTGAGTGGGCACATTAACAGTCACTGTGAAGATATCCTCAGCTGTCTTGTCCCCCAGGGTCGCTTTACACCTCCACTCCCCCTCATCATCTGCTTCAGATGACTCCACCTTCAGAACCTTCCTGTCACTGGAGATGCCTTCCGTGTACTCTTCCTCCCCTTTAAACCACCTAATGTCCTTCTTTAGGACCCCTGCTGCCTCAACTTCACATGTCAGGGCTATGAGTTGTCCGGGGGTTACCTCTACGTCAGGGTTCACTGCTTTAACCCAGTCTGCTGAACAGAACGGACAGCAGTCATCTGCCTTCACAGCTTCTATCTCGTTAGCTGCACAGGAGAGAGCAGGACAGGGCAGATCAGAGCACGACATGTCCCCAGCTGCCAAACACGTGCATCTCTGACACTCTCCGGTCTTGTCAATAGTGTCCCCAACCTCGTAGAACTGTCCTTCGAACAGACACTTGCACTGGGACGCGTCCACACACTGGCCGTCCTGCAGGAACTGTCCTCCTGGACAGAAGCAGCCCCTTGCCGTCCCCTCCTGCTCGGGACTCCTTTCCAGACAGGTGGGAGCTGGCAGAGGGCCAGCAGACTGGTAGGTGAGTCCTGCAGGGCACTCGTAGGGGCAATACGCCACTTCCTCCCTCCAATCTGCCAGATCCACTCCGTTCTGGACACAAGTAGAAGCGTAGGTGTCATAGACAGAGCACGCACAGCTCTTGTCGATGAAGCAGTTGCAGACATCCACCATGCAGTTATAGTAATCTCCGCCCTCTGCATCTCCGATTGAGACAGTGTTGTGACAAGCAGAGAAGGGGCTTCCTTTCAAATCATCGCAGATCTCTGCAGCCAGTCTGTGTCCATCGTCCACATCATCACAAGGGTGGAAGGGAGCAGGAGGAGCTGGACAGTTCTCATCGTATTCCTGGTAGTGATTGCCTGCGGAGTTAGGTCCACCTCCCACCAAGTCGTCTCCAGGGTTACCGTTGAAGTTGCCACAGAGTCCCTCAGTAACCGCAGCACAGGAGCCGTGCAGCAGTAGGTCTGCGTTGATGTACCGGCCCATGTGTGTGGCTCTGACCCTCAGCGCAGGAATCCGACCTTTGCTGCCCTGGTACAGGACTATCTCCAGTTGTCCGTTGTTCTGGATCTTGATAACGTCGCCGTTTGTGTACGTCTTCACGTAGGGAAGTTGAACGGCTGCTCCGTCCACTTCAGCTACGAAGTTGTTGGCAATGCTGAAAGTCTTGCCGTTGAAGTGAACCTCAGCTCGACCAGTGTATCGGGGTGCTCTGCCCAGGAGATCAACGTGTTTGAAGAAGACGGTGAAGTCGTCGCAACTGGCTGCCTGGTACGTGCAACTACCGTGGAAGTCAAAGTACTTCCCGTCAAAGGTCCGGTAGTGGGGATCTCCTGAGCTGGAACAAATCCCAGTTTCCGGTACACAGCTAGATATACATGTCGCCTGATCAGTCCACTTCTGTTGTCCCGCAGGGCACGATACTTGGCCCCCTTCGCACAGGCAGACGAAGCTACCCTCAGGACCACATACACACCTAGCATTGTTATCGTCAATGTAGGAGTCTCCCTCAGCAAACCCTTTCCCACTGGTGTCTATGCAGGTCACTGATAATACCTGGATCTCGTACATAGCAATAAGGGCGTAGTCGTTGTATTGACCGGAACGGTGGTTCACACTTAGTTCCACTGTGTCTCCACAAGCATCGCCACCACAGGTTACTCTGAGATTGAAGGGTTTAGTAACGAGCACAAACCAAGATATTACACACCGTGGCATAAGCATGGTGGGTAGTTGCTACACCACAGGTTACTCTGAGATTGAAGGGTTTAGTAACGAGCACAAACCAAGATATTACATACCGTGACCTAAGCATGGTGGGTAGTAGCTACACCACAGGTTACCCTGAGATTGAAGGGTTTAGTAACGAGCACAAATCAAGATATTACACACCGTGACCTAAGCATGGTGGGTAGTAGCTACACCACAGGTTACCCTGAGATTGAAGGGTTTAGTAACGAGCACAAACCAAGATATTACACACCGTGACCTAAGCATGGTGGGTAGTAGCTACACCACAGGTTACCCTGAGATTGAAGGGTTTAGTAACGAGCACAAACCAAGATATTATCTGTGGTAATCACTGAGGGTTTTGAAAAGAAAGCAAATATGGACCAATGATGAAGTTATATACTACATCCAAGACGGCACTCCATAAATAAATCACAAATTGGGGTACGACTCGCCACTTTCTAAGTGAATTCATTGATTGAGTGCCGTATGGCTTTGTGAAGGAGTTCATTCTGACCCTAAGACTAGTCCAGTTACCTCAATAACTCAACAGATCAGTGTTTAACCTGTAAGGAGAGTCGTCCGTATATTTTAGTGTGCCACACAGGTGAGAAGCTCCACTGCCACTGTCAATGATACTGATCTCCGTTCCAGCCCTGCAAAGAAAATGAATAATTCAAAATCAAAGTACCTTGTATGTTTATATTTCTCCGTCAATCCAGTGTCTTATCTATAAAGGTTCATTTGTATACAACAACCATAATAACAATGTTTGATGTTTGTGCTAATGTAGTTGATGAAGCAAACGGTAGATAACAAAAGAAAATTGCGGTTGAAAGCATTTATAGTTCGCAGCACTAGGAATAGCTTGCCCCAGCGAACCTGTATCTGCCACTTCCCTTGGTGCTGTAGAACACCACCTCCCCAACACAGGATCTCTCAGCAAACTTGGCCCGGAACCAGAGGTCCGTGTTCCAGTAGGTGCCGGAGAAGATGTACGTGCCGAAGTTACCGTCTATGGCCCGCGAGGCGGGGGTCTTGGCGTGCGACATGGTCGCGTGAACCAGTCTCACTTGATCTGCTCCACTGGCTGCGGTCATTGGTGTGGTCATTGGTTACAAGGTGTGGTCATTGGTAACAAGGTGTGGTCATTGGTTACAAGGTGTGGCCATTGGTTGCAAGGTGTGGTCATTGGTTACAGGGTGTGGTCATTGGTAACAAGGTGTGGTCATTGGTTACAGGGTGTGGTCATTGGTTACAGGGTGTGGTCATTGGTTACAAGGTGTGGTCATTGGTTACAGGGTGTGGTCATTGGTAACAAGGTGTGGTCATTGGTTACAGGGTGTGGTCATTAGTAACAGGGTGTGGTCATTGGTTACAAGGTGTGGTCATTGGTTACAGGGTGTGGTCATTGGTAACAGGGTGTGGTCATTGGTTACAGGGTGTGGTCATTGGTTACAGGGTGTGGTCATTGGTTACAGGGTGTGGTCATTGGTAACAGGGTGTGGTCATTGGTTACAGGGTGTGGTCATTGGTTACAGGGTATGGTCATTGAAGGGGAAGCAGAGTACCAAGTCATTGGAAAGTAGTGGATAATTTAGGGAACAAAAGTTCCGCTTTAAAAAGATTCGTCAGTCGTTAATCAAATTTTCTGCACTGTGAAGCGTGTAAATTCTTTGACAGACACTTACCATTGTCGAAGAGTGAAGCCAGGATAAAAAGCACAAGGCTGATTGATAACATAGTTCAACTCAAAAGCAAAACAACTTGTATTCTTGAGTCAATGAGCGTGAATAAGCTGGGTTGCCGAAGTGTAACCTCTCAGAATTCTGAGATAACACGTGACTATTTCAGGCAGTCTTGAAATCACGTTAATCGATCAAGTGATCCCATTGCTCAATCACCTGACTGATAAATTGAGACAATTACCTCAATGCACTCTGTGTTCTGGTATCACTACACTGAGTTGTCTAGAGTTGTCTCTAAATCAGCAGTAATCCATGAGGTGGTTGCGCGCTCCATCAATGTAGTTTTATTTTGATCTATATGAACACCCTGAATAAATAGTACTGCGGGCTTTTTGCCCGAACTTTTGGAAGTAATGGGAGCAAAAAAAACACTATGTTTTAACAAGAAACAAGAGTTTGTGAAGCTAGCCTGGGACCAAATACAGTTTACAATACCCCCAACTAACTACTCTCTAATATCAATGTCACAATACACCGTTAGTTCCCATTATTAACCTGTATAAGTTCTAATAAGTCCTCTCTCCTGAGTCCAGTACAGTGGTATGATAAACAAACAGTGGGAGTGGGTCCCAGCAGAGCTCTCTGCAATGGAGAGCTGCCACCGTCACTCGCGCAAGCGGTGACGTGTGGTCTGTGGATTGTGCACGAAAAAAAACTGGTATATTAGATAAACAGTGGACGGCTTGGTTACTCACGTACTCCGTAGTGACATATAATATCACGTCATTAGAAAGATATTAAAATATTAGACAGGGTGTGTTAATAAAGCTAATAAATATATGTATTGGTATACTTCATAATATATTGGTCTGTTATTTAACGTTATTTATTGAAGGTTTTTATTACAATATGCCCCATCCCCCCTCCTTCATAATTGGCACTGTGCTCAATGTTTTGAAGTGGTTACCTGTGCTTGTACGATTGAATGTAACGAAGGATTGAGTGTAAAAGTGTAAAGTAGGATTGGATGTAACGTAGGCTTGAATGTAACGTAGGATTGAATGTAACGTAGGATTGAATGTAACGTAGGATTGAATGTAACGTAGGATTGAATGTAACGTAGGATTGAATGTAACGTAGGATTGAATGTAAAGTAGGGTCACCTGATCGAACGATTTTAGGAACCTGAATTGGAAGATTTCAAATGAATGATTTACGGAACAATTAGTTTCTCTTCGCCTGCTTACTTAGTACTTTAGTAACGCTTCCGATATAGCCTCGATATCGACATATTCATTATTCGTGCTAGCGCCTAGCACTCATTTTACATTTCCAATCACTCAGTTCTCTCAAATTTTGATACTTTCTCAACGGTTAAGATGTCTACTTTTGACTGATTATCTCTAGGAACTTGATAGATTGCCGGTTTTATTAATGGCTTGCTCCTCTTGTGATCATTTTATTTCTCAGTGGTAGAGTTGGAAAAGTTATGATTCGAAGAAATTTGTTATTTCATTACTACGTTGAATTTGTGACCCGAGTTGTCAGATTTTTTGATATTCCAAACACACAAATGAATGAATGTCTGTATGTCTTTTTGTGATAAAGTATTAAGTATAACGAGAACATTATTATTCTATAGTAGTCTCACGACAAGTTTTGACCGATTTAAAGGGTAGTACTATATGCGTAGAGTCGTGTTCTACACGCGTTTTATATCATGTGTCTGTTATGACTTACAACAAATACCTTTGTATTTGCGTTACAAAAATGTGTATATCTGAGGTTTTTGAGCAAACTTGTTTGAAACTTTCAGGATATTTAGAGCTAGATATAAGCAACATCTCAGTGAGAAGTTTAGATTCATTTTTGAGCTCCAGAAGCGGAGTTATGACCGAAAAAGCCACTTATTAAGCGGTAACTTTAAAAACAAAAACACCAGTTTATTTGTCATATCTCAATTTCTGGAGGTCAAAAATGTTAGCTACTCCAGGATTATATTGGTCATATCCTGCCCGTAATATCCCGAAAATTTGATCAAAATTGCTCAAAAAACGGCTGAGTTATGCGCTTTTTTGTTTTGTGTAAACAAGCATTTTTTATTATTACCATATAAGGTAATGTGTGCGTGTTGTGTACACAGTATAGTACTTTAGAGGCTCAAACTTATGATTTAGAGCACTCGGCTGAGCTTCGCTTCGCCTCGCACTCTAAATCATTTAAATGTCTCCTGACGACATTTAAATATTATATAGAGCCCTGCTCTCGCAGGGCTCTATATTGTCTGCGTGTTCGTCTTACGCCTCTAAAGTACATATATATACAAGTGCCATGCGCCCACTGTTTCTCTCTGTGCTATTTAACATCTACCTACGTAGCACGTACTATACAAGTCTACGAGTATACAGTACACACAGTGAGAACATACAGTACATTCTCACGTCGTATATTTCACTTATAACTATAACACTTGCTCTTTAACAGATGACAAAGAGTAGCTAGCTGCTTCTCTTTGTAGCGCTCTTCATTTCTCTCTATTTCTACTCCATTCTGTTTATTAATAAATAAATATATACAATGTGTTGTTAACTTGCAATTACTGTTCTATGGGTTTGTTACAATATGTTTTGTTACTTTTTATGCCCAACTTTGGTAATTTCTGCTATGAATTTAAAGTGAACAAATATTAAGAGCCGGACAGGAATATCTTTTAAATTAACTTTTCCCTTTGTCATCGTTTTGTAAGTTCATGTACTTGTTGGGTAGTTTTTGTTGCAATTATTGGGTTTTTATCAGTGGATTTAATTATCATCACTTAATATTGCTTTAATTTTACCATTATGTAAATTTCTGTGATTGTTTAGTTCGGAGAGAGCATTCTGAAATTACCACACGACCAGCATTTTTACGTGCGTGCTACTGATTAATAATAATAATATAAACAGTATATTCACGTACTTATATGTTGCTGTGCGATCGGAAATTTCAGAATGATTCTCCTTTCTCGCAACACCCATGCTAATTTCTGTGTTCGTTGAGCTCGGCTCGGTTCATGATGTGATGCTAGTTGGATTTCAAAGCTTGGTAAGTATGGCGATGTGCAGTAGTATTAACTTATTAAGTTGGTTATATGCGCGATATTACCAAAGCTATTTTAATTTTTCGTGGTTAATACGGGATTTTCTTGATTTTTCCACTAAACTGAATGCTGAGATAACCTTGTTCGATGATTTGAGTCGAACAAAATATGCACGTTAACATTATCATTATATCATCCATGAAGAACATTCCGAATTTTATCATCTCTGAGTGGTCACTGATCGCAGTACCAAGTGGCCTCCTGTAGAGTTGATTATACGCTTAGAGCATGGCTGGGAATGCGCTAATACAACTTACAGGGCTTTCAGCAATTAATTCTTTTCCACTGTTGCTTGTCACGTTTAATTGATTTGACAAGTGAGAAGTTGGGGTTATTTGTAATTTCATTACGCATTGTTCATGTGCCATAAAATTACCATTCTTCAGAGGAACAATTTATAATTTCCTGTCTAATTCCCAAATAAAACCTCGTTTTTACCTTCTCCCCCATACCCAGTATAACAGTGCCCCTCCCGCAGGTAGAAGAAGTAAAGAGTAAAGCAGTAACCGTGTCTGGGTATCCTGACAACAAGTTCAGATCCGTCCTCAGTTCGCTGTTCGGAGCGATGCCCGCCCTCCTCTCCACTGACACCCTGTCGAGCAGCAGTGACAGCAGCTACGTCTCCACGGTCACTGACCTCTCCGTAGTGGAGGCCACCACGCCCCCTGAAGTCTCTACCACTCCCCCAGTCTCTACCACGCCAGACCACACTGCTGTCAGTCCGCCAGAACACGCCCCTAACCACGACTCTAACCACACCCCTAACCACACTCCAAACCACACTCCCCCTGCAGCGCCAGCACCAGCTCCCACCAAGCAAGTCAAGAAGAAGTCGCAGCGGAAGCGGAAGAAGCCGCCAGTTTCCGATAAAGTGATCCTCCCGCCCCCACCCCCGCCCGCCGTCGTAGAGACGCCCTCCACCGTCACGTCCGCCTCATACGCGGACATGCTGCGGAAGCCGCAACCCCTCATCCTCTCGGAGTGCTCGTCAGAGTCGGACCTCGCCACCCCCACTTCGCGCAAACCCTCGGCTGTATCCGCCTCCAGCTCGTGTCCTAACATCGCCACGTGTGCCGCGCCGTGCCCCACCTCCAAGGCATGCCCCACCTCCCCACCCTGCACGCCGTGGCAGGAAGGGGGTGGTGTGCTGCCCTGCACGCCCTGGCAGGAGGGAGGAGTACTGCCCTCCTGCGCGCACACCTCAGAGCTGGAGTTCCTCAACGAGAGCAGCATCACGTCGGATAACCACTTGGAGGATGTGGTGAGTCAGCACCAACCAGGCGACCTCCAGAGAGTGTTTGAGAGCAGCAAGTGCGAGAGGTCAGGCTACCAGATACACACCACTCTACGACCCTACTCAGTCCACAACCATCAGAGTGACACGATATCGGAGTCTCATCAGAAACTCATCAACTACTTCGCCAGAGGTAAGCGTAGCGAGGGAAATAGCTATGTTTAAAAGGTTAAAATTGTTTAAAAAGTTGCTTATTGTAGTGATGATCTTTGATGGCAGCATTGCTCCGCTGCAATTACATCAGCCTCTTTGGAATAATCAAACTCTTCGGAATAATTAATTTCCCCAAATGAACTGATTTCTTTTCGAGGATTTTCGAGTTAATTTAATATCTCAAATCATACTCCATTTCAGAGTGGAAGAAAGTCGCGAATTCGAGTGAGTATAATAGTTGTTAATAAAGAAGGGTGTGACAAGTTCATTTTGTCACGAGAAGCCGAGTGGCAATAGTGGCATAAATTGTAGGCAACATACTTTGACAAGCTTTATGACCTGATTGCACCACAAAAAACATGACTCGCAATTTTAAGGATTAAGACGTCCTCTGGTTCTTGAAGTCATAACGAAAATTTAAAAAGAAATTTTAAGTTTTAAACGAAAATGGTACTCCGGTAGGACTCGGGGTACTCCCGTGGTACTCCCGTAGGACTCCCGGAGGACTCCCGGGGGACTCTCGGAGGACTCCCGGGGGACTCCCGGAGGACTTCTGGGGAACTCCCGGGGGACTCTCGGAGGACTGCCGGGGGACTCCCGGAGGACTCTCGGAGTACCCCCGCATTACTCCCGGAGAACTCCCGGAAGTCTCCCGCAGTAATTCGCTCGTATGACCGCAAACACGAGGTCAGGAAGGACGAAGGTCATCTTGCATTATTGATCTACACGGGGTTCCTCTTCATTCTTTCATTTTTGCCATGGAATTATGGTAGTTTTAGGAATGTATCAAACTAAAGTACCACTTTCATCCCTCCATCCTCCACCCTCCAGGAACGATGATACGAACCATAAGATCCCATCCTTCCTTTAGGAAGTACCTACACTCGAATATGGGCGGGGTCTTCAGACTACCAAGTTGATTCATACCGTTGCCAACGCTGTGAGCAAGTATATCTGACTCATGGGACAGAGGGTTTGGCTGGATCCTTCTTACAGACCCGTCAGATATACAGCATCACAAATGTTTCAACTTGATAGTCTGAAGACCCCGACCATATTCGAGAGTAGGGACTTCCTAGAGGAAGGGTGGAGTCTTCTGGTTCGTGTCATCTGGAACAAAGGAGGGGTCTTCTGGTTCATGTCCTCTGGAGGAAGGGTGTGGTCTTCTATTTCGTGTCATCTAGAGGAAGGGTGGGGTCTTCTGGTTCGTGTCATCTGGAGGAAGGGTGTAGTCTTCTGGTTCGTGTCATCTCAAGGAAGGGTGGAGTCTTCTGGATCGTGTCATCTGGAGGAAGGGTGGGGTCTTCTGGTTCGTGTCCTCTGGAGGAAGGGTGGGGTCTTCTGGATCGTGTCATCTGGAGGAAGGGTGGGGTCTTCTGGTTCGTGTCATCTGGAGGAAGGGTGTAGTCTTCTGGTTCGTGTCATCTGGAGGAAGGCTGTAGTCTTCTGGTTCGTGTCATCTCAAGGAAGGGTGGAGTCTTCTGGATCGTGTCATCTGGAGGAAGGGTGGGGTCTTCTGGTTCGTGTCATCTGGAGGAAGGGTGTAGTCTTCTGGTTCGTGTCATCTGGAGGAAGGGTGTAGTCTTCTGGTTCGTGTCATCTCGAGGAAGGGTGGAGTCTTCTGGATCGTGTCATCTGGAGGAAGGGTGGGGTCTTCTATTTCGTGTCATCTGGAGGAAGGGTGGAGTCTTCTGCTTCGTGTCATCTGGAGAGGGGCGGGGTCTTCTGGTTGGTAGGCGGAGTTATCATCTCGAGGGGTGGAGTCTTCTGGAACTGGTGGGCGGAACTGATGAGTTAAACGTGTGCAGCCCTTTATAAGGCAGCAACTGACACCACTTTACGTCACACTACGTCGTGCCCCACATTCCTTTACGTCAGACTGCGCGCCACGTATTGTGACGTTGACACCACTTTCGTAAGACTGCGTGTCTAGCATTCCAGTACGTCAGCTATTGTGACGTTGACACCACTTTCATAAGACTGCGTGTCTAGCATTCCAGTACGTCATGTATTGTGACGTTGACACCACATTGGTAAGACTGCGTGTTTGACATTCCATAATGTTGTGACATTTCATTTCGTCGCCCAAATTTTATCACCACTGCCGTTGGCCGTGACTTTTTCATTCTGGAATTTTTGACAAATTTCATTAAATAATACTATCTGGATGAAAATAAGTATTCTTGCAGAGTTAAAGTTGAAAACGTAACCATGACCAAATTTTCATTATGAGATGGTGATAATCCTGCTACACTAGTTGAATCCATGAATTCGTATTTCGGGTACGAATAGCAATTTCTGGTACATTATTTTATGGCACTTTTGAGCAAAATTGTGCGTACGTCCGCGGTAAAATTCCCATGGCAACTTTTGGTTGGAACATCTACTGGGCTATTAACTTATTAAGGAAGGACACGGACATTGTTGTGACACCCGTGTACCAGAAGTTGCGTATTACTTGCAGATTTTGTCTAATTTCGTAGAGTGGTCCGCGCAAAAAGTGCGAATTTCGTATCGAATGCGCGCAAAAGTAAACATCGCGCGTCAGCAACGATTTTATGAGAGGCCGAAATGGAGCCAGCAAAATTCGGTATAATGGATCAACCATTAACAATGTAAGTATGATATTCGTTGACGGTGACAATCACATGGTTTTCGAAAGCTTTTGAACTGATATTCTTTTACGTATCAGTGAGGTTTTAATTTCTATTGCGAACGATTTGTTCACAATAGTAACATGAGTTTTATTTCAGATAAAGACGGGCGTATGAGGTAAAGAGAAGTTCCCCCTTTAGTGATTAGGATCTACTTTTAGTTTTGTAATTAAATAACACAGATTTATTGAGACAAGAACTGCAAAGCACTTAAATTATTCCGTTTGTAATTTCTGATGAAGTATGTGATTTTATCAAAGACACTTTGCTTTTCTCGAAAACTTTGTTTTCTCAGCGTGGCTGAACACAGTCAATGTTCTTCATGATTTCACACGTGTACTGTTATTTTCCCACTTTGAATCTAAAAGGCAGTGAGTAGTTGCCGTTCGATTGATTTATAATGGGAAAATAGTAGTGCACGTGCGAAATCGCTTCTCTTTTTGAACTTTGACTGAAGTGTATTGACTTTTGTGAGATATGATGCACCTTTCCTCTATTTATAGGCAGTGCCTTTTGAAACCCTTAACGCACTGCTGGGTTGTTCGCACAAATTCAATATTAACTGGGAAAGCATAATGCAACAGTGCCATATTAAAATCGCAGATATTTCCTTGTATTTGAAACGACCCTCATTTTACTCGTAAAAGGATGGTGCATGATTCAGTTTGGTAATTCTTAAAAAGTACAAACCTTTCCATTAAAGCCTCGATCTTAATGCGACATTTCACATCCAGGCCTTCGACCATTCGTGTGTAATATTACGGTTTGCACTTTTTATTCGTTACCTTACCCTTCACTAGCAATTGCCATTTTGCATGATGTTTTCAAAGACCCTCAAGATTTGATATCAAGTTGAGGAATCTTTATATGAAATTATATTATGGAGACAATTATCCGATCTTGATATATAAATTGATAAGATTCTAATTCATTCATCGTAGAAGCTATCATTAATATTTTCTATGTCACATCACACACTATACCTAGGTATATATTTCCATATATTCGGCTGGTATTGTAAGCACTACATCAAGTCGGAAGTAACTCATGCTTCGTTCCTCCTGCCATACATCAAGATCAAAAACCCCTTAATCATTCCCGCGTTTCTATACTTTTAAGTACAGCATGACCCAAGGTATGTCTCCCATATAACCATCAACACCACCAATATGACTTTAAACACGTTTTATTAAGTATGTCTTTGACGGAAAATACTCGTTCCTATGGGAGACATACCATTCGAATACCATTTCAATGTTGTGCTTATAATGCCAGTTTAGGCAATTCTCTCCACTATTATTAATACATCTATTTTTATAGAAATTCATTTTGAAACAAGTGTGTTTTAAACGAACATTTTGTGGTTAGATTAATGTATCATAAGTATTAAGTAATATGTGCAAAGTAGTATGTTTTGTAAATCATATTAAATTCGTTGAAAATCTGGCTTGTCTCCCATGTAAACGAGAGCCTTCATTATCTTTTAAAATGATGTCACCTTAGCATCTTGCGCTTTAAGGTTACACTTTACAGTTAGTTGGGGTGAGGGTTACTATAAGGGTATGGCGAAGGTTAGGTCAGGGCCAATAGAGATTTAGGTTTTGATCCTTGACGTCACTGAGAGCCGTTTACATGGGAGACATACCGAAAATATAAATACCCTAATTTATTTCATAATATATCACTTAAAATAGGATTATTGGTCCGTTTTTTCTAAAGATATGAGGATATGTTCGTTTACCAGGCGATTAATAAAGAATAACCATGTATAAACATTAACACGTTTTATAAAATTTGAGTTTATAAAAGCTATATATTCAGTTACGTTTTTTGAGATTTATCGTGTTTTGAACAAAAAGTTAAGCTCAAAAGCACATTCCGCACCAATCTGAAGAAGTGCTGCCATATACCCAAACCAGTGAGCTCAGTGTAGATCCTAGAAGTACAGCGTTTTGAACAAGGGTCAAGGAATCGAAACAGATGCTATTGCGTGGTAATAGCCAAGATTTAACTTTAAGGAATGGATCATATCGAATTTCAGGAAAGATAGAAAATTTCTCTCGCAGGAATCGGATTTGATAGTTGTACTAGTTATAGACTCAGTTGTAAAGTTTTTGGAGTGACGAAAGTTACTGCGGTGACCCGATGTACTGTTCAATTGTTGATGTATCGAAAAATACGTTTTGACTGTAGAATGTAATGAAAATATTTTAGTTTTTTATAGAAAAGAAGTCTGAATTCTGATATGCAAGCTTTATTTAAGATTTAAGAAATGGGATATTTTTAAAAACTGAAAAGCTGAACGTAGTAAATATACGATGTAATAAATGTGTTGATATTGATAAAATTTCACGGTATATACGCACCGTCATACAGTACAATTTCCTAACGAAAACGCTTTATTTTCTTGTGTTCGTGGGTTTCGGGGTTCGAAAAATTAATCAGTCTTTCACTCCGTCAAAAATTTTTGATCGCCGTGACATCGCTTTGTACACTCTGTACCGCTTTTACAAAAAACTCCAGCATGAATAAAGTCAGTTTGTTGTAAAATACAACACCCATACTAAGTATATACACATGTCAGCACTCCAGCTGCTCTCCTAGGATTTCCACTCCTTTATTAATACGCGGGATGTTTTCGCTTTTGCACAGCATAATGTTTGATTTGTTGATAACTTGTTTTCATAAATTTGCCCGAAGTTTTACAGTCACGCTCGAAACTTGAAGTTCATGGTTTGATACTATGACAACAAATGGCTGGAGAAAATCCTTGTGGGCAACATTTGGTAGCCAATTCAATTGCCCAGATATAAGCGATTGTGTCATTTTAGTGGCTAATGGGGGTCAGGGTACGTATAATTATTTTTAAACAATTATGTAATTTTCGTTGTTGGCTAAATCTTTCATCTTTGAGCATGCTCTCTTGAGTGGTGCTTATTCTTACGCCGTGTAATGCAGTACAGGTGTTATGCAGCGTAACGCACAGGTATCATACAGCGTAACGTAGCGCACATTTGTTATGCAGCGTAACGCACAGGTGTAACGCGGCATAACGCACAGGTGTTACGCAGCGTAACGCACAGGTGTTACGCAGCGTAACGCACAGGTGTTACGCAGCGTAACGCACAGGTGTTACGCAGCGTAACGCACAGGTGTTACGCAGCGTAACGCACAGGTGTTACGCAGCGTAACGCACAGGTGTTACGCAGCGTAACGCACAGGTGTTACGCAGCGTCACGCACAGGTGTTACGCAGCTTAACGCACAGGTGTTACGCAGCGTAACGCACAGGTGTTACGCAGCGTAACGCACAGGTGTTACGCAGCGTAACGCACAGGTGTTACGCAGCGTAACGCACAGGTGTTACGCAGCGTAACGCACAGGTGTTACGCAGGGTAACGCACAGGTGTTATGCAGCGTAACGCACAGGTGTTAGGCAGCGTAACGCACAGGTGTTAGGCAGCGTAACGCACAGGTGTTACGCAGCGTAACGCACAGGTGTTACGCAGCGTAACGCACTGGTGTTACGCAGGTGTTACGCAGCGTAACGCACAGGTGTTACGCAGCGTAACGCACTGGTGTTACGCAGCGTAACGCACAGTTGTTAGGCAGCGTAACGCACAGTTGTTTGGCAGCGTAACGCACAGGTGTTACGCAGCGTAACGCACAGGTGTTACGCAGCGTAACGCACAGGTGTTACGCAGCGTAACGCACAGGTGTTACGCAGCGTAACGCACAGGTGTTACGCAGCGTAACGCACAGGTGTTACGCAGCGTAACGCACAGGTGTTACGCAGCGTAACGCACAGGTGTTACGCAGCGTAACGCACAGGTGTTACGCAGCGTAACGCACAGGTGTTACGCAGCGTAACGCACAGGTGTTACGCAGCGTAACGCACAGGTGTTACGCAGCGTAACGCACAGGTGTTACGCAGCGTAACGCACAGGTGTTACGCAGCGTAACGCACAGGTGTTACGCAGCGTAACGCACAGGTGTTACGCAGCGTAACGCACAGGTGTTACGCAGCGTAACGCACAGGTGTTACGCAGCGTAACGCACAGGTGTTACGCAGCGTAACGCACAGGTGTTACGCAGCGTAACGCACAGGTGTTACGCAGCGTAACGCACAGGTGTTACGCAGCGTAACGCACAGGTGTTACGCAGCGTAACGCACAGGTGTTACGCAGCGTAACGCACAGGTGTTACGCAGCGTAACGCACAGGTGTTACGCAGCGTAACGCACAGGTGTTACGCAGCGTAACGCACAGGTGTTACGCAGCGTAACGCACAGGTGTTACGCAGCGTAACGCACAGGTGTTACGCAGCGTAACGCACAGGTGTTACGCAGCGTAACGCACAGGTGTTACGCAGCGTAACGCACTGGTGTTACGCAGCGTAACGCACAGTTGTTAGGCAGCGTAACGCACAGGTGTTACGCAGCGTAACGCACAGGTGTTACGCAGCGTAACACACAGGTGTTACGCAGCGTAACGCACTGGTGTGACGCAGCGTAACACACAGGTGTTACGCAGCGTAACCCACAGGTGTTACGCAGCCTAACCCACAGGTGTTACGCAGCGTAACCCACAGGTGTTACGCAGCGTAACCCACAGGTGTTACGCAGCGAAACGCACAGGTGTTACGCAGCGAAACGCACAGGTGTTACGCAGCGTAACGCACAGGTGTTACGCAGCGTAACGCACAGGTGTTACGCAGCGTAACGCACAGGTGTTACGCAGCGTTACGCACACTGCACAGGTGTTACGCAGCGTAACGCACAGGTGTTACGCAGCGTAACGCACAGGTGTTACGCAGCGTAACGCACAGGTGTTACGCAGCGTAACGCACAGGTGTTACGCAGCGTAACGCACAGCTGTAACGCAGCGTATACGTAACGCACATGTGTTGCGCAGCGCGTTCGATAACAAATACTATATATACGCCCCTCATGAAAATATGGAGACACCACGCGCACTGCTATATTAATGCAAATGGTTGAGATTGTGCATGTGGTGACAATTGCAATGACTCTGCAGTTTCCTTGATATTCATCATTCAAAGGGCCTCACTTTCAACAACCAATTAACAACCAATTAAAAGGAGACGCTACGGGAGCCAAGGAGAAGTTCTATGTTCACAAGTTGGTGCTTTCCCTTCACAGCCCAGTGTTTGGCCAGCTCATGATAACTGGCGATGGTCAAAAACAGGTTTAAATTTTTCATCAATATTGCAATCTCACGTTGGATCGTGCGTGGCTTTTATTAGTATTAATTCATGCATAATCTTCAAAATTAAAAATATAATTAATTATCATGATTTTAACTCGCGCACTACGCAGGAACTAGACTTGAGCAGCACAGAACGGAAACCAGAATCATTCCTCTCGTTCTTACAGTGTCTCTATGACAACGGTACTTCCATAACGCCGGATAACGTGGAAATGCTACTCGGATTCTCCAGAAAATACCAGGTTTTTCCCGAAACGCAACCAGTTTTTATTATATTAAACGCACTTTTCTGGGTGTTTTAATTTTAGTCAACACGTCCAGAGGGTGGTAATATTAATAAGTGATCACTTGGGTCTTTTTACGATCCCTTTTCATCTCAGGTGAAGTGGTTGCAGCTGAGGTGTCTGAACTTCGTGGCGAGGAACGTTTCTGAGGAAGAGGCCCTTTTCCTCATCATTTCTGAAGGATTCTAACGTACTTATGAAAACACCGGCATGTTCATGTTCTCATCATGTCTTAATGATTTTAATGGACACCCACGGCATTTCTTATGCAGTTACATGACCCTGTGAACATAAATCTCTACCTTCCCATTTCTATAATTGTACAATCTGAAATAACAATTAAATGAGAGATGGTCAAATTCAAAACTCAAAATATAAACATTGAAATTGAATTGTTCGAGTTTTTCAGCTTTAATCTGGACTTTTTAATATTTAATCAGATAAAAATTGATATAGGTACATGATGAATGATCTTTAAAATATATCTGAAGATGATTATAATTTTCAATTCTGGTGCCAAAGCCTTTATCTCTGTGGAATTTAATGATTACGGCCAACATGGCATTT
The DNA here is from genome assembly GCA_011033025.1 of Beroe forskalii. Lineage (NCBI taxonomy): Eukaryota > Metazoa > Ctenophora > Nuda > Beroida > Beroidae > Beroe > Beroe forskalii. The sequence goes on from WFMF01000429.1 coordinate 130,428, forward strand.
CAAGTAATTTTATTCTGATTCAACATTCGTCTCAGTTCGTTATCTGCCTGTTTTGATTTAACTTAAATTTTCAACCGAAATGGCTTTCAACTAACACTTACAGTTCATGGAATCCTTTCAAAAGTTCAAACTTTCAATGGTTCTGGAAATCAATCATGAACGCTTCATCAATCATGGAGTCCTTGTCAATAAATAGCTCAGTCCTGATAGCACACACACACAACTTAACACATATGATAATAATATTAACACTTATTACTTTATCACCAGCAATTTCCATCCATGATAGCCATGCTATCGGTGTCCTATGGGTAATTGAGGGAGCTGTCATTCTGAAACCGTCATCTCAAACACTATGTGACTACTTAACCGTCAATTTAAGTTTAACGGTTTATTGTTGATTTGAGGATTGAGTTAGTGACACAAACACACACATTCATTAAGTGCTCTCATTTCGCTGACAACAGGACGAAGAACTCAATCCTGTCAAACGTGTATGTTGTTGGGGAGGTTTTTCAACTTCTTGCTGCTGTTCATGAGTTTGTCGGCTATCTGGTGGTTCGTGTTGTTGTAGCAATCGTTCTGTTCCATCGCTACCTTCTTCTTCAACTGCGTGGCCTAGAAGGGGTTAACGTTATAAGGGTTTAGAAGGGCAGCAAACTTTCCTGAAATATGAATATTTCTCCAATGAATCAATAGCATTGTGCTAATAGAGGACTAAAGGGGAGCGGACAATTCACCGCACGACACTAAATCTTGTTTTATTTCAACTCCGAGCAAAAGTTAGAGTCTGGGTTAGGGTCTGGATGAGGTTTAAGGTTAGGGACAGGAAAGGGAGTGTCCCGAGCTGATGAAGTGTCCTGTGATCAAATGTCGTAAAACCTCAAGAAATGAATGAATATCGTTTACCTGGTCGGTGAAGTGCCGGGGGTTCGACAGGTTGAGGTTCTTCTCGACCCCCTGCAGCCAGTACGTCTGCACTAGTCCCTTGCCCTGCGAGGAATTGTGGTGAGCAGGTATCCTGGTTCAGAGGATTCAGAGATGAATAAGACCTAACATTTGTTTAAATATCCAAGCATAGATGTGCAACTAAATTTCATTTCCAGCAAATTTCCTCATTTGATTAATTTCATTCAATTAATCTCTAAAAATCAGATATTGAGGTGAATACAATGAATAAACTAAACACTAAAGAAGATAAAGCAAACTATAAACCCACCTTCATTTCCACCAGGCCTCGGGGTTCAATGATGAAACCTCCATGGTGCTCCATTATCTTGTACGATTGCTCACTCATCTGGATTTTCAGTGCTGAAATAAGAGCATCAAAAACGGCCAAAAATGCAGTTCTAGATCAAGAAAAGATGAGTAGAGTCAGAGTGGCAATATTTCATTTCTGAAATAAGCTTGAGAGTTGCAGAAAAAGATCCATAAGAAATATCTGAATTTGATTTGAATCCCTCTGATAGGCTACCGGGGAGGTACGTGACTCGTTCCCAATCCCATCTACAGCCCTTCAAGTGTCTAGGTGCAGGCGGTCTCGTCCCTAGGGACACATCTCCTTCACTAGGGGGATGTATCTCTCACAGATCCATCCCCCGTTCAGTAGTAAAGTAGTAAATACTGTTTTAGATGCATATTGAATATTGATCCCTTACCTTCTCCATTGGACTCCATTCTGCTGGCTGTGTTGACAGTGTCTCCGAAGAGGCAGTACCTTGGCATCTTCTTACCCACGATGCCAGCCACCACAGGTCCTGAAGAACATACAGTTAGTAAATATTTTTAAATTATTTTCATTTCCCGAACTTGTGACACTTATTTCTTTATGTGCAAGCAGTTGTGAATACTGAATACGTTGTCAATAATTCCTTCGCTATACAATGGTAAATAAATGATATTTGCATGGATGCAGGTATATTAATATTATTAAAAGTTTTTAACGAAAGTTTCACCAGAGTGCATGCCGATGCGTATCTTGAGCTTTTCGTTGGGCAGATGGCTGATTATGAAGTTGTTGACGTTGCTAAGGAAGTCGAGGGACATGAGACCTATCTGGGCCGCGTGCCTGTCTCCGTTTCTAATTGGCAACCCCGACACAACCTGCGGAGAAACAGGTCGAAAATTGGAACTTGTTTTAAACAGCCTGTGTTTTTGAAGAAAGTAAGAGGTCGAGAATTGGAACTTGTTTTAATCGGTTTGCACTTTCATCAGATAAAAGGATTCTCACATTTATTAAAGGCTTTGAAATTATGTCACGTTATTCTCGGTAATATTGGTGGGGTTGTAGTGTGATCTCACCATGTAGGCATCCCCGATAGTTTCAACCTTGTAGCAGTCGTACTTCTCTATGCACGTGTCAAATAGAGTGTAGAGGTCGTTCAACATATCCAAAACCTGATAAGGAGATAAGGGTCAAAGATAGAATAGAGGTTTTAACGAAAATCATCATTTGCTAATAACAAGTCGCATTGATAAATTTGGTAGAGCAAATGTTAGGCAAGTGTATCGCTGTTCCGAAAAGCAGAATTATTCACCTCGATGGGTTTTGAGCCGGAGCTGATGGCAGTGAAGCCGACAATGTCGCTGAAGTATATGGAAACACACTCGAACCACTCTGGAGGTACCATGTGCCCTGACTTCAGCTGATCTGCCACAGATCTGCAAATGAGGCTCTGTTATATCCCATAATTTTCACTGGTTTCCTGTAAAATCCGAAAATCGTTCAAAACTTTTATTATATTGTAATGTCAGAAGAATATACAGGAATTAAACAAATATAGTACAAATCATATGAGCCCATCAAATCATATGAGCCCAATTTTAAAAGTGCCAAAGTTACCAAAATTATTGTGTGACCAATATTTGTTTTATCAGCTATGATATTTATTGTTGAAATTTTTCATGTCTAATTATTGATACTAGAATATTGTTGAAATATTAAATAATTGATTATATTATTTACACAAATATATCAAATAAATAAATAACAAATATACATTCTCTAATCCTAACTCCTTGTAAAACCAAGAAGTCCCCTCTGATTCTGTCTAGCTGGTAATCCAGGGTAGCTGAAGTAGCGTCTTGGCAGAGAAGGTCTGAGATCTGACTGTCTGCAGAGGAGGAGTGAGATGATGTGTTTGCAGTAGACACTCAGTCGTCTGTCTGCAGGGAAGGACAGTTCCTCGTAGTAATGGTCAGGGTGAGTGAAGGCAGGTCTCCCACCACCAGTCTGTAAAGAGTCACGCCAGCCGCCCAGATGTCTGCGTCCACCGGATCAAACCGACCCTTGAAGAGGATGTCGGGGGAGGCGTACAGCCGGGTTCCTTCGAAGTCTGTGAGAGGGGAGCCGGTGATGTAGGAGGCAGCTCCGAAGTCGATGAGTTTGATGGAGAGATCAGAAGGGTCGATGAGGATGTTCTCCGGCTTGATGTCCGAGGTGAGCCACTTCCATCTCCGAGTGGAGGTACACCATGGCAGAGAAGAGCTGCTTCATGATGGTCCTGCAGGGATCCTCCTCTAAGGTATCTGATGTTGAGGGTGTAGTCGAAGAGGTCCACCCACCCATCCAGGCACTCCAGGATCAGGAAGTAGTTCTTGGGGAGGCTGTAGAAGTCGAGGAGGTGGACGATGTTGGGATGGCTGATACCTGCCATGATCTTCACTTCTCTGGGCACCGCCACACAGTCCAGGGAGTCCTTCACCTTCAGGTTCTTCTTGCTGATCTTCTTCACGATGACATCACTGCCCAGCTGGTTGTGACTCGCTCTGTAGACGGTCCCGAAACCACCGGCTCCAATCTGAGGTCCCACGGAGTAGGTCTTCCTGAAGTGGTCGCTGTCTTCGGTGAAGGAGGAGGTCTTCTTGCTGCTCTTGCACTGTCCCATGGCGGTGGTGAAGTTGAAACAGGAAATGGTTATAGTTGGCAAGCTTGTAACAGTTAGATTAGGAGAGTTGGATGAGGTTATGGTTATTTGAGAACAGTATTTATACCTGGCGCTCTGACACCGGTAGCATGCTTGCTTGAGAATAGGGGTCTGGTAACGAGATCTCGTTATGCGGGATGACGATCACTTCAAGGGGGTGTCAGAGTGTGGGCACCGGACCTTGTTTCGTTGTTTGGTGTCAGGTGATGCTGTGCCCTAAGAGCGCTTGACAGCACCGTGACGAATGTACGCACTGACCCTCCCTATAATCAAGAACGGTTCCAAGACAACAACAAATCATGGATAGCTTGGCGGGTCTAAAATGAATCCATAAGAATTGTGATTTTTTGCGAATCTTGACCATGAATGAAAAGATTATAATACAATAATAAGGGGCTATGGCTCACCTCCTAGTCGGTTGCCCTGGAGACTGTCCTTAACTGCTTTATCCCTGACAGTTAGGTCTGAGCTGACGAGTCGCTTCAGCATTGCACTATGCTAGCTAATTCCACTACTAGACTCACCAGGTAGTGGAACGCATCCCAACGTTCTATTGGTTTTGTAACTTGTGAGTATTTTGATGTGTCAAGAGCCTCTCTATGATATGTCATACAAGTTACATCATCACTAGTGCAGCAAAACCAGTAAGGATCAATAGATATAATTACTACCGGGGTTTCTATATACCAACTAACCACCACTATTGCAGGAACCATTATCTTGAATGTATCCCAACAGCCATGCATTCAGCCCGACCACAATATGTCTGCACAACCCGAGCTCAACAACTTAGCTCCAGGGCCCAGCAGCAATATCTCAGGAGGCCCCAGCAATAGTGGCCCCAATAACTCAAAGCTCCCTTGTGAGCTAACATCCCAATAGCTCAGGGGGCCCAGACAACCCAATAGCTCAGCAACCCAATAAGGGAGCAACAACCCAATAGCTCCATAACCAGGGCCCAACAATAATACCCAAGCCATCAGCCAATAGCTCAGGGGCCCAATAGCTCCACAGCCCATCAGCCCAAGCAAATCACCATGGTCAGGGCAACACCTCTCTTTAAATTGAGATTTGGGTGGACAATAACAGTATTATCCTCCTCCCCCAGAACCCAACAACCCAAGCTCCAGGGCCCAGCAATAACTCAGGGGCCAACAACCCAATATGTCCAGAATTTAACAACCCAATCAGGGGGCCCAACAACCCAATAGCTCCAGGGGCCCAACAACCATGTCCCTCAGGGGGGGCCCAACAAGCTCCAGGGGGCCCAGCAACCCAGCTCCAGGGGCCCAACACTATCAGGGGCCCAACAACTTAATAGCTCAGGGCCCAAAAACCCAAAGCCCGGGGGACCCCAAACCCAAAAAGCCCAGGGGGCAACAACCCAAAGCCCGGGGGCCCCAAAACCCAATGGCCCCGGGGGGCCCAAAAACCCAAAAGCCCCCGGGCCCCAACAACCCAATAGCCCGGGGGCCCCCCCAAAGTTCGGGGCCAACCTGTCCAGGGGCCCAACCCCAACCGGGGGCCCAAAAACCCAAAGTCGGAGCCCAACAAAACCCCGGGGGACCCCAAAAACCCAAAAGGGCCCGGGGGGCCCAAAAACCAAACCGGGGCCCAAAATTAACCCCAACCCAATAGCTCGGGGGAGCCCAAAAACCCAAAAAAAGGCTAAGGGAGCCCAAAAACCCCAAAGGCCCCAGGGGAACCCAACCCCAAACCCAAAAAAGCCCAGGGGCCCAACAACCCCAATTCATGTGCCCCATAAACCCAAAGCCCGGGGGGGCCCAGAAACCCAAAAGCCCCTTGAGCCCATAAACCCCAAAACAAATCACCGGCCCACTCTCTTTTGTAAGTGGGGTGGGTGGACAATAACAGTGTTATCCTCCTCCCCAAGAACCATGCGGCATGGGAGCCCAACAACCCAATAGCTCCAGGGAGCCCAACAACCCAATAGCTCCAGGGAGCCCAACAACCCAATAGCTCCAGGGGCCAACAACCCAATAACCAGGGGCCCAGCAACCCAATAGCTCCAGGGGAGCCCAACAACCCAATAGCTCAGGGGGAGCCTAACAAACCCAATAGGCCCAGGGAGCCCAACAACCCAATAGCTCCAGGGAGCCCAACAACCCAATAGCTCCAGGGGAGCCCAACAACCCAATAGCTCAGGGGAGCCTAACAACCCAATAGCTCCAGGGAGCCCAACAAACCCAATAGCTCCAGGGGCCCAACAACCCAATAGCTCCAGGGGAGCCCAACAACCCAATAGCTCCAGGGGAGCCTAACAACCCATGGCTCAGGGGAGCCCAACAACCCAATAGCTCCAGGGGGAGCCCAACAACCCAATAGCTCCAGGGGAGCCCAACAACCCAATAGCTCCAGGGAGCCCAACAACCCAATAGCTCCAGGAGAGCCCAACAACCCAATAGCTCCCAGGGAGCCCAACAACCCAAAAGCTCATGTGAGCATCAACCAAATAGCTCCATGGGAGCCCAGCAACCCAATAGCTCCATGTGAGCCCATCAACCCAAGCAAATCACCATGGTCATTGGTTATTGGCAACACCCCACTCTCTTTTGTAAGTGGGGTGGGTGGAGAATAACAGTGTTATCCTCCTCCTTAAGAACCATGGCATGGGAGCCCAACAACCCAATAGCTCCATGTGAGCCCAAAAAACATTATAGCTCCATCAAAACCAAATAGCTCCATATCTACATTTAGCCTAACAACCCAACAGCTCTCTGTGAGCCAAATAGTTCCATATGAGCTCAACAACCAAAGCAACTCCCAAGCAATCTAATAACTCCTCACTATTACAAAACTGCTGCCAGTTATAATCTACCTATATCAGGTCACAGTTTTTTGGCAACACTCTACTTTCCTTTCAAAGTGGGGTGGGTGGAGAATAACAGTGTTGTTCTCTGCCCCAAGAACCAAGACCTGGAAGCCGTTTGCTCCAAACACAGCTGTTTCCAGTGGGCACATGAACAATATGTACTGAATGCAACACTGTTACACCATATGAAATTTTTACGTGGTAACTTCATGCATTTAACAAAAATGTTGCAAATTCAAAATTTGCTTCCAACCTAGTAGTAGTACAAAATTAAAAAAATACATTACAAATTTACCAAATAAACCAATTTACCTAATCAACATGAATACTATAACCACTTTGTCAATGGAAAAAGACCACAAACTTTATTGATATAACAAAAAAATCATTGCACACCAACTTCGTTAAACTGGGAAGTTTTAGACTAATTATTCCCTTGTATCCAGTGGATAATGAAAATGCAGTTTTTAGAAACGAATAACACGCCATCACTTATAGAAAAACCACACAATTTTAAGCTGTCCCAGCATTAAAGTCAACCAAAAAGCCATTCTGATAGATATCAGACATAAATGTTGCGATGAAACCTACTTGAGAGTACATCAATGAAACACAAAAAGCTTTTCATACACGCCAAAAAAGATATGAAAAAGGACTTTGATAGTAGTAACACCATGGATAACTATGACAAGAATTCATGAATCTAATGCAACTAACCACACCCTACCGTCAAGGTAATCTGTGAACTGCACAAATCATAAATTAACAGAGAAAAAGCAAGGTAACTCATAATACAGTTTTATATACTAAACATCAGCTATAAAATATGGAAGTACTGACAGAAAATCCATCCTTTATTAGGTAAACAATGGATAAAACGAAAATGAAACAAGAAATAACTAAATTGCTAAACCATCAAAGTTGTATGTGAAAAGTAGGCAAAAATAATCTAAGCACGTGGATGCTAATGATAGTCGACCAGAGAACACTGCTCAGAGACACTTAGTAATAACATAGTAAACTGCCTCATTCTTGAGCCTGAACAAAACACACTTTTCGATTGCAAAAGGACCTTAAGGACAGGAGCTTTACCTGCAGGAATATACAAAAACATACCAAGAAATAGAAACAAACCAAAAAAGGGTTATTCACTCTGTTCGCCCAATAATGAGGAACATGACACATAACAGGACATTCTTTCCCATTACTTGTCCTAGAAATAAAGAAGAATGGGAGGAGAAGATTTGGTTGCTTCATCGCCTCAAAAAAGAAGCAAACTGGCATGTATTCGGCTCAAGTTGAACAGACAGATAACTGCTTGAGCTGGGGCCATTGGGGTCTATTACCCAATTGGAGAATATAGATAAGCGAACAATACTCTGTATAGATATCTGTCCTCTACTATATAGATTATTAGTTATGCCAACATATTATCAGCCAAACCGCGACCGTTGCCTCTCAGACTATGAGGGGCCATGTCGTATGGCACAGCGCCTCCGCGGAAGCGCATTTTACCTACCTACCTACCTTATCCAATAATAACTTACTTAGGCAGCATGGATTCCAGGAGGTCATCTGTTCGCTTCTTCTCAACTTGTAACTGAGCTGTTCTCTCGTCAACCACCTCCTCCAAGTTAGTAGCGTATTTCTCCATCCGAGAAAGAAGGTTCTCCACAATACCAAAGTTAGAACTGAAGTTTAAGAATTCAAGTCAGAAATAGTTAAAATGCAATGATGTAACTGCTGGCTCCATTGCGTTGGTTTTGAATCTAAACCTAAGTAACGTAGTGCAAGCCCAAGGTGGCTTTATGAACCACAAAGAAGCCCATTATTAACTTCTTGAAAAACAATAGTAAAATACCCGTCAGTTCGTATAGATCTGAGTGATGATCTGATCTGCTGGATAGCAGGTCGTTGGCGGGGGTCTTCCTTCCAGCAGTCTCGAGCCAGGGAGGAGACTGTGGCTATCTTTAGGTCGGTGGAGAAGGGGAACTCAGGGCGGTAGGGAGTCGTGGTACCCGTCTTACGGATCATACAGATCACCTCTAAAAGAGGGATGGGTGTGTTACATTTTAAACTACAAGGATCATACAGATCACTTCTAAAAGAGGGATGGGTCTGTTACATTTTACACTTCAAGGATCATACAGATCACCTCTAGAAATAGGGATGGGTGTGTTACATTTTACACTCCAAGGATCATACAGATCACTTCTAAAAGAGGGATGGGTGTGTAACACAACAGGGTCACAAGGACCATACGTATCAATACTGAAAAAGAAGAGGATGGAGTTATGAAGAGATAGGACTTTACGAGGGGGTTGTAAATCATCAGAACAACGCATTCTTCGGATTAAACAAGTCTGAAACATGGCAAGGCAAATGCAGAATGTCCTCACCAGTCGCAGTCAAGTCGCTCTGCATGCTCGACAGTCCGAAGGGTCCTTCCCTAACCAGTATCTCGTGAAGCACTATCCCGAAGCTGTAGATGTCGCCCTCCTTGGTGCCTTGACACGGCACACACTGCATTCTCAGGAGCTCCGGAGCTCGGTACACCAGACCTGACAAAGGACAGAATGTCAGGTCTTTTAAATTATATCCCCCACCCTTTTCGATCAAAAGAGGGAGGGAAGGTCGCATCATCATCATTATCAGAAGGTTATAAATCTGATCTGAGTCTGGGTTGGATATTGATTATGAAGTCAAAACTCAAATTTACCCAGGTGAAACACTCGCATCTCCCTTTGGCTAGTTAAGCTGTTATGAGCAGTGAAAGAATCAATGAATTCAAACAGCCATGATCGAAGAGTACTCACGTTCGTTCATGGCTTCCTCAGTAGCCCTACTGAGCCTCTCCATATCACTCATGAAGATGGTCCTACTGAAGTCTGAGATCTTGAGAGCGAACTGGTTGTTGATGATACAGTTGGAGGACTTGAGGTATCCGTGGCTTCCGATCACTGAATCGTGGATGTACTTCAAGCCCTGGGGGAGAGTGGGTATTGGAAAATTGCAAGGTATAACTATACCTACATACAGAGTGTCCACTGAAGGTTGAAACGGTTCTGAATAGCTTGGAATTCATGCACAAAGAACAAATTTCGACCAGTCTTGTTAACAAAATTGTAAATGGAAATGAAACAAGAATCATATTTGATGATGCTCAAACATGGAATTTACTAATTTAATGACATGGAGTTGGAAATCCTACCTGAGCCAGATCGTGAATGAGACTGAACTTGAGCATGTCATCAAGCTTCACATCATCGTTCTCCAGGATATCCTGCGAGTTTTGTGATTTTAAATTTTTCGCAGAATAAACGTCTGAATGTATTATTCAGAGTTTTTGAGTTTGTCCGGGTGATTTTAGTTTCCTCCGAATTAAAGTATCAATATTGACACTCTAATTTATCATCTTTCAATAATGATGAATTTTTCGACCCTGTCGAGACTCGCAGCGTACAGTCGCGCACTTCTCAGCCGCACACAATTCTCAGCCGGCATGAGCCAGGGTAGTACACGGTAAGAAGAGTGGGATCAATTTTACCTGTAGGGAGCCCTTGCTGCAGTACTCCGTCACCAGAAAAGCGATGTCCCTGTCAATTATAGCCCCGTACACAGTCAACAGATTCTCGTTACGCATATCTTTCAACTGCAGGAGCAAACATATGTGTACGGTTCAAGGATGCATCTGGTTTAGAGTTTAGACCCACAGTACAGCCCGTAGGGCGAGGCTCTTTAAAACCAATATGGACCGATCAGGTTAGTGTCTAGTATTTATCATAGACACCAATGAAAGCGTCAGAGGGTTTTATTAAGTATAAACATCAGTAACCCGCTCACCGCTTTCATCTCAACCATGAGTTCCCTCGATATTCCCATGTACTGAGGTAGTACTGTCTTTAGTGCGACGATCTTATTCTCGAACTGGCCACGTCTCGAGAAGAACTGGTGGCTCTTTCCCTTCATGTTCGTAGACTCACTCGACTGAAAGCACGGAAAAGTGAGGACAAGAGATACAAAATATCTGTCGTATCAATTAAACGTTTTAAAGTTTTAACTTTGACACCATTCAAGTTCTGAATGGAGTATGAGCAGCGACCATCGACTTAACAATGCTTAAGCAATGCGGAATATGCGACGGTCTATGTCGACAGGAGGAGGAACTGAGAAAAGGAGAGGGGAAAGGAGAAAAAATGGTCTCTAAACAGCAGTGTGTAAGAAGTTCGACCCTAAAAACCTAACTTCCTCTTCCCACGAAACACTCGACAGAGAAGAGCCCCTCGTTGCGGGGAGTGATCTCCTGGAACCGAAGACGGAGGAGCCCAGGGGGTCCCTGGCCACGTCCCGCACACTGCTCAGAGGAATCCGCCATGACATCGCCGCCAGAGACGCCTCGTACCGCACCTTCCTGATAGAGCATTAAACTATTACTTGTTATAGCATCACGTGTCATAGCAACACGTGTCATAGCAACACGTTTCATAGCAACCACTGTCATAGCAACACGTTTCATAACAACCAGTGTCATAGCAACACGTGTCATAGCAACACGTGTCATAGCAACACGTTTCATAGCAACCAGTTTCATAGCAACCAGTGTCATAGCAATACTTTTCATAGCAACCAGTTTCATAGCAACCAGTGTCATAGCCACACGTGTCATAGCAACCAGTTTCATAGCGACACGTGTCATAGCAACACGTGTCATAGCAACACGTGTCATAGCAACACGTGTCATAACAAAACGTGGCATAGCAACACGTTTCATAGCAACCAGTGTCATAGCAACCAGTGTCATAGCCACACGTTTCATAACAACCAGTTTCATAGCAACCAGTGTCATAGCAACACGTGTCATAACAAAACGTGGCATAGCAACACGTGTCATAACAACCAGTTTCATAGCAACCAGTGTCATAGCAACACGTTTCATAACAACCAGTTTCATAGCAACCAGTGTCATAGCAACAAGTGTCATAGCAACAGGTGTCATAGCAACGGATGTCATAGCAACAGATGTCATAGCAACAGATGTCATAGCAATAACTCAATGAGTTCCATAGGACATCAAATCTGTACACCTGACGTATGACGTACCTGTACACATAACGTGTGACGCACCTGTACACATGACGTGTGACGCACCTGTACACATAACGTATGACGCACCTGTACATGAAGATCATGACTGCTAGCCCCGACACAAGGAGAATAACGGCACCAGCAGTGGCTCCGATGGCAATGGTCAGGGTCGAGTCTGGAAACATGCAAGAGAAGAGGGTCAAACTATTGAAGGGAGATGATCAGAAGTAGTGCAACTGCCGCATCGACAGCAGGCACTATAGATTAGGTGGTTAAATATCTGATAAAACAAGTATTTGAGATAGGAATTGTAAGAGAGAATATTTAATAAGAAGACATAATATCACCGATACATATTAATCATATCACTGATATGTTAAAAGATATTGCATTTGTTAAAAGTGGTCACTGCAGGTCAAATGGTCAAAAGATCAGATCACTTCCCGGTTTGGTGCCGGTCTCACACCATAAACGCCGGCAATTCCTTCTGTAGATAAAACAAGAAACATATGAGAGAGAGGACTCACCACACTTCTCGCCCTCAAAGCCACACTTGGGTTCAGCCAGGGGGGCCGCCTTGGCACCGCCAGGCCACGCTATTTCCCACTCCTCCTTCTCCTTCTTGTATTCATTATTCGCATATGAACCCACTTCCTGTTGGGAAGATGCTTTAGAGCTTTAGGACGAGAGGGAGCGAATTTATAAAACCAAAAGTTTGGTTCCTAGGTCTCTCCCTCCGCATGCGTACGTCTTTTGGAGGCAATTTCATCGGTTGTGATGTATTATCTGGAGTTAAACAAATGGAAGGGTATAATTTGTAATGTTGCCAACAAAATAAATAATTAATAATTACCTCCCATTCCCCGTTCTTGTCAAGGTGCCAGAAGATAAAGCTGTTGACTCTGTCCCCGAATTCGTCCAGAGTTATGTTTCCCGTGATCGGCTCAATATCGCTAAAATTTGTCTCTGAGGGGGCAAGGGCATCAAAAGTGAAAGCAGTTATCACGTCCATAGCACAGTAATCAATAACTTTTGGCTATATAAGGATTTAAAGCGGTAATCAATGTGTTAAACTGATAATAAGATTAGTTGGTGTATTGGACTAGCTCGTGATCGAAAGATCCTGGGTTCGATTCCCTGCCATTTCCTGGTATGAAATTTGTATTTCGTTGCGTGTTATCTCTCTGAGTCTCTGCTATCTGATTAGCTGATAAGCGCATCACACACCACTGCTTTCTTGCGAGTGCTAAATACATGATATGGATAACACTGGTTTGATTACACTTGAATTCTTCGCTTCCTGTCATTGGCCGTACGGTTGTTCGATAAGACTAAGAGGTGAAACCTTCAAAAGTGGTCAAAAAGGGCAGTAGTTTGCAAGTGTACGGGAAAGGGACATTTCACCCCACGACACTTCACCTCGCAATATTTTACCTCTAGGCACCTCTTGACAAAGGTTATGGACTGCAGATTAGAGTTATGGGTAAGGTCAGAACTGGGATATGTAATAAAGTGTCGTGAGGTAAAATGCTATGAGGTGAAGTGTTGTGAATCGGAAATGTCGCGGGGCTCCCGTGAATAGTGTTAACTAACTGGTGAAGGTTTTTCCGTAGAGCTCATTGACAGCGATAGCTTTGGTGACGGGGTCGTAGTGGTTCTTCATAGCGTAGGCCCACAGGAGCACCGAGTCGTGGTAGTTAGCTGCGTACAGGGGCAACTGAAGGGGGATAATCAGAGGAATTGGCATGATGGCCGATACATCAATAATCAGAGGAATTAGCAGGGGAAGGCGAACAATAAAGCAATAAGACGGAGCACAGGCTGGTCATGGAGCCCTCTATATCAAAATTCTACTATTTTAAAATCAAATTAACCATGGTAATTTCTATGCATTGAAGGATTGACAATTGCAATGAAAATTCGGGGCCTATTCGACAACAAAACTCAGTCATGATGATGCCCTTACCGCTCTGTCATCAGCAATGATGTGGTTGAAGGGTGGATCCTTTGCCTTCTTCTTCACAGCCTCAGAGAATTCCTGGAACTTGAGCGGCTCTATGTCGGCGTTAACGATGAATGCTGCCTGAAGTACAGGTAGAGGAGTTGAGAGGTTTCCATGGGGAAGAGTGGATGTTTTATTAAGTCACAACTTGGTCATAACTTTGTCACCACTAGGTTACATTTGGTACCACTAGGTTACCAAGTTTTGGTTACCACTAGGTTACCACTAAGTTACCGGGCTTTGGTTACCACCTGGTTACCACCTGGTTACCACCTGGTTACCACCTGGTTACCACCTGGTTACCACCTGGTTACCACTTGGTCTCCACTTTGGTTACCTGGAAGGCTTTGTGTGCGTCCTCGTCTCTGCTCTTCCCCTTCTGAGAGGAGTCGAAGTAGAGCTCATCATCTGCTCCGACCCATGTGTAACACGGGTAGTAGTTCGTAGGAACGATGATAAACACGTACTCGTTCGACTCAGTCATGCCTGGGAAGTGGGAATAAAAACGTACTCGTTTGACTCGGTCATTCCTGGGAAGTGGGAATAAACACGTTTTCAATCGACTCGGTCATTCCTGGGAATAAACACGTACTAATTCGACTCCGTCATGCCTGGGAAGTGGGAAAAAACGTATTCAATCGACTCTGTGATGCCTGAGAAGTGAGAATAAACAATATGAGTAAACACGTACTCATTCAAATGTCATGCTCGGGAATAAACACGTATTCATTCAAATCATTTCAGTTATTTTTTGGCAACCAGTAATATAAGGCTTATCAACATAATGGCAACGATAAAAGCATGTCTAATACTAATACTTAATAGGAGATAATTTAAAATCTCGGCTGTAATCTCATATGTTGCAATGGCAATGCCTGCATCGTAAGCTTGTAGCATCATGTCCCTCACCATACGCTGACTGCCGAACAGGATTATAACTGAAACGGTTTGTTTTTACAAAAGCAAATTTGCTGACAATGACAATTTTAGTCAATTTGAGGGAGTGAACCTCACAAATTAAGTCTATTTCATACAGGGCCTTTTGTTTGACGGCAGGCTATGGAGTTACCGGTCTGATAACATTGGACCACCCTTCACAAGCCACTACCAGGTGGCTCTGACAGCTGTTAGTGAGACTCATCATAAAATTTAGTCCCGGTTTTCAGCTTAATCGAGGCAAACCTGAAAACTATAGATGCTATAGAACGTGCTGGGAATGTTAAGATGTGACATGAAAAGTCACATGTGATACGAAATGTGTGCCTGGGAAGACGGGAGACTGGGAGTGGGAGAATTTAGGACGAATGATGACTGATGCGACTGTGGAATCTGTAGATCAACTTACCTCTGGATCTTGACTTGATGGCATCCCCCTTGAAATAAGTCTCAGTGAAGTTCTTGTACATTTCAAGCTTTTCCTCATACAGTTCAGGGAATATGCTCTTGAGGTCAAAGTCTCCCTTTTCCTCGTCAGCCAGCGATACCGGGTAACTGCCCAACAGTGCTATCTGGGAGGTGTCCAGCACGTCAAAGAGATCTGCATTGCCTATCGTCTGGAAGAAGTTGTGAGCCCGGTAGGATGCTTCGTACACTTCGTGTATGATGGTCATGTGACTGGTCCACTTGAAGAGCCGCAGGAACTCGATGAACGCTTGGTACGCCACGGAGGGGTCGAACCTGATGGTGTTTCCCCACCCCTTGGCTACTTTATTCTCCGGAGCTATGGGTTCCCGGCTCTCCTGCAACAGCAGAGCGGACTGCACGAACATGGCCTGCCCGAGGAAGGAGCGCAGCGCTGAGGTCTGCGAGGAGAGGTCCTTGTGGGACCCAACAATGAACATCACCTCCTTCCCCGCCTCCGCCAGTCTGTCCAGGCACCGGCCCGTTTTCCAGGCGTCCCCACACTGGTTGTACTCGCTCCTGTTAAACCAATTCCCCGCGTGGGACCTGTCCCACTCGTTAACGGGCACGTCAGCGAAGGTCAGGAGTTCGAGGTTGGGCTCGTACGTATCGTTGCCGAAGTACTTGTGCACCTTGGCCAGCGCCACGAAGGCAGCGGGCCCACACTCGTAGCCTGGACAGGGAGGGTTCTCCAAGCCATAGATATCTACGCTCTCTGGCTTGTAGAGGTCCAGGAAACCGTAGATAGGCTGCGAGTCCTGTGGGTCATCTTGGGTCTCAGGGGTATCTGGAGTGTCTTGTGATGAGATAAGGAAGAGGAGGAGGAGGAGAAGGGGAGGAAGGAGATTGCGGAGATTGCTCATCCTTCATCATACCACGGAGGTGACTGCATCTTCCTACACAAATATAGCCAACGAATGTAATGAGTAATCCTTTTGAGATTGTAAATAAGAGTGAAAGTAACGTAATTTTGGCCAAACAGAGTTTTTACAAATAAAATTATTGACGCATATCATGTTATTGATCATTACGAAAGTGTATCTAGGGCAAAAAACGAAAAGGCCCCAGAAGCTGATTGGGCATATAAAAGCGGGTTGATGTACATTGTACAAACAGAATGATAGCTAGAAACTAGAAAGTAGAAAGTCTCGGTATGTAATATCGTGCGCATGTGCGGAATGCTGGGTGAGCCACCTGATCTATATTACAGGGAACACACATCCCCTTCCCAAATTGAATCTGGAACACATGTACAGCTGACAGAGATTGTAGAAAGAACTAGTGAAGTTGCTCCAAGGGCGATTTAGCAGCTGCAACCAAGTGATATCGATAACAGGTTTACCTACAGGTCAAGCGTGAAATTGACCATAAAATTCACCCATATGATTGGTCAATATCATGACGGTTTCAGGATCCCTCGGGTAATATAATACGTCACCGAAATAATTGTGACGACACTGCGAAATGCGAGGATTCAGAGTGGTGAATCAATGACGTGGAACCGAACGGGCATCTGATCATCTGGATCGGGGGCATTTGAAATATTTTGAATGATGTACAACCTAGGTAAGTTGTTGCTCAGAGATGATTCACGTCAGCACGCCTTCATTTCCTAAGTGATTAAGTTTCTTTTATTGCTTCTACAATGCATTATTACATGTTTTTGCAGGCAATGGGTAGTATCAAGAGCATCAAAGATCGCCTCCAGAAACACGTCCATATTATTTTATTTGAAAATGAAAGTTCGATCTGATAACAAATTACACATGCAATTTGCTTCATTCTTTAATTGACTCTGTTAGCATCAGGTGGTGAAACATGACGAAATTAACAACACTATAATTCTGCTCGAAAATTCATGGAACAAAATGAAATTGGCTGGAATTAAAATAAATTGACTGGGTAATAAAAATGCACTGGGTTATAAAGAGTCTAAGTAGGTAATGAATCCGCTGCAATATGCCAGGCATTTTTGGGATACAAAAGAATTTCATTGTGGTGACACGATTTCAGACCCCCCCTAATGGATATTCACAACAAATGGATCATGGGAGAAAAGAATTTCTGGAGAATGGAAGCTTCGACTAAGTGATAGGCGGTTTGACATCAACAAATGACCAATTTAAATCATGGCAACGTCGTCACAGAAAACCTGGCCCAGTGCGGACAGAATGATTGCTTAGGACAGTCTAATGCCCGAGTAACAAAGTCAACTGATAGTGTTCTTTTCAGCAGGCATATAAACTGGCTAATGGAGCAATTAAAAGTAGTGAGTCAAATGTGTCTGCGTCTTTTCAGAAATTGATTACATTGCACAAAAAAACTTTTTGTCTGGGAGTGGTAAAGGTTACGAACGGAAAAAGCTGCTTGACCAATTGACCAGTGACCAAAGATAACTCGACAAGCTGGCTTGATGTTATCAACAGACCAATTGCCAATGATCACATGATGATATTGATTTAACCATGATTATGATTTCATTATCAGTAGTCATATTAGTAGCCATATCTGAATCGCAGGAAAAGTGGACACTTATAAACCGCTATGGCGCTATACTATTGAAACTTCGTAACAAACACCATTGTAACGCCAGAGGTCACGAATCACCCGAATGCTAAATAAAGATTTTTATTAATTACCCCTAGAAAACTCAGCTGAATGAAAGAAAATAGAATTCTAATATTGAGATTGACATAAAACAATGTTGAATGGTGAAGGGCAAATTGTCAGAGAAAAGAATAAAGGACTTTGGGACTGTATCATTGTACCGACTGACTATGACAAATTAATTGCTCGAGCAAGTTGGTAAATTTTCTGTAGAACGATTGACAGTAGATTTGATTGCACGCTATTGAGACAATAAATTTTCAGATGGTGGAAGTGATTCAATTTCAAGCTCCATATAGTGCATAGATAAGGAAAATATTTGCGTCGGTTATTGAGAACGAAAAAAAGGACTAACGAAGTTTTGGTCAGGAATTCCGCATCTTTCCATATTTTACTTGACCGAATTTACGTAAATCTTTGATTTTTAGTCACGCATAATATGAAACTTTTGATGGACGTGGCAAAACGTATAGTTAACTAAACTAACGTAGTGAAATTTACATGATAATAGCAAGCCAGCTTGAATCACACTACTATAAAGAAAGCTTTAATTAATCCTAATAATTCATCTCTCTTCACTTTGCCATGGCAGTCCATGGGATGTCATGCCGGTGCCATTCATTGTTCAAGATAGTGTAGGTTCATTGTTGATTCATTAAAATCAACCATTTTAAACTGCGGCGCGCGACCACGGAATGTCCTTGTACATCGTACAAGCACGGAAATTCAATTGGCGGATGAAACTTATTGATATGAACTTCGATATTTGTTTACAAGAATACAATCAAATTTTATAATGTATATTTCATTCCGCCGTATTTTGAACTATGGCCAAATCCTAAACCAGGGAAAGCCTGACTTCCTGAAGTCAAAGAGCACCGATCACGATGATCCGCAGTGTAAAATCAGACATTTCTGAAATGAAACAGTGTTGCTCTGAAAGAGTTGCGACTCTGATGCAGCCGTGGGCACGTGTGCAGTGTTCTCAGAATCATGATGATCCTACATAATAGACTGCTTTGTTTACTTCAGACATTTCAAAGACACGAACTCGCACACTTTTCACTTTAATTATTTTAATACATTAGTGGCCACTGCACCCAAAGCAAGTTCAGCATAATAGGATCGAAATTTTGGTGAAATTGATGCAATTTAAATTGAAGCAATATTAAGTAATGATAATTAAATCCACTGATAAAAACCCAATTATTGCAACAAAAACTACCCAACATGTACATGACCTTACTAAACGATAACAGGGAAAAGTAAATTTAAAAGATATTCCTGTCCGGCTCTTAATTTGTTCACTTATTCATAGCAGAAATTACCAAAGTTGGGCATAAAAAGTAACAAAACATATTGTAACAAACCCATAGAACAGTAATTGCAAGTTAACAACACATTGTATATATTTATTTATTAATAAACAGAATGGAATAGAAATAGAGAGAAATGAAGAGCGCTACAAAGAGAAGCAGCAGCTAGCTCTTTGTCATCTGTTAAAGAGCAAGTGTTATAGTTATAAGTGAAATATACGACGTGAGAATGTACTGTATGTTCTCACTGTGTGTACTGTATACTCGTAGACTTGTATATAGTACGTGCTACGTAGGTAGATGTTAAATAGCACAGAGAGAAACAGTGGGCGCATGGCACTTGTATATATATATAGAATAATAATGTTGTCTATATACTTTATCACAAACAGACATACATATTTGTGTGTTTGGAATATCAAAAAAATCTGACAAATCTTGTCACAAATTAACGTTGCAATGAAACAACAAATTTGTACAAATCATAGCTTTTCCAACCCTACCACTAAGAAATGAAATGGTCACAAGAGGAGCAAGCCATTAATAAAACCGGCAATCTATCAAGTTCCTAGAGATAATCAGTCAAAAGTAGACATCTTAACCGTTGAGAAAGTATCAAAATTTGAGAGAACTGAGTGATTGGAAATGTGAAATGAGTGCTAGGCGCTAGGACGAATAATGAATATGTCGATATCGAGGCTATATCGGAAGCGTTACTAAAGTACTAAGTAAGCAGGCGAAGAGAAACTAATTGTTCCAAAAACCATTCATTTGAAATCTTCCATTCAGGTTCATAAAATCGTTCGATCAGGTGACCCTACTTTACATTCAATCCTACGTTACATTCAATCCTACGTTACATTCAATCCTACGTTACATTCGATCCTACGTTACATTCAATCCTACGTTACATTCAATCCTACGTTACATTCAATCCTACGTTACATCCAACTTACTTTACACTTTTTACACTCAATCCTTCGTTACATTCAATCGTACAAGCACAGGTAACCACTTCAAAACATTGAGCACAGTGCCAATTATGAAGGAGGGGGGATGGGGCATATTGTAATAAAAACCTTCAATAAATAACGTTAAATAACAGACCAATATATTATGAAGTATACCAATACATATATTTATTAGCTTTATTAACACACCCCTGTCTAATATTTTAATATCTTTCTAATGACGTGATATTATATGTCACTACGGAGTACGTGAGTAACCAAGCCGTCCACTGTTTATTTAATATACCAGTTTTTTTTCGTGCACAATCCACAGACCACACGTCACCGGTTGCGCGAGTGACGGTGGCAGCTCTCCATTGCAGAGAGCTCTGCTGGGACCCACTGTTTGTTTATCATACCACTGTACTGGACTCAGGAGAGAGGATTACCTATTAGAACTTATACAGGTTAATAATGGGAACTTACGGTATAATTGTGACATTGATATTAGTGAGTAGTTAGTTGGGGGTATTGTAAACTGTATTTGGTCCCCGGCTAGCTTCACAAACTTTTGTTCTTGTTAAAACATAGTGTTTGTTTGCTCCCACTACTTCCAAAAGTTCGGGCGAAAAGCCCAGTACCAATTAATAACTAACACTTTATTGAGGGTGTTTATATAAATCAAAATAAAACTACATTGATGGAGCGCGCAACCACCTCATGGATTACTGTTGATTTAGAGAAACCTCTAGACACTGTATTTAAAGCAGCAGTGTAGTGATGCCAGAACACAGAGTGCATTGAGGTGATTGTCTCGATTTATCAGTCAGGTGATTGAGCAATGGGATCACTTGATCGATTAACGTGATTCCAAGACTGCCTGAAATAGTCACGTGTTATCTCAGAATTCCGAGAGGTTACACCTCGGCAACCCAGCTTATTCACGCTCATTGACTCAAGAATACAAGTTGTTTTGCTTTTGAGTTGAACTATGTTGACAATCAACCTTGTGCTTTTTATCCTGGCTTCACTCTTCGACAATGGTAAGTGTCTGTCAAAGAATTTAACCGCTACTCAGTACAGAAAATTTGATTAACGACTGATGAATCTTTTTCAAGCGGAACTTTTGTTCCCTAAATTATCCACAACTTTCCAATGACTTGGTACTCTGCTTCCCCTTCACCACACCCTGTAACCAATGACCCACACCCTGTAACCAATGACCACACCCTGTAACCAATGACCACACCCTGTAACCAATGACCCCCACCCTGTAACCAATGACCACACCCTGTAACCAATGACCACACCCTGTTACCAATGACCACACCCTGTAACCAATGACCACACCCTGTTACCAATGACCACACCCTGTTACCAATGACCACACCCTGTAACCAATGACCACACCCTGTAACCAATGACCACACCCTGTTACCAATGACCACACCCTGTTACCAATGACCCCCACCTTGTAACCAATGACCACACCCTGTAGCCAATGACCACACCCTGTAACCAATGACCACACCCTGTAACCAATGACCCCCACCTTGTAACCAATGACCACACCCTGTAACCAATGACCACACCCTGTAACCAATGACCCCCACCTTGTAACCAATAACCACACCCTGTAACCAATGACCACACCCTGTAACCAATGACCACACCTTGTAACCAATGACCACACCTTGTAACCAATGACCACACCCTGTAACCAATGACCACACCCTGTAACCAATGACCCCCACCTTGTAACCAATGACCACACCCTGCAACCAATGACCACACCCTGTTACCAATGACCACACCCTGTAACCAATGACCGCAGCCAGTGGGGCAGATCAAGTGAGACTGGTTCACGCGACCATGTCACACGCCAAGACCCCCGCCTCGCGGGCTATAGACGGTAACTTCGGCACGTACATCTTCTCCGGCACCTACTGGAACACGGACCTCTGGTTCCGGGCCAAGTTTGCTGAGAGATCCTGTGTTGGGGAGGTGGTGTTCTACAGCACCAAGGGAAGTGGCAGATACAGGTTCGCTGGGGCATGCTATTCCTAGTGCTGCGAACTATTAATGCTTTCAACAGCAATTTTATTTTGTCATCTACCGTTTGCTTCATCAACTACATTAGCACAGACATCAAACATTGTTATTATGGTTGTTGTAAACTCATGAACCTTTATAGATAAGACACTGGATTGACGGAGAAATATAAACATACAAGGTACTTTGATTTTGAATTATTTATTTTCTTAACTGCAGGGCTGGAACGGAGATCAGTATCATTGACAGTGGCAGTGGAGCTTCTCACCTGTGTGGCACACTAAAATATACGGACGACTCTCCTTACAGGTTAAGCACTGATCTGTTGAGTAATTGAGGTGACTGAACTAGTCTTAGTAGGGTCAGAATAAAAACCTCAACAAAACCATAGGCACTCGATCAATGAATTCACTAAGAAAGTGGCGAGTCATACCCCAATTTGTGATTTATTTATGGAGTGTCGTCTTGGATGTATATTATATAACTTCATCATTGACCCATTTGCTTTCTTTTCAAACCCCTCAGTGGTTACCACCGTTGGTGTACCACTAGATATCTCCGAGGCACTTGTGGCGTGTCACCAACTCCCCATGTTTATGCAGTGCGTAATATCTTGGTTTGTGCTCTAGGGTGCGCCCTTTTTTCAAAGTTTTTTAGGCTCTTTGACCCGATTGTAGATCTCAGTGAGCTGATCACGAGGATATCAAGTTTTTTGAAATTGGACAATGTCTTCCTTTGCCTCTGGGCGTTTTTCTGTTTCGTGACGTCACATCACGTGACCTGTCACGTGATCCGCCTGCTAGTACTTTGTGCGCGCTCTGATTCCGCGCGCGCAATTGTAATTCTATGCGCGTTCGCGGATCTGAGTTGTCTGTGTCAATTCTGTGCTATCTATGGCATTGGTAAGACTTATCTTTATTGAATAATAGAATTTTCTGTTACCAATCTATGATAGACGCAGATAGCAAATAATTTAAGGATCAGTATGGTGGCCGAGAGTGGCCATCGAAAAATTTTCACTTTTCAGCAGAAAAAAAAAACTTCGAAAAAAAAATCATGTGAAAAAAATCGCTTTTGGCCGAGAGTGGCCATCGAAAAATTTTCAGCAGAGAAAAAAAAACTTCGAAAAAAAAATCATGTGAAAAAAATTCGCTCTTGGCCGAGAGTGGCCATCGAGGGTTTTTCAGCAGAAAAAAAATCATATGAAAAAATCGCTCTTGGCCGAGAGTGGCCATATTGAAAGCAACATGCATGTGCTCATGTATGTGCGTGCGCGTGATTGATAAATGATATCACGCACAGCGACACAGTTCACCTGTATGTGTCCGCATCAAACCATTGATTGACCCACCGACTGACCCATCGATGGACCTATTGATGATGCCATGTTGAAATTTAGATGCTCTCATTGACAACGCATACTTAATCGTTGTCAGACGTTGTCTGACCCCCGCTCAAGAGATTTCCAAAAATTCTTATATTAGAGTATTTTCGATATCTGAAGATTTTTCGACGCTGATTCCAAATCGCCCCCCATGACGTAGGGTAAAAATGCAACCCTGAGAAGTAATAGGCGAAAAACTGATTTTTGTCTGGTCACGTAACCAATAGACCAGTGCTCGGCTAAACGGATGAAAAAGCCTTATTTCTCAGTCGGGTTAGGGTAATGGTTAGGGCAGTGGTATGGTTTCAGGTTTGGGAGGTCAGTTAGGGTCAAGGATTGAGAGCCGTATAAAAAGTAGTGCCACGTGATTGTGCGCTGGCGAGCGATTAAGTAAGAGCCCTTTCAACTACAGACTAGGCCCTAGGGCACTGGTATTTGTCCTGCATGACACTATTCAAGTATGACCTGTATGTGTCCTTATGACGATTGTCGACCTGGGCCTGCCGACTGATCCATCTGCATTGATACACCTATTGATAATGACATCACTGATCGTTGACGTGTGCAGGAATAGGGAAATAGGTGTCAATGATAACATCTAAATTTCAACATGGCATTGTCAATGGGTCTGTCGATGGGTCAGTCGGTGGGTCAATCAATGGTTTGATGCGGACACTGTGTCGCTGTGCGTGATATCATTTATCAATCACGCGCACGCACATACATGAGCACACGCATGTTGCTTTCAATATGGCCACTCTCGGCCAAGAGCGATTTTTTTCATATGATTTTTTTTCTGCTGAAAAATTTTCGATGGCCACTCTCGGCCAAGAGCGATTTTTTTTCACATGATTTTTTTTCCGAAGTTTTTTTCTCTGCTGAAAATTTTTCGATGGCCACTCTCGGCCAAGAGCGATTTTTTTCACATGATTTTTTTTCGAAGTTTTTTTTTTCTGCTGAAAATTTTTCGATGGCCACTCTCGGCCACCATAGATCAGCTTATCTTGCCAGTGACATTTTCAAGGCTGATAATTGCGATAACTTGGAAAATGGAAGCTCAAGTTTATACATTGAGAGCTGAGAAGTACATTAGTACTATACAGGGTTAAAATTGTACATCCCAATCTGGAGTGTCCCCAGTCAGATCACATGACAAAGCAGAGGACACTCCCTCAACCATTGATAGAGCAAAAACAAGGTTCACGTGACTGATAGAGGAGGAAGCAAGCAGTATCTCTTTGACCATGAAGAAATCCAGTTAACAGTGACCTAGTTTGTTATATTTTAACGAGTAGGCACTTTTGCTAATTCTATTTCATCGTTCGGCAGTCTTGAAGCTTATTCCGATCCCGAGATCGCGAATTCGTACTCTTCTGATTCATATGATTAGGAAACGGCAAGATAACGGTATGCAAGTTCCACAGGACTGTGAACCGTCGCTCAAAATCCGGGCACCATAGAATTTTCTGATACCAATCTACTAATTCAACGATAGACGCAGAAAACAGATAATTTTAGAATCAGCAAGTCTTACCAGTACCATTTTCAAGCTGATAATTCCGATTACGGCAGTCTTAAGAACCTCTCTGACACCACCGGCCGGCCGACTTGCCAGACAGCCAGCCAGCCGGTCAGCCAGCCGGCCAGCAGGCCGGCTAGCCGGCCGGCTAGTTAGCCAGCTGGTCGGCTAGCCGATCGCCTTGCCAGTGCAATTTTCGAGCTGATAATTGCAATTACTTGGAAAATGGAAGCTTTAGTTTATACACTGGGGCCAAGAAGTACATTAGCA
>WFMF01000043.1:0-245631 GCA_011033025.1 Beroe forskalii
ATGTAATTTGCATAGGTATCATGTAGATAATGTGTTGTTACACACTACATGCAGGTATATCTCGTTGAACGAGAAAGGTATATGTACCAAGAGTGCCATAGAATTAAATGATTAAATCTGAAAATTCCCCGAGAATGACGAAATTCTTAAATTATTTTATTCTTAAATTCTTAAATTATTTTCTGCAGAGAAAAATACGGGGAACCAGAATAACGGCGGATACCTTTTTCTGCCTCTTCATCATCACTCACTGAATCGTCGATCACGGGATTCTTTTTAGCTGGTTTCCCTTGATCTGAGAGAGTCGGCGTCAGATGGTGTCAAGGTGAGACGTTGTCAAAGTGAGGCGATGCCAAAGTGATATGGTATCAAAGTGAGACGGTGCCAAAGTGAGACGATGTCAAAGTGAGATGGTCTGGTGGTGTCAAAGTGAGACGGTGTCAAAGTGATATGGTATCAAATTGAAACGGTGTCAAAGTGAGATGGTCTGGTGGTGTCAAAGTGAGACGGTGTCAAAGTGAGATGGTGTAAAAGTGAGGCGGTGTCGAAGTGAGATGGTGTCAAAGTGAGACGTTGTCAACTAACCTGACTGTTCTTCTTCTAGTGAGACACTTCAAGTGAGACGGTGTCAAAGTGAGATGGTGTCAAAGTGAGATGGTGTCAAAGTGAGATGGTGTCAAACTGAGATGGTGTCAAAGTGAGACGTTGTCAAAGTGAGTCGTTGTCAACTAACCTGACTGTTCCCCTTCGGCCGCGTCCTTGAGGAGCTACTGGAGCCGGTAGCTCCATGTCATCATCAGAAATATCCGATATTTTAGCCACACTCGGACCCTCCTCCTCCTCCTTTTTCTCCTCTTCCTTCTCCTCAACTTCTTCCCTGATGTCGGAATCATCTTCAGAGTCCGAGAACCGCTTTCGCTTCGGGGCGGCGCTTTCGCTTTCCTGAGGGGGATAAGTAAAGGGTTTGATAAATTTTATGCATTAATCGTGTCGATTAACAATTCGACATCCGGTCTCATTGTGTCAATTGTACTGATTAATCATACACATTAATTAACCCCGGGCTTTGAACCGGGTTTATATAGCCCGGGGTGTAGGCATTAATCAGTGCAATACAATGAAGCCGCAGCCCGCAGGTCGAATTGTTAATTGACACGATTTATGCATACAGGGTGTTTCAAGACTCGTGTCAAAATTTCAAATGGCCCTCAAAATCTAGCAAATAAGACAAACTGTGAAATTTGTGATCTATTTTGTAGGTAAGTGATTACATTTTTAGATACATAATTCAAATAACACTAATATTTCAATATTTTTTGTAAAATCCGATCGATAGACACTATTTAACAATTCAGCTAAACGCTTAGATGGATCAAAACCACAAGATTTTGTTGGTGGTATGTTAGTATTTTGGGGAATGGTTAAACAAAGTTTTATCTATAAATGAGCAGAAAGGATCTGCGATATGGATGCTGAGACTCTCCGAAAGAGTGGAAAAAGTTCAATTCAAAATAAAATTCCGAAATAGGTTGAAAAGGATGGAATTTACCAAGAGTATTTTCATAAAATGGTTATTAAACAACCCAATCCCCGTTCTCATTTCTTTGAGTTTTAAGAAGTTACCTCTTAGGACTGTCATCCAAGTCACTACTACTGTCACTATCCAACAAATCGTCATCCACTTTAACCTGCTTGGCTTTGACTGGAGTATCCTAGGGGAATATGATACATTTTAAAAACATGGAATACTAAAAAACAAATAGACATGAGATGGATAATTCGTAGCATGAAATTTGATTTAATAATTTCAAAGCTCTTATGACCCGTGAAACAATTACGAATTCACCAACTTTTCAAAGTTGTTTTAAAACACCAATAATACCTATCACTATTATAATATTGTATTCCTGCGTACGTTGACAGCTGATCATGTTGTCCTACGAATCTATATACCTTGAGTATGACGGGACTATGGGTTATGGCACTCTATGGCCACGATCATGACCAGTTGGCATAGAGGACTGATGGTCAAGGAGGACCGTGGGCATAAGGGACAGTGGGCATAATAATGTGGGCATACTGTGGGCATACTGTGGGCATAATGTGGGCATAATGTGGGCATAATGTGGGCATAATGTGGGCATACTGTGGGCATACTGTGGGCATACTGTGGGCATAATGTGGGCATAATGTGGGCATACTGTGGGCATAATGTGGGCATAATGTGGGCATACTGTGGGCATACTGTGGGCATACTGTGGGCATAATGTGGGCATAATGTAGGCATAATGTGGGCATACTGTGGGCTTACTGTGGGCATAATGTGGGCATAATGTGGGCATAATGTGGGCATACTGTGGGCATAATGTGGGCATATGGCATAATGTAGGCATACTGAACTAGAATCGTTCATACCTTGAGTTTGTTGACGATACCCCGCGCACGAAAAATAGGCGGTTATTTTCAACAATTTGGCAGCGCGCACAATGTAAATGACGTCATTGCAACCACCTATTTATTCCAATCGATTGTAAGTTTTAAACTTACAACACAACACGTCATATTGAATTAACTAACTGAGGCAGGTGAACAGAGAGACCGTTGGCTTTAATCTGGGTTTTTAGTGGGTGTCAACCCCCACAGCATGGGTCTCAAACCACGCGTTTCACATTGTTGAATATGAATTAATACCTTGAGTTTGTTGACTGGCTCCGCCACGTCGTCATCTCCACCACCATCTGAGTCAGAGTCTGAGATGAACGCTTTGCTCGAGTACTTGCCTGATTTCTCCTCGCGCTCCTGTTGCATCTGAATAATCAACCAATCAGCGCATGGTGGCATACGAATACTGTGCGTTGATTGGTCGAACATAAACCAATCAGCGCACAATGTCCTGAAGATATAGTGAGCTGACCGTTGATTGGCCAAAACTAAGAACCAATCAGCGCTTCATTTCCTGATTTCTCTTCGCGTTCCAGTTGCAAACAGGGATTTAGAAGAATTCCAATCATCGCACAGTATTATTCCTGCATTACCGCATTAGATATAGTCCTGGTGACTTTGAAGAGTTGAATTCTACAAATAAGTCGTTTAACTTCGTCGATCCAAAAAGACAATACATAAGTAAATTATTCAGCGCGCTAATCCAATTATCAAATACTTGGGTAAACACTTGGCTAAATACTTCAGTCAAAGGTTTGAAGTTTCGACGAAATTAGTCGAAATACAGAACTAAGTCGTTAAACTTCACCGATCCAAGAGAGAATACATAAAACTAAATAATTCAGTCTAAGTGTTGCTTACCCTCTCTTCGTTCCCGTTCCTTTCTAGCCTTCTTCTTTGCTTCTTTGGCTTGTTTCTTCTTCTCTCTTCTCTCTGCTTTATCCCTCTTCTTCTGCTCCTTTTCTTCGTCATTCAAACCATCTGGAAAATTGGTTGAAATTGAAATCCAGGGCTAAATTTCAATCTGATCACATGCTCAACTTATCACCGCATCACCCACTCAGCTCCCATTAACATGCTTTTGAGTGTGTATGATTTGAGAAATTCTTTGGTATCTTGATGTTAAACTGAATATGGATCGGAATGCATTGACGAATAACACTGAGCGAGTTTTTGTTTTATCGTGAATTTGATTTGGCAATACAAAGTAAAATGTCGGAGTTTTAAGAGAGTGTTTTTTGGGATAATGGACATTAGATTTCCCCATTTTCGTCCATTGAAGAAGCATTGTGAAAATTGTACCATCTTTTTCAGGGTCAGAAGACATCTCCGCACTGCTGAATTTATCTTCGTCATCTTTCTTCCTTCGTCCTGGTGTGGAAGAATTAAATCAATCAAAACATAGGAGGCAGAAATATGCAAACAGACAGGTTCACGAGAAAGGGGTATGATTTGTGCCATTTTTCTAGAATTCAAGAGAATTCAATGGAGTTTATCATGAACTGGAGTACATTTCTTATGAGATGAAGGCAACTTCGAAGGCACCCATTAGGTCACCACCAAGTCAAATGTGGATTCAGGTCAATAGATTCGATTCTCCTTTACAATATATTTCTTTGACCGTTTAACTAATACGAGAGAAATGTTCATTTAAGAAGCTTTCGAAAGTCTTGTGATCATCGTTACCGACTTAATCAAGTGATAAAACTTTGAATTTTGACGCTGAGTGAACATTAAACCAATGATGAATTTCACAAGAAAACTAAAAAACAAGTAATAAAGACCTGCAGAGAATAATTTTAGTGGTTTGACGAGCTTGAGATTTATTCTTTTGTTTGCACGGCAAATCAATTTTCCATGTTTCTATTTTCCTTTAAACATCATAATGAAATTTTCGAAAGCTTTTAATTGCAACTCTCTCTCGTATCAGCTATTCCGTTTAAAATTCCATCTCTTGAGATCACAATATGTTCAAAATATTATAAAATCACATATTTTGAGCTGCCAGTTTGGGTGCCTCACAATATGTTCAATATCACACATTTTGAGCTGCTACCTTCGGATGCCTTCACAACATATTCAAAATCTTATAAAATCACGCATTTTGAGTGGCTTTGAGTGCGTTCATAATATGTTCAATTTCATAAAATCACGCACATTTTGAGCTGCTACCTTTGGGTGCCTTCACAACATGTTCAATATCACGCATTTTGAGCTGTTACCTTTGGGTGCCTTCAGCTTCACAATATGTTCAACATTTTATAAAATCACGCATTTTGAGCTGCTACCTTCGGATGCCTTCACAACATATTCAAAATTTTATAGAATCACACATTTTGAGTGGCTTTGAGTGCGTTCATGATATGTTCAATTTCATAAAATCACGCATATTTTGAGCTGCTACCTTTGGGTGCCTTCACAACATGTTCAATATCACGCATTTTGAGCTGTTACCTTTGGGTGCCTTCAGCTTCACAATATGTTCAACATTTTATAAAATCACGCATTTTGAGCTGCTACCTTTGGGTGCTTTAGGCAGATCCGGTTCCTCCGTGAAGATGAGTATATTCTTAGCCTTCTCCCTGTACACCTCACGTTGTGCCAACATGGCCTGTTGCTTCTCTGCCGCTTCCCTGTTCCTGGCGTCCTCTTCTTCCTTTCGCTTACTTTCCAGCTCCTGTTTGGCTTTCTCCTGTTGCATCCTGCCGGGAATACGTACGTCGTACGTGATAACGTGGACACGTGGTCTATATGTGTATATTATACCCCTCCCAAGCTAGTTTAAGCGACCGTGTAAGTTTAGTTATACGGTCTCCACTGAATTACAGTGAGAAATAGCTTTAAATGAAATTTGATTTTATAAAAGAGCACTCAAAAATCTATTTAAGCGTTGAATCCAGACGAGGGTCGTCAGACCCGAGTGGGAAGAAATACTGTTGTTTGGTCAGAGAATAGTAGGTCCCAGCTGTTTCCGGTCGGGGTATAATCCGGTTCCATGATCTCAGTATAGTATACACTCATACACGGATACATTCCTCAAAACTATACACTGTGTAGTTCATGATGGATGTACATCCATATCACCACTTCTAATCGCACAAATTTACAAGGATGCTGCGTAACCTAGATAATTTCCGATTGTTTTTGGTCACACCTAAAACTCTAAAATTTGGGTAAAATTTGGGTAAAATTTGGATAAAATTTGGATAAAATTTGAATAAAATTTGGATAGACTTTGAATTTTGCAATAAGAAATATACCTGATAGCCCTCTGTTCGTCGTCTAGTTTCCTAGCTCTGGCTACGTGATACTGAGCCTGTGACAGCAGGTCAGTGCACTGCTGTGCTTCAGCCAGAGCGTGGTTCAGGTCGTACTTCTGTCGTTCTGTCGCTTTACTGCAAGGATAGGGGTGAGCAAGGATAGTAATTCTGTCGTTCTGTTACTTTACTGCAATGGCAGGGGTTAGCAAGGACAGTACTTCTGTCGTTCTGTCGCTTTACTGCAATGGCAGGGGTGAGCAAGGACAGTACTTCTGTCGTTCTGTCGCTTTACTGCAATGGCAGGGGTTAGCAAGGACAGTACTTCTGTCGTTCTGTCGCTTTACTGCAAGGGCAGGGGTGAGCAAGGACAGTACTTCTGTCGTTCTGTCGCTTTACTGCAATGGCATGGGTTAGCAAGGACAGTACTTCTGTCGTTCTGTCGCTTTACTGCAATGGCAGGGGTGAGCAAGGACAGTACTTCTGTCGTTCTGTCGCTTTACTGCAAGAAGAGAATCAAGTTAGCAAGGATAGAAAAGGCGAGGGATTATAAACAACATTGTGAGTGAGATCGGCTTCTAAAATGGGGATGGATCAGCGATAGATCCAGCCAGACTCCAACAATTTTTTGCAATCTCTGTCCGGAAAGGGGAAGGCATTCGCCTGTGCCGCCTTCCCTCTGGCTACGCCCCTGAGCCAGTACCCCAGTAACACATCCTTCCTCAGAGAATGAAGGAAGTATGAAATAATTATATCCATAGGCAAGGGAGCAGGATTTGGGGATTGACTGTCAAAATTTATTATAAGATTTATGAAATGATAATAATTAAAAGCGGTCTAAGGGCAATAGACAGGTCTAAGGGTTAGACAGGTCTAAGAGTCTGACATCAGGTATCCAGGGTGGTCCCCGAAGTCTAGACCGACACTTCAAATTCTATATATTACGAGACCTTTTCCTACTCACGCTAAATATAAATTAGGTGGTGCGATGACGTAACTATCATAGATGTAAGTGGTAAATTGGTGACGTTCAACTGCCTATCAACTACAGTAATCCAGTGACATGCGGTCACATGATCAGACCCGATCTCGTGGGAAATGGTTCATGCTTTCCCCGTGGGAAGGATAGCGTGTCACGTGACAGCGGTCATGCAGCCAATCACGTGTGAGCATGTGTAAGCAACCAGCCAATCACCTGCGTAGTGAGTAGTCACGTGACTAGGCAGTGATCACGTGACCATGTCACGTGACTTGTGATCACATGACTAGCCTGTGTGATGACTAGCCGAAGTCACATGACAGTAGTCACGTGGGAGACGGTGATGTAGGGGCAGGAACGGGGAACCAATACCTCCTCAAATGTGATATATCCATATAAGATCGAGAATTTTATAGATCAAATCATTACATTTCAAGCTTCGATACAGTTGTGTTCCTCAGCATTTTCTCTCCCTATTTCGTGTAACCTATCATGACGACGGATATCTCCACTTCATCCTACTCCAAGGGAAATGGTTCCTGATTCCAGAGAGTTTGTGGTTCCTGAAGAACTCCAAAAGAAGCTCCTCTCTCATTCCTCCCCACGGATCTGTCTCCCGTTTAGTAGCAGAAAGTAACAGCTACATCAGCTCACACAGTGAGATGACGACGATGGATTCAGCGTTGGGTTTCGAGTCCCACTACGGCTATAATGAAGACTTTACTCCAAAAACTCAAGGTAAGTGATTTTACAGTGACTTTGAAATTAGATATGTTGTAACGTCTTCGCACTTTTAAATTGTTTCAAAAGCTTAATAAACAGGCCTGGAAGCATCGCTCAACAGCACATTTTCATGACAACTTACATAATATTAACATGATCACATGGAAACAATAACTGCTTGTCTGCATGGGAGTGCACGCCTCCCGCTATGGCATGAATACTGGATAGCAGACGATCTTATCCACTTCCATCCACAGGTGTAACAAGTTTCTCTGCAGCCGGACCTACCTATCTGCCATCTGCTGCTGACCACCCTTACTACCTCCAAACTCCCTACACTACTCAGATCACTCCCTCCTACGAGCAGCTCTCAACTTACAACACTTCTCCGAACTCCCACTCGCCCCTCAAAACCAACAATTCCCTAATCAACTCCCACCAGACTTCATTTAATTCGTTTCCTTTACTGAACTCCTTCGCTCCAGAAAACTTCCATTGCCCCCCATCTTCTCCTCCAGTCCAGCACTTCCCACCAATCCAGCACTTCCACCTACTCCCACTCCAGCTACTCCCACCATTCCCCCAGCTACTCCCATTGTACAAGCAGCTACCTACCTTCGGAAAGCTCCGTTCCCGTCCTACACTCCCACTCTCCTCTCATATCCCACGCTTCCCTAAACTCCCACGCTTCCCTAAACTCCCACTCTTCCCTAAACTCCCACTCTTCCCTAAACCCCCAATCTTCCCCCTCACCTCCTCCCTTCCGCTCGGAACTCTCCAGTGCGCCCGCGCGGCGACGCGCAGCACGCACCGTGTTTAGCGCCGCGCAGCTCCGCGCTCTGGAAACCAAGTTCTCCGCTCAGAAGTACTTATCAGTGTCTGAACGGATGGAGATGGCTAGGACAATGGGACTGACTGGGACTCAGGTTAAAACGTGGTTCCAGAACAGGAGGATGAAGTGGAAGAAACAAAACGAGGATGGTTCAATGAGCACCACTTGTCAGGGGTTGGAAAGTAAGGTGTTTTGTCAGGGTGCCTCCTCAGGACTGTCTTGAAGGGAAATAATTGACAATTTGATGATGTGTTTTATATTATCAAAATGAGAGTGAGATGACTGTGAAGTGGAAGAAAGTGATTTGGTTGATATTTGACAGCCAACTCAAGCAAAGACCACAAATTGTCAAGTCTCTATAACCTTATTTGACTTATCAAGATTATTTATTGATCACAGCAGTGGGTTTTTTCAAATCATTATCATATTATTTGTATTCTATTTATATTTTTGAATTTATTTGTTGCATAAGATATTATTTGTGATATTGAACTGATTCAAATTCTGATATGATATAAACAATTTGTTTTGCTGAGTCCTGGGAAAAGTAAAGTGCATTTTAAAGTCTTCAAGAAGGGCAGGGGAATTTAGAAGTTTAATTAAGAAAGTTTCAGGAATTGAACAATGGTGAATAGTCAGGGCATAATTTGGGCATTAGAGCAGGGACATGACAGCTGGACCTTGGCCTTGGAACATGAGTGGAGAGTCGTTTTTAGCCCATAAAAGCGGCAATCCTCCACGGAGTGCTTTCAATCACTTTTACCTGAGCATATTAAAGAAAGAGAGTCCTTTTTCTCTCACCTGAGCATAGTAAAGAATCTCTGTGCTAGTTCCAAGTTCCTCACTGCACTCACCACGTCCTCCAGCCCGCTCTTCTCATCACGGAGCGTGGCGGTTGCTAAGTGCCGGAGCACGTAGGAAAGGTTGAAGAGTATCAGATTATCCTGAGGTGGGGTAAAAGATTAATAACGTAAGACAGACTAATAACGTAAGACAGACTGTACAAGATCAACCTTTAGTTATCTGATTTTAACATAAACCAACAGGAACCAGAAATACCTAGTTACTACCTGGTAACCCCTAGTAACCCTATAGTTTCCCATCTAAGAAACCCTAACAACCCCTTAACCCCCTGGTAACCTCTTAGAAACCCCTAACAACCCCCTGGTAACCTCATAGAAACCCTAACAACCCCCTCTTTGAAACCTCTTGGAAACCCATAGCAACCCCTCTAGTAACCTGAGGCGCGATGTGTCGGGCGTGTATCAGAATCCTGCGGGTTTCCTCTCTTTCCCATCTAAGAAACCCCTAGCAACCCAATAAACCCCTCTAGTAACCTCTTGGAAACCCCTAACAACCCCCTGGTAACCTCTTGGAAACCCCTAACAACCCGCTGGTAACCTCATAGAAACCCCTAACAACCCCTCTAGTAACCTGAGGAGCGATGTGTCGGGCGTGTATCAGAATCCTGCGGGTTTCCTCCATTTTCCCGCACACGAAGTGAGGGAAACTATAGCAACCCTATAGTTTCTACACTAAGAAACTCCTAGCAACCCCATAAACCCACTGGTTACCTCTTAGAAACCCCTAGCAACTCCATAAACCCCCTGGACCCTGGTAACCTCTTGGAAACCCCTAGCAACCCCATAAACCCCCTGGTAACCTCTTAGAAACCCCTAGCAACCCCATAAACCCCCTGGTAACCTCTTAGAAACCCCTAGCAACCCCATAAACCCACTGGTTACCTCTTAGAAACCCCTAGCAACTCCATAAACCCCCTGGTAACCTCTTGGAAACCCCTAACAACCCCTTCGGTAACCTCTTGGAAACCCCTAACTCTAGTAACCTGAGGAGCGATGTGTCGGGCGTGTATAAGAATCCTGCGGGTTTCCTCCATTTTCCCGCACACAAAGTGAGCCCGGGCTAAGTACAGCAGGATTTCCACGTTCTGTGAGCTATAGAACTTCTTCAGACAGTTCTCGTACATCTGAAAACATGAATTTCTGGTGATAAATAGTACATCTGAAAAACATGAATTTCTGGTGATAAATAGTACATCTGAAAAACATGAATTTCTGGTGATAAATAGTACATCTGAAGAACGTGAATTTCTGGTGATAATTAGTATATCTGAAAAACATGGATTTCCGGTTATGTGGTTATAGTAGAAACGTATATGACGAAATTGCAAGATTGAGCTGCTCATAAAATTGGGATAAAAATTGAGCGTTTGATAAACTTTTTGGCAATGCAAATGTACGTCTGTATGAAACTGGCGTTTAAAAATCGTTCAGAATCCTATGCGTATCTACTATTCAAATATGATATTTTCTACTTTAGAGTCGTAAGACGAACACACACAAAACACAGAAAACACATTGCTACGAGATGATTGCACCTAATCTACGGATTTAACGAAATAATTTCAACAATTGCAATTATACAATTATTTAAAATTTTCCTTGAAGTGCTTGATAATACACAATTTTTCAATTCACTATTTGTATATTACATGGCACAACGAGTATTGCTTGATAATGTTTTGATGATTGATTCAATGAGCAATACTACATTTTACGTGGATTATAGTAACCAATTTAATACTGAGGGGGACGCTCTTTTAGGCCCCACTTTCTTACTTTCTTAGGGCCCTTTTTGGATTTTCAAAATCCACGGGGCCTAAAAGGGCGTAACCCGCCTACTTTATAAATGGTAAGTATGTCAAGAATTAACCACATAATATTCAGAACGGTTTTAAAAAGATGTGACTTAGCGTTATCATAAATTATTAAGAACACGGTCGTTTAGGGAGCTTGAAGGGGGCCTCAATAAATGTATAATTAACTTTTAAATTA
Source organism: Beroe forskalii (assembly GCA_011033025.1). NCBI lineage: Eukaryota > Metazoa > Ctenophora > Nuda > Beroida > Beroidae > Beroe > Beroe forskalii. The sequence continues at coordinate 11,089 of WFMF01000043.1, forward strand.
TACCTTAGAAGGATTATTTATAAAGGTTTTAATTTGGGGATTTTTCAGAAAAATTCCCATTTTTTCACACACCATGAAATTTCGAAATAAACTCATATAATATATGTTAACAAGAGTAATGACTTGAAAAATCCCCATATTTTCAACCTAGCAAAATTTGAAACACCGAAATTTTATCCCAAATAAATACACCTCCTAAGGTAATTAAAATAATTAACTTAAATCATACAACATAATATTAATGCTGCATGCATAACTCGCATATAACTCTACCTGTATTGCAGAGACGTATTGCTTCTGTTCTATGTAAATGTGTGCCAGGTTGATCCACACATCAGGCATCTCAGCCGTAGCCTCACGCACCTGTTGTGATAGGCTAGGTGACAGGGTGTTACTAGGTGTTACTAAGTGCTACTGGGTGTTACTGGGGTAGAGGGTGTTACTGGGTGATACTAGGTGTTACAAGGTGTTACTAGGTGTTATTAGGTGTTACTATGTGAATAGGTGTTACTGGGTGACAGGGTGTAACTAATAACTGGGTATACTACAAACTAGGTATTATTCTCTGGACCACCAATTTTGGCTAGCTACTGGAACAGCTGAGCTAATTGTACTTCATTATTTCTCGATCTCAAGAATTGCAATAGATGTATTGATTGTAATGACGTCTGCGGGATTTTCTTTAAGATTTTTGACATTTTGCTTTGATATTAATTGCAATAATAGATTCATATATTATGTAATAAAGTTTTTAAAGCCCTTAGTGGTGCCCCTCCAGGGTTTTCAATCAATCATAGCAAAACAAAAAGGTAAAATTGTGAGTCAGAATCTGTAAAACCTGAGCAAAGACATCCCTCGCTTCCCTGATGTGTCCCTTGACAGCAAGCACACAGCCGATCCCATTAGCCGCGTACATGTTACGCGGATCCTGTCGTAGCACCTGTAACAGTTGGTGTAATGGTATCTTCAATTGAGCACAGGATCGAAAGATCCTGAGTTCGAACCCCGGCCAGCGCCACTGAGCTAAGGGTGAAAGATATCTCAAACCTATGCAGCCACACGGTTTACTCAGGGTAAAATGAGGAGCTGCCCATTGCAGCAAAGTCTCGGGCGAATTAAGTATGGATATTGGGCTACACTTCTTTAACCATCACTGGCTTGATTACTTGGATCTTCTGATTTCTGTCCTTGGCCTTCCGGCTGTTGGAATAGATGCATAACTTTAAAAAGTTAAAAAATTAGAAAAAATATTCAGGGGTAACATCAGGGTAATATTAGCAGCGCACTCTGACACCCGCGCACTCCAACATCAGAACAATCTGACACCAGTGCACTCTTTTTTATTTTGAAGTTTTTACTTCTATTCTATTCCAACAGCTGTACGGCCAATGACAGGAATCGAAGGATTCAAGTTTAATCAATCCAGTGACGGTTAAGGAAGTGTAATCCATACTTTCTTCGCCGCAATAGGCACAGTTTCCTGTACCCTCGGCTGAGTGAACCGTCAGGCTGCATAGAGATATATCTCTCACCCTTAGCTCAGTGGCGCTGGCCGGGGTTCGTACTCAGGATCTTTCGATCCTGTGCTCAAATCGATACCACTACACCACTGACCCTATGACATCAGTGCACTCTTACCGAGTGCACGCTGACACCAGAGTAATCTGACATCACTGCACTCTGACACCAGTACACGCTGACACCAGAGTAATCTGACATCACTGCACTCTGACACCACTGCACTCTGACACCAGAGTAATCTGACATCACTGCACTCTGACATCACTGCACTCTGACACCAGTGCACTGTGACACCACTGTACTCTGACAGCTTTTCGGTACCTGTTTGAAGAAAGCAAGAGCTCTTTCCTGGTACTTCTGTTCTTTATCACGATCCCGCGTTGGTTGATATAACATCTGCAGCCACACATTGCCTGGAGAAAGTCAGTCGGGATAGGGGAAACGTAGGGCCCAGTGGCAAAACGCCACAACGAGTAAATTCTGGTATTCCTCTTATATTGCGAACTCGTTTAGTGAAACAAGGAGTTATTCATTAAACGAGTTCTCAATATAAGAGGAATATCAAAATTTACCCAAATCAATTGAAACAATGCGACTCTTGAGTACAATCCCACTGAAGCAACTGATAGGTGCAGTTCCCAAGAATTTTTTGCACTGTGCAGTTTGGTTTGAGTTTTCACTGTAGCTCACTCGGCGGCGCTTTGCGTCACCTCGTTCATACAAGCAAGAAGCAGGTTAAGTTGAGTATCTTGTGAAGGGCAGGGGTCTGGGGACGCAGCCCCCAGAAGCCGGCGGTTTCAAACATTTAGGAATTGCGTGAAACTGGTATTTCTGCTAGTGAAAAGTTCCATTGCTAAATTTACATTTAGAATTTGTGGTTACTCGGTAATCTGCCGATGCACACCTGGGGCACAACCTGGGCACAACTCGGGCACATCTCGGACACAATTATTAATGCGCAATACAATTTTGGCAAAAATTTAACGCTTTTGGCGCCAAAAAATTGAAGTCCATTTGTTTCTGAGGAATTAAGTTTCACGTAAAAAAGAATTATGCAAAAATATCAATCGTAGCCGAAGTTATATAAGCGTTTGAGTAAAGTGCACTTTGGAAAAACGCGAACTGAGAAAATGGCGATTTTGTGGTTTTTTAGAGTTTTTTGGACCTCAAATCGCCATTCTAGCAGCAATCAACCCCAAACTTTCAGAGAAAACGTAAACCAGCGCTATTTATCGAAAAAAATTGGGTTGAACCCCCCCCCCCCCCCCCCCCCATTAAAGTATGTTGGTACAGTAATCATAATATAAATGTATAAATAAATACGATCAGTTGAATTCACACTATATTCGTCCCTACCAATAGCGAGGATTGAGTAGGAGTCCTTGTCATTGGTTGTCTTGATTATCCTCTCAAACTTCTTCTGTCCCGGACCCCACTCTTGTTTGGAAATGTGCAGATTCCCTATGAGAGTCCAGGCATCTGCATTATCCTGAGTATTGGGATGGAATTATCAGTATTTCTGTAACTACCTTGTTGGTCAATATTAATTAAACGGCCCTTGAGGACAAAAAGGACTTAGAGATTTTTGTCCAAAGTGCCGGTTAAAGTGGAGCCAGTCAAATAACTTATATTAGGTCTTGTGCTCAATTTAACTACATTAGCTGAGTTTATGATTAAAACTCACCTGATTTATCTGCAATGCATCCTTGAACCAGTTACTGGCTTCGAAGATCTGCTCTCTATCCCGAGCAATACAGCCCAGTCTCAGGTAACAGTCAAGGTAGTTCGGGTGCTCTTTCAGCACGGCTTTGTAGAGGTCCTCTGCCTACAAAGAATCGTAAGCTCATGAGGGTTAAAAAGCCATTTCTTTGAAAAGTAAGGTTTTATTTTGGTTTTCTCCATTCAAGAGATTGGCAGTTTATCTAAAACTCAAGAGTTCGAGATATAATTGATTAGCAAATATGATTAGTATAAATTATATTATTAATTGTAAGCCCATGCATCTGATTCAGACCAATAAATGACAGACAGATAGGGAGCTCACCTTTCCGAACTCATGCAGGGCTTCATAGAGCCTAGCAAGGTTGTATGTGATGGTTACAGTAATTGCACTGAGGTATGCCTCGTCATTCTGCAGCTCTCTCTTACAGTAGTCCAGTGCAGTCTCATAATGCTGTAGACACTCCTAGAAAATAGAAGTGAACCACTCTTGTGGGTGGTTGCTTTCAACAGCAAACTCTGTTTGCTCTATGTAGGTCATGTCATTCTCTGAGAAAAACTATAATTTCAGCTTTTCAGAGGAAAACTACAATTTTATTTTACATTATTCTTAAAACTATTATATAAGTATATACTGTAGATCTATAAATATTCTAAAACTGGATTGTCTTGAACTTGTTATCTAGTTATTGAAAACACACGACACAACAAAATATTAATTGTTTTGACATTCAGATTTCGGTTGCGTTTTACCTCATACTTGCCAAGCTGAAACAGGCAGGAAGCAATGTTATTGAGAATCTCTGGGGGAACATCCTCATTGATGTTATCTCTAATGATCTGAGCAGCTGTATTGTAGGCATTTAGGGCTTCTTTGACGTCACTGTTTTGCAGTATTCCACCAAGCTCAATCCATGCTTCAATGTCTTCTGGACATTGCTTGGTGACCTGTGATGGGTACAGTTATTAAACTGTGAATCAAATGATTTAATTGAGAACTTATGAATGGTATAGAGTTATTACAGACTTCAATATAACTTCGATGTAGGGTTATAGAGTTATAAGTAAATACTCACTTTGATGATCTTCAATGAATTCTGATAATTTAAATTATTATTCAATTAGTACTAGTATGCTGTTACAATAAGGGATCGTTCACATATCACGTAATCAATTTTTGGCCGATTTCAACCCCCTCCCCCTTGTAATCAAGTTTACAGTAGTTGTAAATTTGTTACAATAACATGTAATGTAATCATTCGGAAACCCCCTCCCCCTTCTGGTGATTACGTAATATGTGAACGATCCCTGAAGTATATCCATCAGCATTCAGCAACCCAAAGATTCTAGTTCCAAACCTTCTGGAGAAGATCTTTAGCTTGCTCCCTCTTATCACTGTCATCACTTTGACTATATAGACTGCCAAGAATCTTCATAGTCTCATTGTTGTTGGGCTGAATCTTCAAGACCTGGAATGAAAGGCACTGTTACTAACATGATGTGATATCAACATATTATTACCAAGGTGTTTGATTGATTTTCTAAATCTTCATATAAGACATAGTTCAAATAAAAATGATTGAGTTCATTTTCAGTTCATTCTACTAGATTTACATAATATGATGATAAATTGACCATATCAAACACCTTTTCAAAGCAGAGAGCAGCATTAGCATAGTCTTCTCTGAAAATGTACATCTGACCCAGGCCAAAATGAGGCAGAACATATGAAGGGGATGCAAACTGAGTAGATTGATAGTAATACTGAAATGCTTGATCATATTTTTGCTGGTTGTGATAAGATCTTGCAAGCTGATAGCAGCTTTCTGCTCTGATCACTTCAACTTCTGTTCCTTGAAGTGAATGCTGTGCTAAATGTTGAACTTTCTGATAGTCTTTTGAAGAAGAAATGATTGGCTAGATGATTAAGTGTCATTGAATTGGCAGAATCAATACCATAAGCCTGTGAAAGAAGCTTCACTCCCTTGATGAGCTTATCCTTGTCACCAGAATTAAGATGCAAAATAGCAAGACCAATCAATGAACCAGTGCTTTTGGAATCAAGTTCTAGAGCTCTTTCAAAAGCCAATTGGGCTTTATCGTAATTTCCTAATCTATAGAAACAAAGTCCCATTCCTAGTCTTACAGAGGAGGGACAGTTTTCATTACCCTTCAGAGCTTTTTTGAAATGCATCAATGCACCTTTGTAGTCTTTCTTGTTAAATAAAATGCAAGCTTTACCCATATTTGCAGCAATATGCTGATCTGATTTTGCCAACACAAAGTTAAATTGGGCATCTGCTTGATCTGTTTTATCTCCCTCTAATAAACAAAATGGGCTCTCCCAACTAAATGATTCTGATCATACATTATAATTTTATCTGCTTGGTGTAGAGGGATGTAGCCTTTGCAAAAATGTTTCTTACGACTTTCTTTATTTTTATCTTTTCTACCAAGACTAACATAGTAAGCAGCCAGTATGTCAAGTGCAAGCATTTTGTCTTTTCTTGTTCCTATGTAATCTGTAGCAGCATCTTTTTGACAGTTCTCAAGGAGAAGAACAAAATCATGCATCTTTCCTTGTTTGTAGTAGTGCTTTGCTAGTGTCAACCAAATATGTAAAGGAACATTTTCTGTCCGAAGAATACCTAGAATCTCTTCACCTTCAGGTAGCTGTTCTAAATCAAGTTCAATGACTTCATCTGTGTCTCTTAGAGGAATCTCCAAACTTTTAGACTTCATGATTCAACTAATAAAGCAAATGATTATAAAACAAATGATTAAATTTTGTTAGATTTTTTGTTAGATTAATCGCTTAACAATAACATAGCAAAACAACATAATAAGTGGAAATAAGTCATTAACTATCAAATATCAATAACATAGCAAAACAACAAAATAAGTGAAAATATTTGAATTAAAAAGAAATCTTTCTTCAAGAAATCTTTCTGCAAGACTTTTCTCCAACTCTGTATTTGAACACCAACATGATCCCTTGAGGAAATGCAATGTGGAGAGCAGTAGGAGCAGTGAAAATAAGTGAAAAAAGTCATTAACTATCAAATATCAGATATCACTTTTGATATTTGACTATTTCACAGCAGCATTGATCAATCATTTCGAACAAATATCAAGGATCATTCTTAAATAGAAAATATAGTATTGCAGAAAACTGACAATGGGTTGATTCATACTCATAAATTCATTTAAGTGGTATGAGTTTATTTATTTATTTATTACTTCTAGCTTATAAAATCAATGTGTCACCTTTTAAACTTAACAACACTACTTATTACAATCAAATTTGAGGAAGGTGCTTATCACCAAATGGAGTTTTCTGAAGACGAGAAATAATATAATCATTTTCAATGTTATATTCTCGAAACTGGCAGTAAACCAGCGGTGTAAAGTAGTTCTGATTTGAATCCATTTTTGCATTCTTAGTGTTTTACTATGGGGTCTCCCTCAGTCAATGCTAAAAGCAATCAAGTTCAACATGTGTCACCTTATGTGAATAAATTAATAAAACATTAACTTAAACCTTATATACAAATAAAATTATCTTTGGGATACAAATACAGTCATCTTTGTACAGTCAAGCCACAAAACTTTCCAACAGCTCTTTCCTTAGTCTTTTGACAGGATCCAAGTGAGAGATACCTTTTTATCAGAGATCTAGGCAGATCCAAACAAATGATAATGAGACACCAAAAATGATATGGTGTAATGAAAGCTAACACTGTGGCACACGGACTTGCGACCGTGTTGTGGGGTTAAATGCATTTGACGGGCGCCCAACGCCCCCCAACCACTAGATGGTGTGTTAGTCTCATAAGCTTCAAGTTCATTCAGGAATTTAAGTTCATCATTAGTCTTTGTCCAGTGTAGGGAATTCAAAGCTCCATCTGGTCAAACTAGATCAAAAGATCAAGTCAACTGTCACATAAAGTGTTATGAGCACATTTGAAGGCGACTCTGTAGAGACGAAACAACGGAAGTGAAACAATGTCTCCATTCTAAGGACTGTTTCCTTGCAAGCACATAAACAATTATCTTTTGGGATACAAATACAGTCTTTGTTCAGTCAAGCCACAAAACTTTCCAACAGCTCTTTCCTTAGTCTTTGACAGGATCCAAGTGAGATACCTTTATCAGAGATCTAGGCAGATCCAAACAATGATAATGAGACACCAAAATGATATGGTGTAATGAAAAGCTAACACTGTGGCACACGGACTTCACAACTGTTGTGGGGTTAAATGCATTTGACGGGCGCCCAACTCCCCAACCACTAGATGGTGTGTTAGTCTCATAAGCTTCCAAGTTCATTCAGGAATTTAAGTTCACTATTAGTCTTTGTCCAGTGTAGGAATTCAAAAGCTCCATCTGGTCAAACTAGATCAAAAGATCAAGTCAACTGTCACATAAAGTGTTATGAGCACATTTGAAGGCGACTCTGTAGAGACAAAACAACCAGTGAAACAATGTCTCCATTCTGGGCGACTGTTTCCTTGCAAGCAAGGTATAAACAATTATCTTTAGGATACAAATACAGTCATCTCATAAAATTATAATTATAATTAAAACCAGAAACTTGTGACACATGCCCTCTATTTACAGGGAAGTTAAAAAAAAGTCTAGATTGGTTCTAAGGACCTAACTGATATTGCGTCCTTCAAAAAACCATTTTCTATCAATCTTGATTCATGATTCTTGAGTGGTGTAGTGGTATCGAGTTGAGCACAGGATCGAAAGATCCCTGATTCTATTCCCGGCCAGTGCCACTGAGCTAAGGGTGAGAGATTCATCTTGAGCCTATGTAGCCCAACGGTTCACTCAGCCAAGCATACAGGAAACTGTGTGGGAGGGTTAATTGAGGAGCTGCCCATTGCAGCAAAGTCTCGGGCAAAGAAAGTAGGGATTACACTTCCTTAACCATCACTGGCTTCATTACACTTGAATCCTTTGCTTCCTGTCATGGCCATACGGCTGTTGGAATAGAAGTAAAACCTTCAAAAAAATAATATTAATTATCTTGGCTCAAGTATTGGATTGAATTGAAGAATTAAAATTGATGGAAAGAAAACTTAAATATCAGAAGAAATATATTTGAATCAAAGAGAAAACTTTCTTCAAGATATCAATCTTCAAGACTTTTCTCCAACTCCATATTTGAACACCAACACGATCCCTTTAGGTAATGCTATGTGGAGGGCAGTAGGATCTAAGAGAGGTACCCCAGCAGTCACCCCTGGTAACAGGGTATAGCGATGGCAAGTGCAGTGGCCACCTGCCCGAATGAAACTGAAAATTGGTTCTTGGTCTTTGCATTCACTTCAAGCATCAAGAAATTAAGCAACACACTTAGTAAAGAGAAGTAGGCTAATTGTTACCTTCTACATTGCACATTATGGAAATTAATAAAAGTGGCATGCATCCTGATCCAATACTCCATCTTGAGAGATGCTTTTCCTGTAATTAGGATATTCTAAAAAGCTAAAAGTGGGATTCTGACAATAGGGAAAGCTCTAGCAGTAGAAAATACACAATATGGGTCCAATTCCAGGAAAAAGGAGAATAAGTTTACATTTAAGCATTACAACATTAAAGCATTTGATTCTGGATATGAAATAAATTATTCCTTTCATTATTTCTTTGACTGCTTGAGCAAAGTGATTAAAATACTGACTTAATTATTGGTGCTTTGAGCAGGGCTCACTTTTTACACAAAAATTTACATAAAATTTTTTTATGTAAAACTTTTTGAGCCTTTTCGTCCAACCTCAGGTCGAGGATCAAAAATTTATAAAAATTTTTTGAGCCTTTTCGTCCATCAGCAGTGGCCGAGAAGGGGATCACTTTATTTCACATAAAATTTTTGATCCTCCTCGCTTCCATATAGATCTAATTTTAGGTATAATGGCCATTGGCCACGCCGTTTGCACCTGCCGTGGCCGCGCCGCACGTTAGGGGTTGGTCAAGGCGCGCCGCCAAGATGGAATTGGACAAATTATTTGAGTCGATTTTTTTTGTATTTTGCCTTGAGCAGTAATTATTCAAATTAATTTATGAAAAGCAAAAAAATTATTTTTTAAGAACCTAGAAACCCTAACTTTAGTAACCTGAGGAGCGATGTGTCGGGCGTGTATAAGAATCCTGCGGGTTTTCCATAGGAACCCCATAAACCCCATGGTTTCTCCATAGAAACCACATTAACCCCTGATTTCAACCTCTTGGAACCCCCTAACAACCCCTCTAGTAACCTGAGGAGCGATGTGTCGGGCGTGTATAAGAATCCTGCGGGTTTCCTCCATTTTCCCGCACACAAAGTGAGCCCGGGCCAAGTACAGCAGGATTTCCACGTTCTGTGAGCTATAGAACTTCTTTAAACAGTTCTCGTACATCTGAAAAACGTGAATTTCTGGTGATAAATAGTACATGATCTGAAAACATGAATTTCTGGTGATAAATAGTACATGATCTGAAAACATGGATTTCCGGTAATAGTACATCTGGAAAACATGAATTTCTGGTGATAAATAGTACATCTGAAGACCATGAATTTCTGGTGATAAATAGTACATGATCTGAAAACATGAATTTCTGGTGATAAATAGTACATCTGAAGACCATGAATTTCTGGTGATAAATAGTACATGATCTGAAAACATGGATTTCCGGTAATAGTACATCTGGAAAACATGGATTTCTGGTTAGGGTATGATGGGGTAAAATGGGCAGTCGGGAAAAGTGGGCAGAAATAGGGAAAAGTGGGCACCCCAAATTTTCACTAATAATTCCCAATTTTATACGAGAGGAAAAAGTGGGCACCTTGAATAGAGAACAAAAATTCAATAAAAGAATAGATAATGTAGAGAATGCATGTTAAATTCACTGAACTTATGACCTAATGGGCAGCAACTAATGATCTGTATATAATTCACTTCCTATTTATATCAGAAATAGCAAGCCCACTTTTCCCAAAACCTCAGGTGCCCACTTTTCCCTAACATGGGGTAAAGTGGGCATACCCAATAAATTTTTAATTGATCATAACTGGGTGAAAATATTGACTAAAAACTTCAAAAATGTCCCAATAGATAGCCAAAAGGCTGAATGGAAAGAATATCTAAATTTTATAAGGATTTGATTTTAAATCGTTATAGGCAATAGGTTTTACTGCAAAAGTATGCCCACTTTACCCCACCATACCCTATGTGGTTATAGTAGAAACGCATATGACGAAATTGCAAAGATTGAGCTGCTCGTAAAATTGGGATGAAAATTGAGCTTTTGATAAACTTTTCGGCAATTCAATTAATAAGTTCATCAAGGTGCAAGATATTATCAATTTTCATGGAAATCAGGCAATGGAACTGTACGTCTGTATGAAACTGGCGTTTAAAAATCGTTCAGAATCCTATGCGTATCTACTATTCAAATATGATATTTTCTACTTTAGAGTCGTAAGACGAACACACAGAAAACACAGAAAACACATTGCTACGAGATGATTGTACCTAATCTACGGATCTAACGAAATAATTTCAACAATTGCAATTATACAATTATTTAAAATTTTCCTTGAAGTGCTTGATAGTACACAATTTTTCAATTCACTATTTGTACATTACATGGCACAACGAGTATTGCTTGATAATGTTTTGATGATTGATTCAATGAGCAATACTACATTTTACGTGGATAAAAGTAACCAAGTTAATACTGAGGGGGGACGCTCTTTTAGGCCCCACTTTCTTAGAGCCCTTTTTGGATTTTCAATATCCTCGGGGCCTAAAAGAGCGTAACCCGCCTACTTTATAAATGGTAAGTAAGTCAAGAATTAACCACATAATATTCAGAACGGCTTTAAAAAGATGTGGCTTAGCGTTATCATAAATTATTAAGAACACGGTCGTTTAGGGAGCTTGAAGGGGGCCCCAATAAATGTATAATTAACTTTTAAATTATACCTTAGAAGGATTATTTATAAAGGTTTTAATTTGGGGATTTTTCAGAAAAATTCCCATTTTTTCACACACCATGAAATTTCGAAATAAACTCATAATATATGTTAACAAGAGTAATGACTTGAAAAATCCCCATATTTTCAACCTAGCAAAATTTGAAACACCGAAATTTTATCCCAAATAAATACACCTCCTAAGGTAATTAAGATAATTAACTTAAATCATACAACATAATATTAATGCTGCATGCATAACCCTACCTGAATTGCAGAGACGTATTGCTTCTGTTCTATGTAGATGTGTGCCAGGTTGATCCACACATCAGGCATCTCTGCCGTAGCTTCACGCACCTGTTGTGATAGACTTGGTGATTAGGTGTAACTAGGTGTTTTTAGGTTTCTAGGTGTTACTAAAAACTGCCGTGATAGGCTAGGTGATTAGGTGTAATTAGGTGTTACTATACTAGGTGTTATTAGGTGTTACTGGGTGACATGGTGTTACTGGGTGACATGGTGTTACTAGGTGACAGGGTAACTAGGGGTAACAGGGTAACTTGGTGTTACTAGATGTTACTAGGGATAACTAGCTGTTATTAGGTGTTACTAGGTGATTAGGTGTAACTATGTGTTACAAGGTTTTACTAGGTGTTACAAGGTGTAACTATGTCAATAGGTGTTACTGGGTGACAGGGTGTAACTAATATAACTGGGTATACTACAAACTAGGTATTATTCTCTGGACCACCAATTTTGGCTAGCTACTGGAACAGCTGAGCTAATTGTACTTCATTATTTCTCGATCTCAAGAATTGCAATAGATGTATTGATTGTAAAGACGTCTGCGGGATTTTCTTTAAGATTTTTGACAGTTTGCTTTGATATTAATTGCAATAATAGATTCATATATTATGTAATAAAGTTTTTAAAGCCCTTAGTGGTGCCCCTCCGGGGTTTTCAATCAATCATAGCAAAACAAAAAGGTAAAATTGGTAGTTAAAATCTGTAAAACCTGAGCAAAGACATCCCTTGCTTCCCTGATGTGTCCCTTGACTGCGAGCACGCATCCGATCCCATTAGCTGCGTACATGTTACGCGGATCCTGGCGTAGCACCTGTAAGATATCCAGGGGTAACATAAGCCGTGAAACTTGTAAAGTTGTAAAATATCAGGGGTAACATTAGCCGTAACATCATCACACTCTGGCACTATCGCTGACACCAGAGTAATCTGATACCAGCGCGCTCTAACACCATCGCACTCTGGCATCAGGCACTCTAACGCCACTGCACTCTGACACCACTGTACTCTGACAGCTTTCTGGTACCTGTTTGAAGAAAGCAAGAGCTCTTTCCTGGTACTTCTGTTCTTTATCACGATCCCGCGTTGGCTGATATAACATTTGTAGCCACACATTGCCTGGAGAAAGTCTGTCAGGATAGGGGAAACGTAGGAAACGACCGGTTAACCGAACCGATACCGAAACACCGGTTAACCGGGCGTTTTTAGCCAACCGAAACCGAAACCGTAACCGAATATTTTGATTTCGCAATTAACCGTATAGTGAAATCGGTCGGTCAATCGAACCGAAACCGAAAAACCGGTTAACCGGCGTTTTTAGCGAACCGAAACCGAAACCGTAACCGGATTTATTGAGAAACGGTAACCGGTCGTTTGGTAGGGAAACGTAGGGCCCAGTGGCAAAACGCCACAACGAGTATATTCTGGTATTCCTCTTATATTGCGAACTCGTTTAGTGAAACAAGGAGTTATTCACTAAACGAGTTCTCAATATAAGAGGAATATCAAAATTTACCCAAATCAATTGAAACAATGCGACTCTTGAGTACAATCCCACTGAAGCAACTGATAGGTGCAGTTCCCAAGAATTTTGTGCACTTTGCAGTTTGGTTTGAGGTTTCACTGTAGCTCACTCGGCCGCGCTTTGCGTCACCTCGTTCATACAAGCAAGTAGCAGGTTAAGTTGAGTATTTTGTGAAGGGCAGGGGTCTGGGGCCGCAGCCCCCAGAAGCCAGCGGCACCAAACACTTTAGAAATTTCGTGGAACTGATATTTCTGCTACCTAGTGAAAAATTCCATTGCTAAGTTATCATTTAGAATTTATATTGATACTGAATAAATGGTAGTGGTCAGAGATTCCAAACATAAATAAATTGATTGGAACCATAATTTCTACTACTATAGACTAAATTCCTCAGAAACAAATGGACTTCAATTTTTTGGCGCCAAAAGCGTTAAATTTTTGCCAAAATTGTATTGCGCATTAATAATTGTGTCCGAGATGTGCCCAGGTGTCCCCGAGTTGTGCCCAATATGTGCCCCAGGTGCGCCCAGGTTGTGCCCCAGGTGTGCATCGGCAGATTACTGAGTAACCACAAATTCTAAATGTAAACTTAGCAATGGAACTTTTCACTAGCAGAAATATCAGTTTCACGCAATTCCTAAATGTTTGAAACCGCCGGCTTCTGGAGGCTGAGCCCCCAGACCCCTGCCCTTCACAAAATACTCAACTTAACGTGCTATTTGCTTGTGTGAACGAGGTGGCGCGAAGTGCCACCAAGTGAGCTACCGTCATGGCATTACACACTTCTTCGAGCTAGTGGGGGCCAAGGCCCTCGCCCCCTAGATTTTTTCTGGGGGGGGGGGGGCTTTTGAAAACTAAGGGGGGGGGCTTAATTTTCATAAGCAAATTATCACATTTAAAAGCCCTAATTTTCCATGAAGTACGACTTAAATCACGTTTTCTGTTTGCCTTGATCCTGAAAAGATGGATTTCAAGGAAACTTCTGTTTATTTGAACTTGATTTTACACTTCATTTTGATCTTTTGATGTTCGAATTTTTTGAGAAAATCCTAGGTAGGGCCAAGGCCCCCCAAGAGACTTCTCGGGACTTGATAGGGAAAGGTTTATTCAGGTCATTTAAGTCACTTTAATACTCGTTGCCTCCAGCAGAATAGTAAGTACTATTTAATTTTGCCGATTTTATTTTGCAAAATGTAAATGAGAGCGACCAAATTTTGCATAATTCATCCTTTGATAGATCATTTATGCACGGATTATAAATCAATTCTTATAATGATTTTTTATTATACTTGGCCCTTTTCAGTTGACAGTCAAATGAGGAAGTCATGTGATGAGAAAACAACCTAATCATATCCAATATTATTTCTGATTCTTATTAAAATTCAAGGTGGTCATGAGGAGAGGAGAATGAAATATTCATGAATAATATATAAATTTTTATTGTGACCGTGTCGAACATGGCCTTTTTTATAATTGGCACACGAAACGATAGGTTGATCTAAAGACCGTTGGGTATAATTGATTTTTTGGTTCTGATATTCCAAAATGAAGATATATAAAGTCATTTGAATTTCGTGAAGGACGCCCGAATCTGCAATGAAAGCTTTGTTCTCTGGCCTTATAAAACGACAATATTTATAACTAGCAGGCCCGTTCGGCTTAGCTACGCACCACCTCATTCGCAAATTTCGGACCTATGCAGTTCAAATTAATGAAAAACTTTTTACTGCATCGAAAAATTCGAATCAGAACCAAAGTTGTTCAGTGGAGTAGCGTATCAAAATCAACAAAGCAAGAAATGAAATTCACACACTATACATGTTACCATAGCAACGCAAGCATTTCCCACTATCTGCACGTGCATGCCGACACAAACCCATCAGTAAACGACCGAGTTTAGGTTCTTAGCCGAAGCCGAGGCCGAGGCCGAGTTTGCATCGTCAAGGCCGGAGCCGAGGCCGAGGCCGAGGCCGAGGCCGAGGCCGAGTTCAACCGAGTTCATATAACTTTCGTGAAGCTACAATTTTATATTGCCGTAAAACTATTTTAAAAGAATCTTTTGCTAATTGAATCGGTTAAATTTGATAAAGTTCTTATGTTTAATTTTAATCCAGAGAAAATTTTAGCTTGTTTGATCCTAAAATTCAGCCTAAGTTTTGAAATATCACATGAAATTCTGGCAATTAGCTAGGTATCAAACTCGGCAAAATGAAGCAAAATTTGGCCGAGACCGAGGCCGAGGCCGATTTTGAAAAAAGGGCCGATTTTGGCCGAGGCCGAGGCCGAGGCCGAGTACTCGGTCGTTTACTGAAACCCATACACACATCGACACAGTGCCCATACACACATTTTCCCATTCTAATCTATGATGCCGACACAAAATCCATACACACGCCGACACAAAATCCACACACACGCCGACACAGTGTCCATACACACGGTTTTCCCATTATAATCTATGATGCCGACACAATAATCCACACACACGCCGACACAAAATCCATACACACTTACCAAATTATAATTAAAGATGATTGACGGAGATTCAGAACGGAAAGATTTAGATTCCGTTGGGACATGGTTGTTAAAGTTTCTTCCTAGCTCTCGTTTTTAGGCCAATCGAGTCTTGGAGATTTTTCCGCAGCTTGCGCTAGAAACATTTTGGGAACAGTTAGACCCTTTGGTAAAATTTGACGAAAAATAGAGTTATTTTTGTATGTAATTTGTAAACAGGCGCGAGCTCATCTTTATCATTTCCTCTTTTAGTTAGTATCAGGAGTTCAGGCATTCAAGAGAAGCCCAATGATCATTTTCTGGTACCTTATTCTTTTAACTGGTTTCTATCAAAATGGAACTACTTACAACACGTTCACTCCGCCAATGAAAAATCGAGTTAATACCATTGGGGTGCTAGATTTTACCGAATGGGAATACGGAGATTGCCAAAACGTTGTTGTCAATGGATTCCTTAAACTCTTAAAGGACAATGCAAAATCGACGGCCATCTTTATTTTAAATGTGTCTTCGCTGATGGCTTTTACCGTGTTGCTAAAACGTCTTGCCAAGAAATGATCTTTACACACATGCGATGCCGATGTTGGATTTTATCAAGTGTGTGGCCACAGAAAGAAGAAGTGCAGATCCACAAAAGCGACATCAACTGCTGTGGGGCTATGTGGGGATTTCGTCTGTGTGGACAACCCTGAAAGGGTGCTCACCTGGTCTGAAGTTGAAATTTATCCCGGGATGTCACATAACTTCATGTACATTGTACAATGAGCATTGGCTTGACAATAGGTGCGATGGAGTTGATAACTGTCAAAACACATTGAATGAAGTACCTGTGGACGAATATAACTGCCAAAAAAGTATTTCAAAAAAACCCGAAATCCGATTTTTCTGTGTTGGTGAAGGCATTTCAGCGTCCAAAAACAGAGTCTGTGATAAGGTCTGTCTTTGTAATAAATGCTCTGACGAAGCGGTTTGCCACAATATGGTAGTCGGAATTTTTTGCAAATCATGGAAGATGCAGCGAGACTACATTGAGCCTCAAAATATCTGTGATGGAGTTCGTGATTGTGTGGAAGGAAATGATGAAGCAGATTGTGAAACAGGACTGTGGTGTTTGGGCACAATAAACCGAGTGGATACTGTCCGACGTCCACTCAATAGGAGAATGATGTGTTCTAATCCCGATGCAAGACACTGGCGGGGCTTTTGTTACGATGGTCGAGATCAAATGAACTGCACTGGCTCGCAGATCAGTCCCTTGACCTGTAATGTTGGTGGATATCCTACAACTCTTTCTTAGTTCGTGATATGCAAGGATCGGCCCCTTTGTGATGATGGTCTTGACAACATGTGCCTGCAGATTTCTTTAGAGTGTTTCCTGCATAAGCACAAATTGTGTGACGGTGTCCCTGACTGCCTTGAGGGTGTGGATGAGAGAGAATATGTTTGTGGAACTCCAGCAGAAATCAACTGTACCCGTAAACTGACAGATACTTCCATGGAAAAAGCATTTCCACTTTCCTGGGTAATGGATGGGGTTGTGGATTGTCTAAATGGAGTGGATGAAGATTCCTCGAAGTGGAAACCGCTTTGTGCAACAGGGTCTTTAAATCTATTCCAATTTAAAGAATTCCACTCAGCTCACAACTGTAACTCCAGCCTACATTTGAAATGTCCAAGTCATCTTGGTAAAACGTTGGACCTGAAATTTGTCTGTAGTGGCATGTCCAATTGTGACTTCGATCTATGTGCTTCATCTCGGCGCTTGTCAGCTTCTGTAACTGTTGACCAGAATGGGGATTTGTCAAAACGAATGTTTCACTGTCATCCTGGACTCGAAAATTTGGAAAGAGCTCTCGGTTCTTGCAAAGAAATGGCAGTACAAAAAGGTGCTAAGATTTTTGGTGAAGTACTCACACATGTTATCCTTCCTCCTGAATATGCCAGCTCTGCTGACTGCACCAGTGTATTTGGACTTCAGTATGTGTATCTGACATGCACAGGCCAGTGCAAACAGCAAAACGCTACATGTCCCCTTTCAAACCTGTCTCCCTCTTCCTGTTTAAACCATCCTCCAGAAACTAGGGTCAAGTCCCTTACCGAGGATCATCGACTAGCTCTGTTGTTGTTGCAATCAAACGGTTCCTTCAGCCAGACCGTTTTCGGATGTTCCAATCTCCAGTGTATTTTATGGAGAAAAGTCTGTGATTTATAAAATGATTGTGGTGACTGGTCAGATGAGTCTAACTGTGGTAACAACTTTCAGTGTTTAAAGTCAGGTGAATACATCCCTCTGTCAAGATTATGCAATGGGGATTTTGATTGCTTTGATGGAAGTGATGAGTGCAACGACCATTGTGATAGTCAGACCAAAATATTTAGGCATGTCGCTCTCTTCCATATATCTTATGTATTTGGAGTTCTTGCCACTGTTATGAACATCATTGTTATCATACATGGAATAATAAAACTTTTGAAAACTTTAAAAAAAAAAAAACTTTAAAAAACATGACAGTATGATTGGACAACTAGCACATATTGCAATATCCTAGGAGCTTTCTCCACAGTTGGATCATTGATCTCACTCTATTCCATGACTATTTTAAGCTTGATTCGTGTTACTGGTGTCAGGTCAGGGATCGCAAACCGAAGAGATCCATCGACAATGTCTAACATTTTGCTTGGCTTAGGAATTGTTGGAATTATCAGTTTCACTGCTTTACTGGCCTTTGCTCCACTCGTGCCATTTTTGGACAATTATTTTGTTCGATATTTATATTACGGAGAGAATCCACTTTTCCTTGGAGCAATTGGCAAACAGAAGCATGTTACTATACTTAAAACTTATTATGGTAGGCTAAGAAATTTGTATCTTTCCTGGGAAAACATCAGGAAACTTACTGCTGAAATGTTTCTTCATGGCGTTGTAGAAGGTCAGAATTTAGGGTTCTATGGAAGCAATGGGTTTTGTCTCTTTAATTATTTTGTAAGAGAAGATAACCCTCAAAAGTGGTTTTCGGGAGCAGTTCTCGCTGGTAACCTCGTTTGTGTAATCATTATTTTGGTTTCATATGGAATCGTTTTCATTGCCACTGCCAAAAGTTCAGCTTTGGCTGGTCCCTCGAATAATGCTCAAATCAAACGGAACAGGAGGGCACAGAGGAAGATTACTGATATCAACTGATTTGATAGCTTGGATACCATTCATTTTGATATGCATTATTAATTATTTCAGGCTGGTTGATGCCTCTCAGTGGTATTCTATCTTCAGCACCGTGATACTTCCATGTAACTCAGTTATAAATCCCTTGGGTATCTATGATGAGGTTATCTTGAACTTCTTCAAGAAGTTATCAAAAGCCTGTCACCGTAAGCTTTCATGCTTCATCCGGGCTCTGAGACGTAAAACTGCTAGAGTAAGGGATCAAGATTTGCCGAATTCAAATCCTGAAGAAATCACCACTGCCTTTTGATTTAGAGGAAGGTTACAGTAACACGTTTGAAAAAATTGGGGGCTTAGGAATGAACCATGTGTTGAGGCTGAATGGACGGAGCCAAATTATGTAATTGATGTTAAAATGCATGAAAACGGTAATTATTTTTGGCGAAACACGTAAAAATTGACAACCAGGAATTACTAGTTTCACGTAAAAAAAAAGAATCATGCAAAAATATCAATCGTAGCCCAAGTTATAAGCGTTCGAGTAAAGTGCACTTTGGAAAAACGCGAACTGAGAAAATGGCGATTTTGTGGTTTTTTAGAGTTTTTTTGGACCTCAAATCGCCATTCTAGCAGCAATCAACCCCACACTTTCAGATAATACGTAAACCAACGCTATTTATCGAAAAAAAATGGGTTGAACCCCCCCCCCCATTACAGTATGTTGGTACAGTAATAATCATAATATAAATAAATACGATCAGTTGAATTCACACTATATTCGTCCCTACCAATAGCGAGGATTGAGTAGGAGTCCTTGTCATTGGTTGTCTTGATTATCCTCTCAAACTTCTTCTGGCCCGGACCCCACTCTTGTTTGGAAATGTGCAGATTCCCTATGAGAGTCCAGGC
The DNA here is from genome assembly GCA_011033025.1 of Beroe forskalii. Lineage (NCBI taxonomy): Eukaryota > Metazoa > Ctenophora > Nuda > Beroida > Beroidae > Beroe > Beroe forskalii. The sequence goes on from WFMF01000043.1 coordinate 30,703, forward strand.
ATCCGCGTTATCCTGTGTATTGGGATGGAATTATCAGTATTTCTGTAATTACCTTGTTGGTCAATATTAATTAAACGGCCCTTGAGGACAAAAAGGACTTAGAGATTTATGTCCAAAGTTCCGGTTAAAGTGGGGCCAGTCAAATAACTTATTAGGTCTTGTGCTCAATTTAACTACATTAGCTGAATTTATAATGAAAACTCACCTGATTTATCTGCAATGCATCCTTGAACCAGTTACTGGCTTCGAAGATCTGCTCTCTATCCCGGGCAATACAGCCCAGTCTCAGGTAACAGTCAAGGTAGTTCGGGTGCTCTTTCAGCACAGCTTTGTAGAGGTCCTCTGCCTATGAAAGTACAAAGAATCGTAAGCTCATGAGGTTTAAAGCCATTTCTTTGAAAATTAAGGTTTTATTATGGTTTTCTCCATTCAAGAGATTGGCAGTTTATCTAAATCTCAAGAGGTCGAGATATAATTGATTAGCAAATATGATTAGTATAAATTATATTATTAATTGTACGCCCATGCATTTGATTCAGACCAATAAATGACAGACAGAACGGGAGCTCACCTTTCCGAACTCATGCAGGGCTTCATAGAGCCTAGCAAGGTTGTATGTGATGGTTACAGTAATTGCACTGAGGTATGCCTCGTCATTCTGTAGCTCCCTCTTACAGTAGTCCAGTGCAGTCTCGTAATGCTGCAGACACTCCTAGAAAAAAAAAAATAAAATAAAATATGGTAGCTTATACACAGTAACGAGGTAACAAAATACTATCAATACTCTGTTCCTATGCTCAACTGTGTGGAATAATTTAAAAACAGATCGTCACTGAGAAAAATAAGTAGAGAAATGTTGCTGCCAATCATAAAGAAAACTATGCAGATGTTACTGAATCCTCAAGTGACGTAAAGAAGTGAACCACTCTTGTGGGTGGTTTATTTGGTCTATGTAGGTCACATCATTCTCTGAGAAAAACTATAATTTCAGCTTTTCAGAGGAAAACTACAATTTGGTTTTACATTATTCTTAAAACTATATACTGTACATCTATAAATATTTTAAAACTGGATTGTCTTGAACTTGTTATCTAGTGATTGAAAACACACGACACAATAAAATATTAATTGTTTTGACATTCAGATTTCGGTTGCGTTTTACCTCATACTTGCCAAGCTGAAACAGGCAGGAAGCAATGTTATTGAGAATCTCTGGAGGAACATCCTCATTGATGTTATCTCTAATGATCTGAGCAGCTGTATTGTAGGCATTTAGGGCTTCTTTGACGTCACTGTTTTGCAGTATTCCTCCAAGCTCAATCCATGCTTCAATGTCTTCTGGACATTGTTTGGTGACCTGTGATGGGTACAGTTATTAAACTGTGAATCAAATGATTTAATTGAGAACTTATGAATGGTAAAGAGTTAATATTACAGACTTCAATATACCTCGATGTAGGGTTATAAAGTTATGAGTAAATACTCACTTTGATGATCTTCAATGAATTCTGATAATTTAGATTATTATTCAATTAGTACTATACTGTTACAATAAGGGATCGTTCACATATCACGTAATCAATTTTTGGCCGATTTCAACCCCCCTCCCCCTCGTAATCAAGTTTACACTAGTTGTAAATTTGTTACAATAGTACATGTAACGTAATCATTCGGAAACCCCCCCCCCCCTTTTGGTGATTATGTAATATGTGAATGATCCCTAAAGTATATCCATCAGCAACCCAAAGATTCTAGTTCCAAACCTTCTGGAGAAGATCTTTAGCTTGCTCCCTCTTATCACTGTCATCACTTTGACTATACAGACTGCCAAGAATCTTCATAGTCTCATTGTTGTTGGGCTGAATCTTCAAGACCTGGAATGAAAGGCACTGTTACTAACATGATGTGATATCAACATAATATTATTACCAAGGTGTTTGATTAATTTTCTAAATCTTCATATAAGACATAGTTCAAATAAAAATGATTGAGTTCATTTTCAGTTCATTCTACTAGATTTACATATGATGATAAATTGACCATATCAAACACCTTTTCAAAGCAGAGAGCAGCATTAGCATAGTCTTCTCTGAAAATGTACATCTGACCCAGGCCAAAATGAGGCAGAACATATGAAGGGGATGCAAACTGAGTAGATTGATAGTAATACTGAAATGCTTGATCATATTTTTGCTGGTTGTGATAAGATCTTGCAAGCTGATAGCAGCTTTCTGCTCTGATCACTTCAACTTCTGTTCCTTGAAGTGAGTGCTGTGCTAAATGTTGAACTTTCTGATAGTCTTTTTTGAAGAAGAAATGATTGGCTAGATGATTAAGTGTCATTGAATTGGCAGAATCAATACCATAAGCCTGTGAAAGAAGCTTCACTCCCTTGATGAGCTTATCCTTGTCACCAGAATTAAGATGCAAAATAGCAAGACCAATCAATGAACCAGTGCTTTTGGAATCAAGTTCTAGAGCTCTTTCAAAAGCCAATTGGGCTTTATCATAATTTCCTAATCTATAGAAACAAAGTCCCATTCCTAGTCTCACAGATGAGGGACAGTTTTCATTACCCTTCAGAGCTTTTTTAAAATGCATCAATGCACCTTTGTAGTCTTTCTTGTTAAATAAAATGCAAGCTTTCCCCATATTTGCAGCAATATGCTGATCTGATTTTGCCAACACAAAGTTAAATTGGGCATCTGCTTGATCTGTTTTATCTCCCTCTAATAAACAAAAATGGGCTCTCCCAACTAAATGATTCTGATCATACATTATAATTTTATCTGCTTGGGTGTAGAGGGATGTAGCCTTTGCAAAATGTTTCTTACGACTTTCTTTATTTTTATCTTTTCTACCAAGACTAACATAGTAAGCAGCCAGTATGTCAAGTGCAAGCATTTTGTCTTTTTCTTGTTCCCTGTAATCTGTAGCAGCATCTTTTTGACAGTTCTCAAGGAGAAGAACAAAATCATGCATCTTTCCTTGTTTGTAGTAGTGCTTTGCTAGGGTCAACCAAATATGTAAAGGAACATTTTCTGTCCGAAGAATACCTAGAATCTCTTCACCTTCAGGTAGCTGTTCTAAATCAAGTTCAATGACTTCATCTGTGTCTCTTAGAGGAATCTCCAAACTTTTAGACTTCATGATTCAACTACCTAATAAAGCAAATGATTATGAAACACAACACATATTGAATTAACTAACTGAGAATGTTGTGTTGCACTATATGGAGTTCCTGAAGAAGAGATTTTTGTAATCTTGAAACTGTCAGTAGAATAGTGGAGTATAGTGTGTGGGTTAGATTACTTTATTGAAAGTTATTTGTTTCACTGCATCAATGATCAATCACATCAAACACTGATTATGAAACAAATGATTAAATTTAGTTCAATTTTTTGTTAGATTAATCACTCAACGATAAAATAGCAAAACAACAAAATATGTTTGAATTAAAAAGAAATCTTTCTTCAAGACATCAATCTGCAAAACTTTTCTCCAACTCCGAACTTGAACACCAACATGATCCCTTTAGGTAATGCAATGTGGAGAGCAGTAGGATCCAAGAGAGTCACACCAAGATGAGTGGTGTGCAGGCATCTTCAGTCCAATATCTACCTCAGCTGCTTTTGGGGTGTTTACATTGTGAGAGCCTTTTATGAGAGTATGAGGTAGCCCCCCCCCCAGCAGTCAAACAGTGCAGGGTATAGCACCATCAAGTGCAGTGACCACCTGCCTGAATAATAAGCGAAAATAACTCATTAACTATTAAATATCATAGCAAAACAACAAAATAAGTGAAAATAAGTCATTTACTAGTAAATAACAGACTATTTCACAGCAGCAATGACTATTTCACAGCAGCAATGATTAATCACTTGGAACAAATATCAAGGATCATTCTTGAATAGAAAATATGGCAATACAGAAAACTGACAAGGGGTTAATTCATACTCATAAATTCATTTATTTGAATCAAAAAGAAATCTTTCTTCAAGACATCAATCTGCAAGACTTTTCTCCAACTCTGTACTTGAACACCAACATGATCCCTTTAGGTAAGTAGGTAATGCAATGTGGAGAGCAGTAGGATCCAAGTGAGTCACACCATGATGAGTGGTGTACAGGCATCATCAGTCCAATACCTACCTCAGCTTTTGGGAAAGCTTTTTATGAGATAGGCGCCCAGCAGTCCCTCCTGGTACCAGGGTATAGCACTGTCAAGTGCAGTGGCCACCTGCGCAAATGAAACTGAAAATTGGTTCTTGGTCTTTGCATTCACTCCAAGCATCAAGAAATTAAGCAATGCACTTAGTAGAAGTAGGCTAAGTGTGACCTTCCACATTGCACAATAAGGAAATTAATGAGAGTGGCATGAATCCTGATCCAATACTCCATCTTGAGAGATGCTTTTCCTGAAATTAGGATATTCTAAAAAGCTAAAAGTGGGATTCTGACAATAGCGAAAGCTCTAGCAGAGTAGCAGTAGAAAATACAAAATATGGGTCCAATTCCAGGAAAAAGGAGAATAAGTTTACATTTAAGCATTACAAAATTAAAGCATTTGATTCTGGATATAAAATAAATTATTCCTTTCATTATTTCTTTGACTGCTTGAGCAAAGTGATTAAAATACTGACTTAACTCACTTCAACAGACAGTCTTTCAAACATCCTAGTATTAGACAGATCTTGAACAGCAAAAAGAAAGGCGGCTGTAACGTTCGTCTGTCGATCAAATGGAATTGGTCAATCGAATGGAATTGGTCGATCGATCAACTTCATTTGATCGACTGATGTGTTTTAAATAGAAAATCTTTGAGCTAGTAGGGAAACGACTAAATACTGCTCATTTAAGCACGATTCAAGTCATTAGGGACCAGTGAAGCACATTGTTCTTTCAAATGGAGTCTATCGATCGACCAATTCCATTCGATTGACCGACGAACGTTACGGCCGCCAAAAGTTTTTGTTAACTTAAATGGAGTGAAACAACAAGTTGCCAATATACCAATCTGAAATAATATATCATCAATGAGTAATCCAGAAATACAGTGATAATAACATTATCAGAATATCCAAATCATATCACGAATATCAAATTGAAACCCGAAGCAAATATAATAACACAAAGGTTTACTAACCACTGAGGTGGAAAAGTAAAGCAAAGATTCCAATTTCAGTAGGGATTCCAGTTAAAATGTCATAACCTATAAATAATTGAATGATCACTATATTTATGAAATATAACAGTTTTAACGTCAAAATATTGAATTAATTCCTTTTCAAATGAAAAGATGTAGTTAGCACTTGCTCTAGCCAGATCCCTTGTTTTAAGCGTGCGCCGCGCGGCGTCTCTCCTTTCTCCAAGCCTTGCTTGCTAATCACGTATACCCCTTGTTTGTGTTTCGCATTGTTCTGAGGAAGCGCACTGCGAAACTTGTCGTACGATGTATGGCCCGCTGACGCCAGCTGCGGCGTTGATCCTCGAGAGGGTCTGTCAACATCACACACTTATGGGTATGTGTCCCATATAACTCTTGCCTTGCCCTAATTACCAGCGCCCTGTTCTTCGGGCGCGGCGCGCCGTCGTTTCTCCTCAGGAACGACCGCGCGTAAGCACCTGGTTAGGTGAAATAAACGGGCAACGTCCGTCCAAATTGGACCAGATTGGATCACCTGGCAAAAAAACACCCGGATCTTGGACCAGACGGCAGACCAGATCTGAGATCCAGTTGATTCCTTCCCCTAACCAGGGGTGTAGCGACTGGCGTCGCGTCGTCCCGAAACGTCTGGTTTGGAGCAATGTTTCATGTTAGAATTGTGTTGCTGTATTGCAAAAGTTAAGGTGGTTTCATCGTTCCGCGTCGATCAAATGGATTGATTAAATGAATTAATACGCGCACAATACACTTTTACGAAGACGTCCGCGCAAAAAAGCAAGCGCGAGCGATTGTGTGCGTTTTTCATTTGATCAATTCATTCGATCGACGCGTAACGATGCATTGTCAGGCGTTGCCTGACGACGTCAGACAAACGATGCAGGTGCCTTATTTTATCATCCAAGATTTCCAAGAACTTTCTTTCCTTTATCATTTCATAAGTTTGAATAATCAATAATGAATCTGGTACTTATTATAGCTATAGGTTTGGCCTTTTGTCTCAATATTTAATTTTTGTATTTGATGAGGCTGGAAGATTCAGCTGAATGCTTAGTGAATCATAGATACAGCTCTGTGACATTTGTCGATGTAATATCAAAAATTTTTTGATTTCATTATTGAGATTTCTGTTTCACTGCAATGATCTATCATATCAAACTTGTTTATTTTATTCACAAAGTGTCAAATCACAAAGTGTCAAAGTATATACAAAAAGCCACCAACAGCTGGCCATTTGCCTGAATAATTTCCCTTCTTGTTGAGATTTTCAGCCCCTATCTGAAAAGGTGCCATGCTTGTTGAGGAATTTTTGCCTTTCTCTTAAATTATAGTGCCATATTTGTTGATAATTTTTAGGCTCTTTTCTATGGTACTTATTTTGTTTTTGAAATGGTGCCATTTCTGTAGATGATTTTGACTTACAACACAACACATATTAAATTAACTAACTGAGAATGTTGTGTCACACTTTGTGGAGTTCCTGAAGAAGAGATATTTTATCTCGAAACTGACAGTTGAATAGCAGTGCAAAGTGTATGGGTTTGATTTCATATTTGAGACTTTTTGTGTTTCACTGAAATGATCAATCACTTCAAACATGATTTTGACCCTTTTTGAAATGGTACCTCTTTTTCAGACAGATCTCTTTGGCTTTAGGTGCCTACACAAGTTTACAAAAAAGGCAAATTGGGGATAAATTTTTGATCCTGATAATTGATATTGAATCAATGATAAAAAAGGTTGAATACAAACCAAATCTGAAATAGAAATATATCAGAATGTACCTATCACTCTATCAGATATCAAAATGCATCATTTATGTTATCAAAACATATAAACAGAAACCATAGATCAATCACTTTAATAGGTTGGAATATCACTATGAAATAGAATAGGAATCAAGGAATGAAACAATTTAACATACCACTGCTGGTGGATAACAATGACCAAGTAAAGAAGTAGCAAAGAAGTAGTTTCTGGGTCCTGCCAGTTAGGAAACTACTGAACCACTTCAGTGCAACATGAATCATACATGTTATCATACATGTTATATATTACCCTTTGTTGATAATTGATTGTTATCTAAATTGTACCTTTCAGTTTATATGGTTAAAGCTTTAGGTTATTCATGTCTATCATTTGACTCCTACAAAAAGTACAACAATGTGTCCCAAAATCAGTTTCCTGGGCAAAGTAAGGTTCAAGTGTGAGACATAGGTTGAAACACTTGAACCTCACTTTGTCCAGGAAACTGATTTTGGGACATATTGTCATCACCCAATGGAGCCAACTGTCTTAAAGATACTGTTTTCTCTTGGCCAGTTTTGAGCTTAACATGAGCATAGTTTGGATTTGCTTCTAGGAGCTCTGCCTCCTCAACTAGGGGCTCATACTTGGATGCCCGAGCATTGCATTTGATCAAAACTGGCCCAGGTTTCGTTAGCCAAATGGGCAAGCTGTACCCTGAGGTTGTACGGCGATTGTGCCTGAAAAGCCTCTCATGAGGTGACTCATTTGTTGCTGTGCAAATCAAGGAACGAATAGAATGTAGTGCATCTGGCAGGGCAAGTTCCCAATGTTCCAGCCCAAGTCCCTTGTCAGCAAGATAGAGACTTATGGCTCTCCAGAGGGTACCGTTATACTTCTCCACTTGCCCATTCCCTTGTGGATTGTAGGGAGTTGTTTTACTGGTAGCAATCCCCAGTGAATGCAGCCAGTCTTTCAAATCTTTGCAGATCAGGCTTGGCCCTCGATCATTGTGAACATAGCTTGGCATACCAAACAGTGTGAAAAGCTGATACAAACAAGATTGTACTGTAGTCCACTTAAGATCTGGGCACGCAAAAGCAAATGGAAAACGAGAAAATTCGTCCACAATGTGTAATATATATCGATTCTTTGAATGAGCAGAGACAGGCAGTTTCCCTTTGAAATCAAGATTGAGCCTGCAAAAAGGCTGTGTGGCCTTTATTAGATGTTTCTCGGATTGGTCTCGATAAAACTGTGGTTTGATCAGACTGCATGTTTTACAGGATGAGACCAATGAACGGACATCCTCAATTGAGTAAGGGAGATTCTTTGCCTTGATGTATGCATAGAATCTTACAACACCAGGATGCAAGAGGTCACAATGAATTTTCTTCAGTCTTTCCATATCCTTCATGGAAACAGAAGCAGAAACTACTCGGGAGAGTGTATCTGCAGCAACATTTTCCACCCCAGGACGGTGAACTATGTCAAAATTATACTCAGACAATTCCCATCTCCACCTCATGAGCTTGTCATTTTTTATTTTGGTCAGCTTCTTCTGGTTGAATATGAAACTAACAGCTTCCTGATCTGTATAGATGGTGAAATGTCGACCAGACAGGTAGTGCTTCCACTTCCTCAGGGCCTCTACTATTGAGCAAGCCTCCTTTTCAATTGCAGGGTGTGATTTCTCATTTTTACTGAGGGAACGGCTAAAAAATGCAACTGGGCGTCCTTCTTGGTTCAGAGCAGCTGCAATAGCGAAATCAGAGGCATCTGTTTCCACAGTAAATGGCAAGTTCTCATCAATGCTCTGCAGAGTGGCAGATTCAATTTCCTGCTTGATTTCATTAAAAGACTCAATAGCTTGCTTTGAGAGAGGGAAAACCTCTGTTTCCAACAAGGGACGAATCTTATTTGAATAGTTAGGAATCCAACAAGAGTAATATGCAAACAACCCCAAAACACGCTTGAGGGTTTTGCCATCCTGAGGAGGTGGTAAGTCTTGAAGAGGTTTCAGTCTGTCTGGGTCTGGCTGAAGCCTTTGATGAGAAATTCGATAGCCAAGGATATTGATTTCCTTTTGACATATAACACTCTTGTCTTCATTGAAGGTAAACCCATTCTCCTTAGCCATCTTCATGAACCGGTCCAAGTTCCGGTCATGGTCTTCCTGATCAGTTCCACAGATGGTGATATTGTCAATGTAACAGAAGGTTGCCTTCAAATTGTTTTCACGAATGCAATTATCCATTTCTCTCTGGAAACAAGGAGGGCCATTTGTAACCCCAAAAGGGACCCTTGTGAACTCATACAAGTTTCCACTAGCCTCAAAGGCTGTGAAAGGTTGTTCACTGGGATCTAATGGAAGTTGATGGTAAGCACTGGTAAGATCCAGGTGACTATACAGTTTATACTGAGAGATGGCTGTAACCTGATCATGCATTTTTGCTAAAGGATATGCATCTTGATGGGTAAAACGATTGATGGTCTGAGAGTACCTAATCAATACAGAGCCTTTTCTTTTGAGATTCATTGTCCTTATTAACAATCACCTGGGCTCTCCAGGGAGATGAACTTGGTACAATGACCCCTTCCTCCAGTAGTTTGGAGACAGTTTCAGCAATAAATAGCCTATCTTCATGAGAGTATTTCCTACTAGGAGCCTTGATTGGCTTTACATCAGGATCAAGGTTAGAAAACAACTTTGGTGGTTCTCTATTCACTGCAGTAAGATTACAGAACTTGCTTTTACTATCAACAGTAATATCTGTACCTTCTCCCCCAAAATTGATTTGTAGAGACTTGTGCTTTGACAAGAAATCAATTCCTAAAATCATATCAGTGCACAAGGAGTCAAGAACTTTAAGTGACACATCAATATAATGCTCACCAAAAACATCAAGAGAAACTCTGCAAATTCCATAAACAGAGGTTTCTTGCTTTCCTGCAGCAAGAGATACTGAAGCACCCTTGGCTTCTGGAGTTATTGGATTGAGTCTACATTGTTCAACAACACCAAGGCTGATAAAACTATCTGAGCTACCTGTATCTACCAAGCACTCCAGCTGGATTGAGTCATTTACACAGACCTTCACTGTTGAGGCGGCCAATGATGGTACTGATGATGCTAAAATAGATGACAATGTTAATGTAGAATGCAAGGCATTAGAAATTGCTTTGTTTGATTTCTGGGTTTGAGACTGGGATGATCTGCAAACCTTTGCAAAGTGGCCTGGTTTATGACACTTGTGACAAGTGGCATCCCTTGCAGGGCAGAGTGCACGAGAATGCTTTGAATTTCCACAAAACCCACATAATCCATTTTCTTGACTTCGATGCCTCACCCGTGGGGTAACAGCATTTACATGGCCATCAGACAGATCTGGAGAAACTGGCCTAGAAAACTTTCCTGAACTTGAAGATTCAGATGATGTGTAGTTACCAAGATTCTCAATAGCATTAACATTGATCGGTGCACTTCCTCCCTGATATGACTGTGACTGAAGTTGAGCAATTTCCATTGACCTTGCTTTTTCGAAAGCTTGGTCAAGTGTAAGGTCTTTCTCTTCCAATAATCTTTGACGAATAGCAGGGGAACTCAGACCAGAGATGAATGAGTCTCTGATGTATTCCTCCTCGTATAGCTGAACAGTACCAGGTAACTTGAATTGGCATGCTTTTGACAAACCCTTGAGCACTTGTAAAAAACAATCTAAACTTTCTGAAGATTCCTGCTTTCTTGTAGCAAGGACATACCTGGCATAAATGGTGTTAATGGGCTTCAAGTACAGACTGTCCAGGGTTTTAATAGCATTTTCATAGGTTGAATCATCAGCAATGTATTCATCAACCTCTGGGTCAATGTAATTGATCAGCAGTGCCAGTTTATCTACAGCTTCTGAGCCTGCAGGTACTTGAACATGCTTAACAAAACTATGAAAACACTTTTTCCAATGTTTCCACTTTTTCTCAGCATTCACATCTGTATGAAGAGTTGAAAACTTCTCAGGTCTTAGAAGACGGTCCATTGTAGAGTAATATGGTTAAATTGTTGTACTTTTTGTAGGAGTCAAATGATAGACATGAATAACCTAAAGCTTTAACCATATAAACTGAAAAGGTACAATTTAGATAACAATCACTTATCAACAAAGGGTAACATATAACATATATAATTCATGAGATTATCAATGATTCAAAGCATATGAAATACACAAATAACATAACACCTCGAATTTTGATTTCCTTGCTTAGGATTTCAAGTAGTTTCTTGTGATCCACAGTGTCAAATACAGAAGAGAGGTCAAGCATCATTAGAACAGTGACAGACTTTTGGTCACAAGCAATAAGCAAATCATTGGTAACTTTCAATAGAATAGTTTCTGTAGAATGGTTCTTTTGTAAATGAGCAATATTTAGTTGTTTTCCTACTAGCTCAAAGATTTTCTATTTAAAACACATCACTTGATCAAATGAAGTTGATTGATTGCCCAATTCCATTCGATCCACCACTGTTCTATGCATGCGCCTTATAGTCAACAGTAAAAAATAAATAGAAATAACATTAAAAACTGATAACATGATTAATTAGTACTGTTATTATTGATGTATCAATACATCAATGTTCAACACATTTCAATTAAAGTCAGTCTTCATGGGCAGCAACCCCCATAAACTCCCAAAAATTAAACCCCCATTTGCCTTTTTTGGTGCAAGTTTATATGCAACTACTTGATATGTCTACTTGATATGTTTGGATAATCTGCTTTCTGTAATGTGCCATATTGACAGGAAATGGCATGAATTTCATTACAAAGATTACAGGAGACAGATCATGATCATTGCAAAAGCTGCTGTTACATGATATGTTCCTGATATTGATGATATGGTAAGAACTGTTGCAAATTCTATTTTCCATTTTCCATATCCTTATTGTGATGATGATTTTTGACAAAATATTAATTGAAATCATCAGCACATTACCTTGACTATCACTATCATATAATTTACTTATCTATGATCATGTAGGTTGATTCATAATTGATATGACTTATATAGGTTCTGAATCTAATGATCTTTTTCATCAGGTGCACAGTAGAAGTTCATTCTGAGGGACCAAAGCAATTCAAATTCTCCATACAACCGAAATCCCAAACTGCAGAAGATGGCTCTCCTGTCAGTTTCACCTGTTCAGCTTCAAATGGCGATTTGCCTGTTAGATATTCTTGGTATAAAATGGCGCGTGTCATAATGCCACCAAATACAGCAGATGAACTGAATACTTCAAATCAAACCCTCAGTGTTACTGTTCATAGATCAGATTCGAGACACTTGTATCAATGTTGTGCAGAATCAGATGGGCAGAAAATCTTTAGTGATGTAGCTAAAGTTACCATTTCATGTAAGACAATGGCAGGTTGACAAGCTGATCTGTTACTTCATGTACCTAACCTGACTTTTTCAGCTTTCTATAATGTTTATTATTTGTTTATTTATAATGGATACAGATAGCACATATGATATATTTAACTTAGCTACAATTTGGTTAAAAAAACAATAATTTTGTAATATTCTCCATTTATTTCAAGGCATTGTCCAACTCTAATTCAATCTCAATGCATTTTTGTTTCAATTTATAACTCCATCACAACACAACCATTTCACTTCAAAGTGGCATAATTCCTCAGATTTCGTGTTTGAAGGGGAGTCTGTTGAGCGGTATCTGGCTATATCAGACACTGAAAGTGCTGTGGCAACCTCACTGGCATGCTTTCAACAGGTCAGACATTTCAACATTTCATCAAAATATATATTTACCGCTTGTCATGGTTGATGTTATCCAGTGTATAAGTGAGCAGTGGTGATGTTGTTGTAAGAATCTGTAAAGTGCAGGAATGAGCGTGGCAGACACAATAACTTTGCCCAGACTGAAATGCCATTGATTACCAGGATTTAACCTAGACATCTGTAATTACTGAATTGTGGGGTTTGGATAATCAGTGCCAAGAAATCAAAATGTCATGAGATTTTACGGTATTTATATCATGCGAATTAGTAAATTAAGGAGTTTAAATCTTCACCACAACACAATACTTACTACTCAATTATCCAGTTTTTAATTAGGTACAGAATTTTTTTGAAAACCCTACCTCTGTACAGAACATAATAATAATTCTAACGGGTACTTGATTTAAAATGCTGATTATATAATACTTGCTACTCTCGTGGGCTAAGTGATGACAGGTATCATGTTGGTATGTGGGATATCTCATTCCACATTCTCTACATACAACAAGAGATATGAATTAGGAAAAACTAGGGTTTCCATCTAGATATTATCTAGATAAGATTATCTAGATAATTTGCAAAAAATCTTTGTCTATTTATCTAGATAATTTTTACTAGATATCTAGATAAATTTCATATCCCTTTTTCAGCAAAAATCGCAATTTTCTAGAACTTTTTCAATAATTATCGGATTTCAAATATTCAAAATTTCCTATCTGATCATTTTCATATCCGTTTTGGAGATCTTAGGTAGTAAGACAACTTATGGCTACGCATAGATGGACCGGACAACTCATTTCATAATTCTATATGAACATTGTTCAATGTTCAGGGACCTCTGGTTTAAGGACAGACTGTTAGTGTTTTGATTCAAATACAATCTGTTTAACTGATAATTTTACCTTTGTCAAACTGAAATTACAAAAGGCAGAATAAGAAGGCGATGTTCAAAGTATCTTATCACATCTTACAAATCGCCATTTGCAACTTTAACCTTTGACAAAAGTTAAATAATGCCTACTCTTAACGCTCAATTATATTCTGCTCCCAATATCACAAATTTATTGGCGCACTTTCACATAAGGTAGGCTGTAAATATGTACGAAAGTAGCCTCCAGCAATTGCAAAGTGATTGCTTGTTTGAAACTAACCTACAAAATTACCAACATTAATTATTTAGCATTCAGCTCGAGGAACTATCGACTGTGGTATGTTATGGTGATTAAATATGAGGGAATTCCTTTCTTTTTCTCAATTCTCCGAGGGCATCGTCATCAAATTTACCCTATTTCCTCATTAATTGACTCCTTTCCGATGAATGATACTAGTATTCATATCAACTAATTGGTAGATGATGCTGTTTTCACTTTGTTATGAATTGATGGATGAAAATTGATTTCAACTCAATCGGAATGAAGCAATGAATGTCCTGAACTTCATTCGATATCAAAATGAACTTTGGTGGTCATTAAAACATGTATTTCAATAACCAGCAATAACCGACAGCTGGTTATAGGATGGTATTCCACTGCAACAGTAATTGTGCATTTCTTACTTCGAAAAATTGTGACAAATTTTGGATTCAAAAATTATCTAGACTATCTAGATAATCTAGATAATGGCGAAAAAATTATCTATTTATCTAGATAAATGATTTGAAGTAGATAATGGAAACCCTAGGAAAAACAGCTGCCGTCTGAAATCCTGTGCAATATTTGATGATAATATTCACAAATTAAGGGCATTAGTTTCTTATATATGTTCATTCTTTATATCATACCATCTAGGCTATTGACCTTATCAGCATTGCTTTCTTTTTCAAATAATACCTACCATTAAATACGTAGACAAGAACTGGGATTTCTCGGAGCTTGTCTTCATGGGGGCTGGCAAGCTATGTCGATTTCGACAACTTCCCCAGCAGGCCTTCTAGAATACTATGTATTATATGGCTGACAGACAACACGAGAAGTGAATTAAATACCAATTATCTCTAAATTAGCTGTGGTGGTTTAGCTGCAGTAGAACATTATATATAGGTTGGTATATCATTACATTATCTATTATTATAATCGAGAGAGGTAGTTCAAGGTAGGAGCCTCCGCTCTCCCAGAAAATCTGACAAACTAGGAGTTGAAAACCCGCGATTTTTTGCAGGGTGGTAGAAAAAAGGTGTCTTCGTATTGCTACATTCTTATTTTTTGCGTAAAGGCTTTAGATTTTTGTGGTTAACGCTCAAAGTTGGAAAAGGCGAAAAACAAGATCGAGTTTTAGATTTGATTCACCAGTTGAGCGCGTTGCTATGGATACATGAAGGCGCGCAAAACTGCACGTGCATTTTCACGAAGAATCTGCCATTTCGTTGTTGTATATTTTGGAAACGTTTCCACTGTTGAAATTCATGATTTATACGTTCCCAATAGAATTTTCGAGTTCGGTAAAAAGTTTTTGACCGAAGACTAATTACTTATCACCGTCGTAGGAGAAATGGTAAGAGTTGTTCCATTATGAAAATTAGCGGTAATTCTTTCAAGAAAACAATTCGATGGTTTGCTGCGAGAATTCGACGGAATGAGGAACTGAAGGATATTGCCCCCAAACCATGGGGGCCCGTGCGCCCGCGCAACACGTGACCATGATTTGGTAGTAACAGTGGCACGTGTGCGAGTCACGTGGGACGACAATTACATGTTTGAGGAGATTCTCGTGGGAACGAGAAACATTTGGTAGCATATACATGTTGTGAGCAAGAGTGCGTGTTGTTTGAAAGGAGTACAATACACTGAAACTATGTGATAGACACAGTGAATGTATTTGATAGAGGGATTCTGCCAGCGTGTCTATCGCTCTATTTTTTATCCCCTCCCGCTGGCTAAATCCTCACGCAATAACCCGGACGAATCTATAATTTATACTATCATGGAGTCATAAAGTAGCAAAAATGCCTTTTTGCGTCATAAGGGATTTCACCTATCCAAACAGGGACCTCAGAGAGTCAACATTGCTAAGTACATTATTTCGAAACATATTGAGCCATATATGGCTGATAAGGTTCCCATTCAATGAATCACAAAAACACTGCTTCATCAAAAGTTGATATAATGAGTTCCTGGATGTGTATAAACAAGCAATGGAATCCTTGCATGGATTTTAGGAATCCCTGGCTACTTTTGGAGTCTGGCAGCTAGTTTGGGAATATTTTGGCTAGATTAGGATCCTGGTAGCTTTTTTTAGGAATGAATGACGCGTTTTTTGTGCGTTAATTGATTCTGACGCAGTTTGGAAATTGCTCCTTTATCAAAACTTAGCGAGTTGAGACCATGATAATAATTGCGTAAAATAGCCAAATATTAATATCAAGTTTCTGTCAACCTAAATGGGCTTTTTTGCTTCGATTTGGACAAATTTTGGCTGGGATTGTCGCTTCAACATTCCTCATATTATTCCACTGGGATCCAAGGTCAACAAAATTAATAAAAAAGAAAGTAACTGAAAAAAGTGACTTGTCATGAAAAGAGAACTTTTAAGTTTTATAAAAAATCATTCTTTTTAAATTCAAAGTTGCAGGACAGATATATCTAACCTGGGAGGGGGGACGTAGGCAGAGTGTTTGGCGAAGTCTGGGGGTCTTTCCTCAAGGTTTGGTATACCCAGCATCCCTTCAATGTACCGTATTCCTTGACAATCCACATAGAACCTGATGGGATCAGATAGTTACCATGTATTTAAATCTAATTGTATTTAAATCTAATTGCGGAATACTCAAAAATCTACATTTGGTTGCAAAGACAATATTTATTTTTCATTGATAATAATTTTTAGTTTCAACACCATTGTATTTATGTATTACCTATCGAGTTGTCTGTAGAGGTCTTTAAACCGTGAATTGTGTCCATCTAATGTGTCAGGTGGAAGGGAGCTGTAGAGGTTCTGCATTATTCGAACTAGGATGCCTGAAGGAAGTACAATTCAAGTTTACACCAAACAAATTTAAATTTGAAGCGAATTATTTGTGGTGCATCTGGATGGAAATTTCGTGATTTTGTACTGCTAAATACAGTTAAACAAAGGTTGTTATGGTCAACTCACCATACAAGTTATAACTTTCTGGAACCAGGCAAATGTGAGGGTGCAGTCTGCACTGTACCATTGGAGGTGAAAACTGTGCTGTCCCAGATAGGTTTTCTTTTATACACCTTGCTAACTTTAGAATTGTGTCCAAATACTCAAAACAATCCACTGCTAACTGAGCAAGAGTTATGTCCTATTAAGATTTCAAAGCATGATTCTATTTATGTCCAGAGATACATTGAGAAAAATTAATGATTTATAGACAGATAAATCTTGTTCAACAGAACAGCATACACAGAAAAGCATGCCAAGTTCCTTACTTTACAAGATGGAAACCTGGAAGTAAAGATTGATATCATTGTCAGGAAGACGCCACTGCTTCTCTTGAACATCAAGATTGCTAGGAAAGACAGGCCACTTTCTATGGAGGATAATCTTTTGCCTGTGAGGAAGAACATTCTAAGTAAAATGTCAACTTACTCAGACAGGAATATTATTCTTAACCTTCCTATTTATCACTTGGGTTAGCTACTAGGTAACATAATATGCTGTTCTTTAATACACTCCAAATCATTTTATGCAATTCAATACACAATGAAATCTGATATCACTTATCATCAACTGGTTTTCTTACCAGCCACAAAGTACCAACCTGACAAGTTTGGCATATAGAGCAATAAGTTGTGGATATCCACTCTCACAATAGCTCCAATGTCTTCTCATTTGTTCCACAAGATCTACCCATTTTATACTTTCTCTGATCACTGTGGGATGCCCATTCAGAATGACCTGAAAAATTAAACTTAAATTTCAACACCTAGAAAATGATCATGATAGCATAGGCGATTGTTGAATGCTATCATTGTACTAATCTATTTATATCATAGGCCTTATTGGCACCCCACAGTGGGTTTTGTCATCCTTCAATGAATTGTCAAAAAGGTAGTAAATATGTGTTTGATGTGATTGATCATTGATGCAGTGAAACAAACAACTTTCAAATAAATACAATTTGAATTCCAAAGTCTTGTTACCTTGTGAATAACAGTTACTAATTTCCAGCAAACAACAGGTTTGGATTGGTATGGCAGACGTTGCAGCATCATCCAAAATGTCTGAGCAGATCTTTCTTGCCATGTACTGAAATCAATTGGTTTTTCAAAAACTGCCATATCACTGAAAAGACATCAAGGTTCATGATTTCATGCAACAAAATTACATCATCCTATCTCTTCAAAAAAGATTTTACCTGATAGTTATTGTTCTGACATGCTTTTCCTTTGGTGGACATTCCACCTCACTACAGGCTTTGAAGAAAGCCTCTTGAAGTTCTTTTTCCCTCTCAACTGTGAAACTGGCAGTTCTTGATCCAGTTATTCTTGAGCTGACTCTTGAAAGAGAACCAGGACGAGATGTGCCTGCCATGCTGTAACAAAAATTAGTTACATTGTAAGCCTTAGGAGAATACGAGATAAATCAAAGCCCTTTGATGACATTTCTAGCTGCTAGTGAAAAAGAGCAAATATCAACCATGCTAAAATGGGAAGCAATAGGAATAGAATATATTTTCCAGTGAAACTGATAATTGACTGATAGCTCTAATACATTCTGACCCATTTCATCTGAAAATATAAACAAACACGTGTTTGGGATATTTTCAGAGGATTAAAGGCTTGCTAAAAATCATCTATGAACTGGATCAGTATTACTCTATAAAAAGCTTAGAATCCAGACAGGATTTGTCCACGATGTGACACAAACCTAAAACTGATCTAAACAATAAAGGATAAGTTTGATCTGCATGGGTGATGGAATGTGAATTTATGTTCGATATGATTGATCATGGATGCAGTGAAACATTATCAATAACGGAATCTAACCCACATGCTATACACCACTTTTCTACAGAAAGTTTTCGAGATCATAAAACACTAAAACCAACAAGATCAATTCATCAATACTAGATTGACTGATGTGTTATACAAGTCCTTCACACAAACTCCCTGTATGGTTTTAGAGCACACTGTGTTAGCATATTTCTTATATTATATTGTGATATTGTATTATATGATAAGTGTTTGATATAAGCTGTATTCATTAACTAATCCCTCCCATAGCAAGTCCTTCTCTCCATGATGACAGCCGTGTGACAACCATACCTAAGGACTACGTCTTCCTGTAAGATACGACACCAGTGAGGTACTGACAGCAGTAAGTGTCGGGTGAAGCAGTACAGAAGGTAGCTGCGAGGGACTGACAGTGTCGGGTGAAGCAGTACTGAAAGTAGCTGCGAGGTACTGACAAAGGAGTCGGGTGAAGCAGTACAGAAGGTAGCTGCGAGGGACTGACTGAGGAGTCGGGTGAAGCTGGGTCCTGACAGGAGAAAACAGTTCTAGTCCTACTACGTGGTATTGGGTGTTTCCCACGGTGAGTTAGTTACCTAGGCTAGTGCGTGTCATGGGACATGTTTCTTGTACGATATTTTCCATTCTCTTATCTGACTTATCGTAGTGATATCTAGCTAGATTAGTATCTTAGATTCTAGCGTCTAAGACAGCTTATTTCCCAGGCTGTTTTGATCCTGTTTTGTATCCTGCTGTTTTGATCCTGTATTTCTATCCTGTGGTTTTGGTATCTACACTACGTACTACGTTACATCCTACATCTACATCCTACGTCCTACATATTCTACATCAACATCCATTCTGAGTGAGCTCCAATTGAGTGTGAGCTTGATCATATCAAAGAACTTTTTATTACAAGTATATTCATTGGTTCAAAGTATATTGAAGTATATTGATTTCAGTTTGGTGATTTTCAAGTATATTGAGTATACGTATAGTGAGTGAGTCAAGAGTACACAGAGCCAATCACCACCACACCCATATCATCTAGGTATTCAGTTTAGTGATCTTGGATTGTCAACTACCTCTTGATACTGATATTGATTTTGATTCTAAAACATTTCTTTCAGACCAGTAGAAAGTGTATTCATTTTGTTATTCTGCTTTTAAACTTACAACGATAAAAAATCAAAATAACCCAGCCCTAAAACATTTCTATATAACACACTGACTTGTATGAATTAAGAATGTAAGTAATACATATAACTTCTATACATGTCTTTGCAAATTGCTTTTAAGCACCTGCTTCATTCAGAGCAACACTGCAACCTATTCAAACCACCAAGACAGCATATTTGAATTAAAAAGAAAACTTTCTTCAAGACATCAATCTGCAAGACTTTTCTCCAACTCCGTACTTGAACTCCAACATGATCCCTTTAGTTTAATGTGATGTAGAGAGCAGCAGGATCTAAATGAGTCACACCAAGATGAGTGGTGTGCATGCATCTTCAGTCCAATACCTACCTCAGCTTTCGGGGTGTTTAAATTGCGAGAGCTTTTTATGAGGTAGGCGCCCCAGCAGTCACCCCCTGGTACCAGGGTATAGCACCATCAAGTGCAGTGACCACCTGCCTGAATGAAGCTGAAACTTGTGCTCTTTGGTCTTTGAATGTACTCCAAGCATCAAGAAATTAAGCACCAAGACAGCAGTTTTATAAAATATACACAAAAAACACAAATTTAGAAATTCAAAAATCTTACTTCTAGTCATGCAAAGCACTGAAGTCTTGCCAGACGTTGCCTGCCCCATATTTTTTCAAAATATGGGGCAGTCGGGCGTTGCCCTAACCAGGACCCTGGTTACGCGCACGGAGTGCGCGGCGCGGCAAGTGCTAAACCCCTGGTTAGGGGAAGTCGGGCGAGTCGGGGCGCGCGCGCGAGGGGGCCAGGCAACGCCTGGCAAAAGTTTGCAATAAGGGTAGAAAACCTAGGAATGCATTAAATCCATTTAAACTGCGCCTTGCTCAACACAGCTACAGGAGAAGCGCTGCGCGCGCCGCGTACGTACACATATACGGGGAATTTAGCGCTTGCCGCGCCGCGCATTTGTCAGGCGTTGCCTGACCCCTTCTCGACGGACGTTGCCCCGTCTATTTCTTCTGACTGGATGGCTATCAACCCGGGCGAGGTTGCAAAGTGACGTCCAAATGTGGAACATTGCGCCGCGCGCGAGGGTAGGGTAACATCCTACGAAACCCCTTCGTGCGGGCGCCGCGTCACAAAAAGCTTTTCTTCCATTTTTGAGTGTTCTGAGGAAGGAAGCTGGAAGCGCGCCGCGCAATGCTAACAGGGGTGTAGGTGTTTAGCAGCTTCGCCGCACGGTAGTTATGACTTGCCCTAACCAGGACCCTGGTTACGCGCGACACCCCTGGTTAGGGGAAGTTATGACATGACATCGTTTTCTAAACCCACATTGGTGTGTGTACGCGCCGCGGTCGTACTGTCGTAGGATGTTACCCTACCCTCGCGCGCGCGGCACAACGTTCCACATTTGGACGTCAGAAGAAAGGGACGGACTTCGCCCGTCGAGCTCTGAGGAAGTGCGCCGCTCGACGATAACAGGGGTATACGTGTTCAGCAAGAAATTGCTTAATGCAATGTTTTAATTCCTGTAATCCCGTCTTGTCTCTTTTTTGAAAACGCAAAATTGCACATGATAAGTGCACGAACTTGTTTTTGTAATTTGAGGAAAAGAAATTTATACTTTATAGAAAAGGACTTTATAGGAAAGAAATTTATACTTTATAGGAAAGGACATTTATTTTAATTTGAATTGCAATATACCACCGGAGTGAAATGGTGCTAAATAATTGTTAATATTTGATATTGATCAATTGGGTATGCGATTAGAGATGGTTTAATACCATTATACTTACTTTAATTTACTTTACTTTACCAATTACAAAGATTACTTGGATTTAGAAACTGTAAAGGAGGAAGCTGTGAAAGTTATACTACTATACTATTATGTCCGATAGTTTAAATTTAACCTTGGTCTGGCCTTGATTAATGGGCATTGTCCATTGGTTTGGTTCATGTCAAGGAAATAGGATCTTTTTCAATTTCTTCTTAAATTTAGCCCATGGCCAGTTGGTTACCCAAGCAGTCTAGAAAAAAAAGCAGAAAAAAAAGGACTGCCCTCATTAAAGCACAACGACTTGTATGCAGACTTGACTGACCACTGTCACAAATACTTGCTAAAGAATTATTTTATCTTGTGTTTATAGCAGAGATGAAGCTTGGATTGTCCTTTCAAACATATCAGCCTAATTTACATTCAGTAAAAAGGTGTTTATGTGGTACATGATGCCTATGGCCATGGCATACACCCCAAATCTTAGTCCATCAGCATTTATTATATTCTGGCTTCTGCACAGTATAATCTTGGTAATTGATATCCTGAAATGTGTAAAAGTTTAGTTTGTTTGTAGCTGTGAAATAGTTAATGTCAGTGCCTTGTTTAGCATGTTGTACAGCATAAATACCAGATAACCAAGTTCTACAATATGAATACTTATCTAGGTTCAAGTATCACTGACTTCATGTTAAGATCTACATTTCCATGGTAGTTGTTACTCATGTGTGTGGACACTGCTCAATTACTGGAGGGGTGAGAAAAGATGCATAGATTTGCTGTTTGTGTGTCAACTTTCCAAATAGTTTCTATGAAAGCAAACAATTTGTGCCCTCTGGTAATCAAGCGTCTGCACTTAGCATTATGAAGTGATTGATTAAAGTAAGTTACTGTTCAACTTTTAT
The DNA here is from genome assembly GCA_011033025.1 of Beroe forskalii. NCBI lineage: Eukaryota > Metazoa > Ctenophora > Nuda > Beroida > Beroidae > Beroe > Beroe forskalii. The sequence goes on from WFMF01000043.1 coordinate 53,143, forward strand.
TTCCTATTTCAAGATTTTAATTGATCACATTGCAAATATCCTGTGCTACTGTTACTACATATGCAAATTCATCACAGGAAGGTAAGATGCTTCATAGGAGAATATGTAAATCTCTGAAATTACTGGGATGTGCTACCAAACTGACATTTGCTCAAGGACATGGCTACACCTTGGATGAAGTTAAGCTAATGGAGAAAGAAAGAAAGGGGCATGTCAAGAAATTGAGAACTGAAATGAGTGGAGAGTGGCACATTCCAAATCATGTTCTTGTTGGTCAAGCATTTTCATATGAAACAGAACTATTTGCATTCGTGAAGAGAGTTGGGTGCAACGATCCATATGTAACTGAAAGTTGCAGAGCTGCTGGTGAGGATTCACTTCTTTCATCTGCTTTAGTTGTAGTCTTAAGTCACCATTCTACATGCAGCAACCAAAAACTGAATGAACTTAAAGCAGATATTTGTTATGAAGGGAAAGTGCACCTTACTTCTTACCTCATGCAATATTTCAAACAGATGTTCCCCAACCTTAGTTCAGAAATTTTGTATAAATTGTCTGTCCCAGAAACATGCTTATCATCAGCTAAGTGTTATTCCCTATATAAACATTTGTGCCTCCATGAATTGATTAGAATTAACTCCCACAAACCCCTGACTCTTGAAGAGTATTCAGATGCTCTTGGTGGAATATTCTTATCCATTCTGTTATTTGATGAACATTCTCTTATATCAGCACCCCTATTCATACAATCATGTGTTTTGAACTATTATTCCCAGCTAGATTTAAGGAATCTTGTTGACTATGATAACATAGCATTGTCTGAAAGGAAGCTAAATGAATGTCTGAGTTCTAGAAACAAATGTTCACCAGAAATTCGAATCATTAGCATTGATGGTGAGGGATCTCCAGTACCTACCTTTAATATTGGAGTGTTTGTTGAGGATGAATGTATTGGGTCAGCTGCTGATGTGTCTGTAGAAAATGCCTCACTTCATGCATGCAATGCAGCCTTAACGAATCTTATGTTATCTGATTGCAATCGGGAATTAAACATAAATTTCATAGACTTTGAAAATTTGCCAGAAAAGCTTAATGAGAAAAAAGTGGAATATGAGGAAAAACTGGCTGAACTTTTGCAAGGTATTGATTTGTCAAAATCAGAAGTAGAAGAGAGAACTGCAAATAGGACTGTTAGGTACCATTATAAAGACTTTGAAAGTTTGAAAGATCTTAGGCCAATGAGATATTAAGCTTATTGCTTTTTTATTTATGCAGATGAAAGATACCTTACAAATGAAGGTTATCACTAAGTTATTAACTATCAGCATCCTTTTTCATTGTGTATAATAACTTTTCATTCAACTTGAATATTTGTCAAAAATATCTGATAACACATTGTCCATGCTTTGATTTATCTTGATTCATTGGAGTCCCGCTAAATAAATTGACAATATCAGTATATTGGAATATTTATTATCTATCAACCTGACTTACTCTTATTTCAAGTCAGTATGGAATGACAGAGAGCCTTGAAGGGGGTTCGCTGGGGCCCCACTACACTGTTCCTGGCATCCTTCATTACCTCCAACATGAGTTCACCAGTTATGAATTGGACAAGATCCGCTGGGAAGATGAAAGAGCTGCTCTCAAGGTAAAAATTGTATTTACGTCCAGGAATTGTGATTGATGATGTTCTTGCCATGGATAATTGATATTTTGATTGGTAATTTTACTCCTTTGCAATAGTTTTTGGTGTGCAAATGTTCTTTAATGTTAATTGTACAGACATGTACTATTTATTTCCTTTTCTAATCCTTGTATTTCTAACCATGCGTCATGCCTAAGAAGCACTGCATTATAATGAATAACTTAGCCCAACAATCAACCTTCACTGTCAGAGTTGTAAACACATGATATGTTCTGATTTATGTTACATATATTATTATATGCAAGTAACTGTGGGTGTGCCTTACAATTCCAGTGTTCTTCAGCCAACATTTCAAGATAATGAGCATATAATAAAGCTGTAATTATCATTTCTAGATGTAAGCCCGGTTATTTCTGCAAAAATCAGACAAATAACAATTTAATGTCGATAAATATATATATATATATATATATATGTCCAATTCCACGTTACGTAATTCACAAAAACGTCTAATATTTGACAAAAATTGCTCAACAGTTACAACAATTATCATCAAGGAACCCCATTTTTTGGCTCATCCAATACTTCAGGAAGTTATCTACATCCTATAGAAATATTATTTCTAGAGATCAAAAGGGTTTCTTGTGAGAGTGTTTTTAAAAAGCGTTACGTAATTCACAGGGCTAAAAATCATACTTTCACACTAAGAAAATCTGATAGGGTATTTCAGCTCAAACAGAAATGCAGTGCTCTTTTGATTGTGCCAGTCATAGCTCTTAGGGGGTAAATGTTCAGAAAATAACCACTTATTTACTAGTTCCTATTTTGGATCTGTACCAAGCACTTTTCTCCTGTTACGTAATTCACAATTTTGTGTTACGTAATTCACGAGACACATTCATTACGTCACAATTGTAATTTTGCTTCACTTTATTGTGTCATTTTGGTTTTCAGATTGTCATCAAATGAAGATAAGTCATAGGCATTGCTTGAATCACAGATTTATTTATTTAAAATTGAATTATCATGCTTCAAAAATGTGAATTACCAGAAATCATCAATCACAACCTATAAGGGGCGAATTCTTCATACTTTCATTAAATATCGACTGTGATTAGTGAAAGGCCACTGATTTTCATTATTTAGAGTGCTAAGTATTGAAAAATCATGAATTTGAAACATTTCGTTACGTAATTCACATTATTTGTTACGTAATTCACAACTGATTTTGGTCATTTTTGTTCATAATAACCTCATAACGCTGCCAAACTCTTTTTTATTGTTTGAAATACATTCAAGTCTCAAAATGACATGTTATTGATATGGATAACTGTAAAAACGATCGTTTTGTTGACTTTCTTGTCCCTGATGCATCTTTGAAAACCGCTAAATTGGACAGCCTTAGACAACGAATGACAGTATGTATACAAAATTGATAGTTTTGGTTACTTGAAGCGTATCCCAATCAATTTTATATTAATAGCTGCAGAATAGAGGCATTTTGAAATTAAATGGCATACTTTGAAATTTGTGAATTACGTAACGTTACGTAATTCACATCAGCTTTATCTCATTCAGGGGTAAAAATAGAGCAAAACGAATTGTCTCAGTGTCAAGATATACCCACTAAACTCCTGAAATGAAAATTTCAAGACAAAGGACTTGATAGTCCAGGAGTAATAAAACTTTTAGTACTATACCGTTACGTAATTCACAACGTTTGAGCTACAGACTAAAAAATGAAATATCTCCTTCATTTGAAGTACTTAAGAGCCAATACACCACGACAATGCTGTTAGGGTTCCAAACAATATGCGCAAATGTTTTGCAGCACATCAAGTTGCACATTTGTCAAGATATTATATGGTCGAAAAAGTCTCAAAATTGACTGTTATTAATGCACATTTGTAGCAAAGTTTGACTGAATCTCACGTAAAACTGATGAGGACTATTCACAAACGGTTTTTTGTTCCTGAAAGTTACAGATCTCTTCTAACTAAACACAAAATTTCATCACCTTAGGTCCATCTTGAATTTTTGACCTGTGGTAAACATCGTCGTGGAATTGGACATATATATATATATCACTACACCAATACAGCATGTTTACAAATTTATAACTGATATTGGTACATAAACTATATTACTATATTTGTAGTGTGTGATACAGTAAACTACTGTTATCAGTGTAAGACTGTAAGAGTGTCGGGTCTACTCATCACATTCCTCTGTATTCCTCTGTACTTACAAATATAACAAAAGGAAGTACGTGCATGTTGTACATTGATGTAAAATACATCAAACATTGACATATGTACTCATTGTACAATGTATTGTTTGAGTAAATTTATAGATCCTGCAAAAATCAGACAAATAACAATTTAATGTCGATAAATATATATATATATATATATATATATATATATATATAGTTTAAATTTCATCAGTACTCAAATGAAACAACATTTAGGATGTCTGTAACTTCGAATTGTGCAATCTTCTGTGGATCATTATAGCTAAAAGACAATGTAACAAATTAGTAAAAACATACTGATACAAAATATAACTGGAAAAGTCAAGTGATGACGTACGGTCAGAGCACAAATTACAACGGTTATAACAATCTCAATGAATCTAAATACATCAAAAGGAATAACTTACAATATCAATGAATTTCTAACAACTAAAAGCATACAATATCAAATTATAACTACATCCTGAAAACATCAAACTTGAATACATCTGAAAACTGAATTGAATAAATTAGAATCAATAAATTAGTAAACGAATATAAAAGAATTAGTAGAATACCACATGCAATACATGAAATATTGACCTGCAGATTGAAAATAACAAACAAATTTTAGAGTACTGATAGAAGGGATTTAGGAATGCTCTGTTGCCTATCTACAGTCATGGGATTATTTGCCTTGTGCACGCTTATTGGCTATTATGCGTTCATTACGTATGTTCAGCCCTCCATCTGATTCGAAAGTTTTAAGTTGGTGCTGCCAATAAGCTTCTTTTTTGCTAAGTTTGTTAGTGATGCTTTCAGGTGTATCCCATGGCTCAGGCTTAACCTTATCTACAAGTGTGACCTTAAGCTCTAATGCTAGGGTAGCATTGTACTGTGCTTGGTTGTCTATCCTAAATTTATGGGCCTTGTCTTGATTATAGTGAACAGCTACCCTACAACTATTTACGTTTTCTTAATGTGGCTTTTATGATTTGAAAAACGTAACTTCATAGTGCTATCAGTACTCCCTACATTCTGTTTGTTACACACTAGGTCAGTTATAACATAAATAACATGTAGATCTTCACAAGATATAGATTGGTTGATATATATATATATATATATATATCACTACACCAATACAGCATGTTTACAAATTTATAACTGATATTGGTACATAATATCACACTGTTCAGGTGCTAATAACCCTTAATAATATAACATGTAAGATTTTACGAACAATATATAATAGACTCCAGTGTTTTACCCGTTATATGTTATAATAAAACTCTCCCATATAATATCGTTACATCTCTAAACTATATTACTATATTTGTAGTGTGTGATACAGTAAACTACTGTTATCAGTGTAAGACTGTAAGAGTGTCGGGTCTACTCATCACATTCCTCTGTATTCCTCTGTACTTACAAATATAACAAAAGGAAGTACGTGCATGTTGTACATTGATGTAAAATACATCAAACATTGACATATGTACTCATTGTACAATGTATTGTTTGAGTAAATTTATAGATCCTGTGATGCAATTCACGAATTCTGCTGCTTGATGCTTCACAGGTTGTATCAAAATAAGCAAGAGCTTCTTGCTCTTGCTATGAGAATGATACAGCACGTGCTATACATACGATAATTAGGCCTTCTGGAAACTGCAGCAAGATTCACAGATGAGCTAGACTGTGTATGTGAACACTGAACATGGATCACTTCACAATGTCTGATGCCGCATACGAAATGTAAGATACATGAGTTTGATTTGAAAAAGGTGCCATTGTCGAATAATTTGAAGTTTATAGTAAAACCCAATAAAAAAAAGCGTATGTATCGACGAACACACACTTACTCCCCAAATGCTCCATGTAAAATGTACTCACTGTAGTGCACACTATCTATATACCCAATGTGTCCTTGTGTTTGTTCGTGTGTTGGTACAGTACAATCTACTGTTGTTAACACGCTACACCTAGTAGTACTGGTGTCAGTTCTAAGAGTGACGTCATAATCAGGGTTTATCGTGGTGAGTTAACAACGTTAAACCGTCTGTTATCCAGAGTCAACTCGAGGAAGTATAAGTTATAACTCTACCTTGTCAAACATTATAACACATCGGGAGTCTCTGTGTACATAACACCTTGTCGGTGTAATGTGGATGTTTGTTTGTTTGTTTGTTTGTTTGTTTGTTTGTTTTTTTGTTTTTTTTTTTATTTCAGAATTCAAATTTTACATGAAATATATTTTACAATGTCATTCAGGTTAAAATATTCTGTCATTCCTACTTAACCAAAATAGCACAGAAAATATAAATCAAGTGCAAAATCTGGGCTAAACTCCCAACACAGCGTTAACCATTATTACAGGGAGGCCCGTCAAAAACATCAATCAATAAATAGGGTATAGAATAAATAATAACAATAATAATAAATAATTATGTCATCTGATAAAATTAAATCACAAACTCACAAATAATATGGTTGTCAATTGTAATCATAGATTGGTATTTAAATTGTCACACTTAAAGTCTTAGGCCACAAAGAAATTACTTTTCTGCATCAAGACCATCATTTCGAAAAATACAAATTTATTAATAATTTCTTGAATAAGGGTATTTTGCTCTTGCCTTACAACTTAATGACCATCTAGTTCACGGACTGAGTAAATTGAATTAATCGGGCCAGTCTAGATCTGCTTTCCAAAGGAAAGTTTTGAGTTGTGATTTAAAGGTGGAGATGCTTTTAACTTGCCTAATACTATAAGGGATTTTGTTCCATATGACCATTGTTCTATAGAAAAATGAATTCCTAAAATTATCACAGTTGGGCCTTATGGTACATTTTAATCTTGGACAATCCTCTTTGCTCGCAATATCATGTGTACTTCTGGTGCTCCTTACTTCAGTATGTTTAATGATATGAAAGCCTTCTGGTAAGGTGATGGAGATAAGAGAGTGTATGATTTTGAACATCATGATTAGGTCAGTTATGATAAATTTGTGTTTTATTGGAGGGATATGCAGGGTTTTCAGTTTATTATAGTATTCAGTATCACAGATATGGTCATGGGGACGGCCTTCAATCCACTTAATGGCCCGCTTTTTGGATGGCCTCAAAACCACTGAGCTGGTTGGAGCTGACTGGATGCCAAATGATAGAGCAATGCTCAAATAAAGACCTAACTAGTGTAAGGTAAAGGTTCTTTTTGTCTTTTATCACAGGTGAAATGACAAATACGTGTTACAAGTCCTAGACGGAGCTTGCTTTAGATAAGAGACTGTTGCATTGTTCTGACCATAAAAAGTCTAGAGTTTACTGTGACTCCCAGATCTACTTGAGATGCAACATAATCTATGTAAGTATTGTGAAGCTTGTACTGGAAGATTGTACATGGTAGATTATGGAGTATGTTTCTTTGGTTTGTTACAGCTAAAGCTTTACATTTCGAAGGATGAAATTTCATCTTGTTTAGTACAGACCAGTTATGAAGATTATCTATGTCAGCTTGTTTGTTTGTTTGTTTGTTTGTTTGTTTGTTTGTTTGTTTGTTTGTTTGTTTGTTTGTTTGTTTGTTTGTAATCATTTGTTTGTTTGTACGTTTGATAAGTGCGTGTGTGTATAAAGGCTAACATAACTTGTTGTTTTAATCTGTCGGTGTTTATACAATCTAAATTGTCAGTATTCTTGTCGGAGTTTGTACGTATGTCGTCGGGCGTGGTACTGGTAGGTATATTATAGAAAACGCGCCGAACTAATTAACTTAATTAACAAGTCGTTCTATTTCTCCGTGCTGTGTATAATGCTTGCTTGATGACGTCTTTTCAGTCCCCAAATTACTAACATGTACTTTACACGATGGTAACAGCTACATAATGTAGTCCCGTGCAGTGTATTTTTATATGCAGCGTGTGTACAATGTATACTTTTCAATGTAAACTTTTCCATGTACAGTGTATACTTCTCAATGAACTCTTTTTAATGTACACTTCTAATTGTGCACATTTCAATTTACACTTTTCAATTTACACTTTTAAATGTTAACTTTTCAATGTACACTTTCCAATTTACACTTTTCAATGTATTCGTGTACTGATGAGTAGACTTTACAGGATGACACACCTGATATACTCTCCTCTGTGTGTGTTTTAAACAGCATATTCTGATAGCGCAGCTTTCCCTTGAACAGCCATACAAACAAATCCTGTGGCTGTGTGATTGTGGCAACATGTATACCCTGTCAACACGCCGTATCCGCCCAATATGTGTCAATAATTGGAGGATTGCCAGCACAATTTGAACCCCACATACCGTTTTGACACTCATTTAATAGAATGCGTTCACTGTTTCTGTTACAGTGACCCGTGTTTCTAAACCCGCCCCGGGTAATCACTCCACCAGAAGATTAGGCGGGTAAGACGTCATCAACTCACATTATAAACTGTGATAATTACGTCACTATCGACCGCAAATTATAAGACAAATATGTGAACGGACCAATTCACAGCACTTTTGTACTCTGGTTTGCAAAATATTGAAGTGTCGGAAGATCTTACAACAACGATCACACTCGTTGGACCAAAAAAGAGTCTCGAATGTCATTTAATTAGCGTTTGTAAAACGTACACTCTGGGGACCACGATGTATTTCATTGACAATTACATAAATAATCAGATCTTACGTCCTTATCTATAGCTATACGGTATCTATAGCTGTGATTAGCATTCACGGCAACTGATTATTAGGGATAATAATACAAATTGGGGATTTGAAATTGTGGCTGCTTCAACTTCAGGGTACACCCAGTCCAGTGTACTTTGTACCTACGAATGTAGGAGTGTCGATTGTATTGGATTGTATCTCTGTCATTGAGACCGTGATTAATTTGATCCGGGTCTAATATGTACACTTTGAGGTATAGAATTAACACCTGAATAAGGATCGGTGGTTGTGATTCAATCATTACGAGTTCGAACTCCGAATTGGTGACGTCACTCCACCAAATGATAATTTACCTGCGCGCTTGACATCTAGACCAGCGTTGACACGCATACACACACGCACCAATCTGGAATTGTCAGCATTCTAAAGCGTTCTCTACCAGTCTTCTTCACGGAAAGTGTGTTCCATGGGCGTAACAATATATTCTCAGCCAGGAAACCAAGTGTTTGACGTTTCCATATTTTTCTCCCCTACATGGCTACACACAACATATAATGTCAATTGGACATGCCGTGTGTACCAATAAACACTGCACATTATATATATATGGCATACTGGGAATATTTCAGTGTATTCTATCTTGTCACACTTTCCCTGCGTATGCGGTCGCTGATTGGCTGTCAGATGTCACGTGACAGTTTTCAACACTTCCCATTGGTCCAGCTACGGAGAGCTTATTTAGCTTTTTGCATTTGTGTGTGTGAATGATGATATATATAGAATGTTCACTAATCCATATTCGTGTATTGTACTCCTTTTTGCAATGTACCTACACACAGTCGCTGCTAGAAGGTCTAAGTACTCAACCTTTTCACCAGAACTATGGAATATACTTGTACAAAATATTACACAAAATATTACACAAAATGCGCGATAATTGTAGAAAGTATTGCTCAATATATAAGCGGGATTATTGTACAAAATACTGAGTGTATTATCATATCCTACACAATAACATTACTGTGTAATCAGTGCTTTGTTAGGCACGTGCAGATGATGGTTCATGCTGTGTGTTTGGTAGCATATTCAGTAAATATTCAACACCTCGTCACCCAATTCACAGATACACAGATCATATAAGAGTGGGTTTGTACGCCAAATCTGGTAATACTCTAGATCCTTGCACCCTGCTCACCAAAAAAAGGCGGTTATATTTTCAACATAATTGCGCACAATTTCGATGACGCCATATTGCGAACGCCCTATAATTTGTATTCTGAGCGTACATTACACACACATACAGAGTGTATTGGTAATCACATAATAAATTCAAAATTATCAGAGCGGAAATCTTATACCCCCTAAGTCACGTACGAACGATAGACTAGTCACTGTGACGTCATTATCAAGCGTTAGTATGGTGTGTTGATGGCGTGGAGTAGGAGTATTATTCGTAGCACTAAGAGCCCCCTGGTGGCAGGCTGAAGTGTAGCTACTAACGCACAGTATTACTGTAGCAGTTAGGAATGTAGCAGTTGGTAATACTATACCATACACTTGTTAGCGTGTAAATATATACATTATACACTGTAAAGTGTACACTGGTGGCAATATTTACTGAACTGTAGCGGTTAGATGTGTAATGTTATACCATACAGTGGTTTGCGTGTAAATGTACAATGTACATGGTACATTGGTGTGTTAGTTTAAATTGTACATCAGTGGTGTAAATTATACATTTATTTACGCTATACAAATTACAATGTACATTATACATTGTAGCGTAGATAAACATTCTTCAATGATGTTTAGTGTGTAAGTTGGAAATTAATGTGTACTGTACAGGGCCGTAATTCTCAATTTCGAGTTGGGGGGGCTGGGCGAGCGAAGCGAGCCCAGGGAATGGTTCCAGGGGCGGAGCCCCTGTAGCAGGGGTCTGGGGGCGCAGCCCCATGTAGTCCAGGGGCAGGAGCCCTGGTTGGGATAGGCGGAGCCCCCGGAAAATTTTGGGTTTTCAATGTCTGAGAATGAATTTTGGGCTACAAAATGGGTAAGAATCGTGAAAATTATGAGTCGTATAAAATGGTACTTTAACAAGTCTTGAGCAATTTTTCATGTTGTTAAAAAACCGTGTGCAGACATATTGCCTCATAATCTCCCTTACCCAACTGATGACCCATTGTTAGCCCAGAGCACTTGCTTGTTTTATTAAGGCGTTAAATTAATATGAACATCATTGAATCTTTTGACTTCCCAAGATATCCCTGAGGCTGAAGGTCATGATTATTGAGAACGAGCTCCAGATGGTGGACAGAGTGTCTCTAACCATTGGGCGAAACAGTCTGCCCAAAGTACACAAGCAAGGCACCCCCACTCCGCCCCATCATTAGCATGACCGGTGCATTCAGCCACCGTTTCGCCCAATGAGCCAATGGTTAGAAGACACTCTATCCTCCATCCGGAGCTCGCCCTCAATCATTAAATCTTTTTTATTCATTCGAGTTTGTCACTTGCATAAATCTATGAGCATGTTATGAGCATGATATGAGCACGATATTTAGTTATTCCTTTCCTTGTTATTATTATTTTTGCCTACTTACTATGGAGACATGGATTTATTACAGCACTTCTGTACTGTGGTTTGTAGATAAAAATATGATGAACCTACAAACTAGCACATAATACATGAAGAGTTGATATGATGTTGAAACCTTCACAATTGCGAATGATGCATCAATATCATTCCCCATTCAATGAGCAAACTGTAAAGATCAGTAAATTTGGAAATTTTAATAGGGAGTTAGAATTTTTAGAGTCAGTTCAAAAATCTTGGGGGGGCTTCAGCCCCCCTAGCCCCCCCGGGAATTACGGCCCTGGTACTGTATGCAGTAATTTGGGGTTGTGTTGAGAAGCACACTTTGTATGTACCAACACTTGACACTAGAAATTTTAGAGAGACCACCATGGATCAGAAAAATTACGAAGCATCCGTTGGGAGCAAAAAAAGGATTTGGGCCATCTTTTTGTCCAAAAAAGTCATAATGCACATTAATGAAAACATACGTCCTTTATATTGAAGGTCGAAGGATTTACATATTCCAAGCAGGCCTTCACAAAACACTACCAGGGACTACTATAGTACCCACGTTCATTGAATAATGAATAAATGTAACATATTGTGTATAACACTGAACCCAGGACCACTATTCAATGAATATATGTATTATGTAAGATACTGGCTGTATTTCTATAAAACAGAGCCCAAGGCTCTATAATCTATATATGTAACCCATGGGTATATAATGGAACTCACATTATATATACCTGTTTATAAGCCGTGCTTATTTCCCTTCTTGGCAATGTGCCAAGTCACGCTCAAATTTAATGTGACGTCATTATCAGGGCATATAATGAGGAGTTAATGGCGATTATTCGCCTATTATATAAATGGGTTATTAGTGATATATCTCATATCTCAGGCAGCCTGACTGACCTTGTGTCTTTAGAACTCATTATGATATCTGTACATTGTTTCAACTTGCGTTCTATAAAAGTATAAATATACGCCGTATCTATGTATTCCATATCGCATATTTGAAGATTCAGCAGCTCGTTAGTGGTAAAAACGAGTTTTTGATCGTGAACCATTAGACATAAAACCCATTATAGATCTGCAATGTTTTGAGTACAGTTCAGCGAAATGTTTCAAAGCTCATGTACTGCAAATATTTGATATGTAGTAAGTAGGAAGTTCGTTGAATATTTCATGAGGAAAATGTATACGAACATACGTACAGAGAATCTATTCTATCTCCTAATATTCGACTATTCGAGCTATGCTCCGAGCCTGAAAAATAGGAGGTTCAACGTCATCAACTCACCACATTGCGCTATGATAGTGAAGACATCTTGATCGCCTATTTCTCGCGGGAGCATACCATAATGTGGTATCTATTCTATCATCTAATATTCTCGAACTCACGTTTCATATCTAACCTATATGAGAGACGTGAGTGCCCCCTAAAACTGTGATAATAAATGAAAAAGTCACGTGATATGCAGACACTCTGTCCCAGGACAGACGCTATGAGCTTCAAGAGAATAATAGGCGCGTTTCAGAGTCATCAATTCGCCATTTTGAACCATGATAATGACGTCACTCTCAACTGTCGGATTACTGTGCGCGCCACACACTTGAGAGGCACATGTGGACACATTTCATTTCAGACAATGCTATAAAAGATTGTCTAGTGCAATATATAACAGACTGTGAACTGTCTGCCTCCCTGCACCCAATGAAAAACGTTGGTTTCTTCTCTCGCTCACAGCTACTTGGTGAGAGAGAAAGTGAGCTGAGTTCTCTGATATTCGCTGATAATAATCGGTGTTCTATGATAATCGGTTACATCACATAATCCCCACACGCATAGTTTTGACACCTGTTCCATGTACCAAGAGGCACGTTTATACCGAATACTGATGTACTGCCCCGCCAAGTACAACGGACAGACCTACCGCCCCCTCCTCGACAGGATGAAAGAACACGAGAGATGCTACAGACTGAATAACGCAGTTGACGACACTACAGACAGAGTGAAATCTGCTCCAGCTCATCACTCCCTCACCACCGGACACAACATTGCCTGGAACGACATCCACATCCTCAAGTCCCTCCCCTCCCGCTCCCACTAGACCTGACAGAACAGGCTGCCATAGCCACTAGGAAACCATCTATGAACAGAACAGACAGCGCTCCAAAGTGCAGCACCCTGTGGAACCCCATCCTCCCCAAGATCTCCTCAACCTTCAGACCTACTGACTCAGGAATCCTCTTCCCTAACTACTGACACCACTTTTCTTGTTTATGTTATTAGTGATATTGTATTTGATTATCCCGTCACCTGATCACTCACACCCATCCCCCACTCCCTGACACCACTCATTTCATTTATAAGCATCCTCTCACCTCCATCTTCAGCTGACGACGATAATCACATGATTTTCGAAAGCTCCTGATTTAAAGTTTATCGTATCATTTAAACGTTTTAACTTGCTCTCTAAACTGATGTAACGGGTGATGAATAATTATCTGGAATTATTTCAATGTATTTTTTTGGACAAATCGAGATCATTATCGAGCTCAGATGTGGTTATTCTGGACCTATTGTATAATGTATTGTGTGTGACCTATGAGGTATGTAAAAACTACCGTCGGGATCAAGGATAGTAAAATAAATTTTCCGAACTTCGTTGTACGTGCGTTTCCCGGAATTTCCTCAACTTAACCCCTCCTTCGCATCTCTAATATAATTTCGCAACCTCTGTAAATTTGTTTTTCGTCCTTTTGTGGACTGTCACGTTTTTAGTCCTTTTGTGGACACATTTTAGGGCGCGCGCGTGCAGTTTTGGTATAGGCGCGCGCGTTGCTATGGTAACATACTAACATATTGCGCGCGCGCGTTCATTTCTGTTTAATTATGTTTTGAATACGTTGTTCCGCGTAACTTTTGAACGGATTGGAATTTTTTGATGCGGTAAAAAGTATTTGGTTGATTTGAAATTTGCGAACGAGGTGCTGCGTAGCAGCGCCGAGTGAGCTGTGTATATGCAGGCCCAACGGGCCTGCTAGTCTTTAATATAAAATGAATTCACACGTGAATAATGTTTGTGCCGCCGTATACAATTAAATTTGAGCTTGCCAAGATGATATCAAGAGAAAGGAAGGCGAAAGGGAGGAAAGAGGTGCCGTTGCTATGGAAACCAATTTTTGCACGTGCAGACTATAATCAGTTCTATGCGGGTGCTTTCTATTACGCTACTACTGTTAAATGCTGGCTGTAGTTTTTGAAAATTTGACATTCTTTTTACTTCAAATTCAAGATCTCAAGTTGGACATAACTCGAATAAAGGAGGAGAATCCAGATAGATTGTTTAAAAAAAATAACTGCGGTAGAGGTCGGCCGATAATCAATGCTCAGTTGGTGTAAATGTAATTCGCCGTAAAGATCAATTCAAGGTTTACAATTTAACCGAGTGAACAATTTAACCGAGTCGGATATAGGTGTAGCTGATAACGAAGACCAGTCCTGGCCTGGATCGATGTCAAAAAATGTCCAATGTCAGTAAGTCAGTATGAGAATCAGTTGTCAGAATTAACATCATCTTTCAATCAACAGGGAACAAAACGCACATGGTTTAGCACGACTTAGATTAACCGAACTACTTTTCACTCTGCTCCTTCATAAAATTGAATATTTCGTTTTAGTCAATAATTGGATTGCTACCTATAGTTTAATCCGTACCTTTTTCAAAATTTGCGAACGAGGTCGCGCGAAGCCCAACGGGCCTTCTAGTTAATTAATGAAACTTATTCCGAGATTAGGTAACTTCGCAAGCTGTTTGTGCTGTGCAACCCCCTCACACCACGCATGCTTTTAAATTCTCTAAACCTCTCCCACTTCTTCCCTGAAATTTCACACCTGGCAACGCTTATAATTATATGCTAGTAATATGCGTGTGCAGGAGAATAGGCGGTTAAGATGACTTCATTATCATAGCTCAATGTAGTGAGTTGATGACGTATTGAACCGCCTATTTTACGCGTGCGAGGTTCAGTCTATGTAATGATACCAAAGCTGCAACCGGGGCTATATGTTCTGCAGAAAGGTTCTGAAGTATTTGTATGGTATTTGGGAGGACTAAGGTGCAGGATCTTCAGATCTGTCTATCATTACATAAAGTCCCGTAAAGTTATGTCCACACTCCACGGTCAGTTAATTTAAGTTTGATTAAAATTTTGGCCAAGATTTAATACTCCCTTACTAAAGTGAGCTATTCTTACAGGTTTCAGCAATATAATAATTGCAATTGATAAAAATAGAACGTGCCATACAAATCCTTTAATGCCGACTGCCCGCTGGCTGCACAAAATATGATATCCTACATATAACATTCTTCATAATGCTTTTGAGTGCATCTCTTAACGTGATGAAATTTCTACTTTTTGATTTCTTGAGCATTGTACGCATTGTATGCATATGCTGTATGCACGGCCTAAAATCGCTTACAGTTTTTCTGAGAGAGCACAGAGAACGAATCTAGCGATATATATTGCTCTAACAGCACGGATATAATGTTAAACTTGTTATATAGAAAATATTATATGTATTCACGTACATACTTACACGCGAACACACTCACAGAATTCTACTGACCCACAACACGCACAGACGAATAGCGAATATGAAAAACGAGAACATTGCACAAGCAAATGTATATATACATTTATACATTTCACAATCAAATACATTAACAATAGCAAATACAATAAGTTCATTGCACAAAAAAGCATGTATTATAAATTACACGAACAAATAGATATGATAAATTTTACTCTAACTAATGCGTTTACACAAACTAGTACATTTCAATACCTATTCAAGTATTCACAAATAAGCACGTACAAACGTCGAACTCTCGAGTACACATTTACACTCGAAAATACGACAGATCTTCAAAAATATACAATCAGTGACTGTGTACTTTATGATTTGAAACCTTATTATACACTCGCCAGTCGCCATTACATGTAGCTTACATGCATTACGTGAATTTGAAATGTACATAATATTTCAGAAATTATCCTAGAAAGCATCCTAGAAATTATCCATTGACTGAGTATTGGCCTATTATAGTATTGTTGATAGTAACGGTAATTCAGGTTGCATTACCGCATGCAATGTATGTGTGTGTCGCATTACCAACTGCAGTATATAATGTTTATCTACAAAATACTAAGTTGCAGTGATTTGACCAACTATCATGTCTCTGTTTTTTGACCATATTGAGCGTTGGTTGTTCGAAACAAATCTTATTATAATATGTTGAATATAAAATTTCTAGGTAGAGAAGCAAAATTTCTGACTTTATCTCTTTAAACGCAATAAAAATTTTTAAGGAAATTATGCTTCTTTTTATGCTTAGAACCTGCTATATGGAAATTTATCATATTAATTAACGAAATATATTGAAAAAATCTTGAAATCAAGTATTCAAATCGTGGAAAAAATGGAAAAATCGAACCGAAAATTTCGAGATTTTCTTGAAATTTTAAGTGGCAGGATCGAGCGTGAATATTAATGTCCGTAAAATTTTTGATAATTATGTCCCCTCGGCTGATTACGTAATATGTGAGTGATCCCATATTCATATTCATGCCATTCCACAAACCTGAGATGAAACTCACATGTAGCCATATAATAATCCTTATGAGCATTATGAATACTTGGAGCCATATTAAGCATATTCCATATCTAAATTATACTTATGATTACATAATGAACATTTGAATTATCTTTTTACCAGGAAGCAACTCGGCAGATTTTTGGTTAATTTTGCCGTTTTATATTGGGCGATTAACAAACGAATGGGATATCGAAAATTATCACACGAGGCGTCAGCCGAGTTTGACAATTTTCGATATCACACGATCCATGAGTTTGTTAATTGTACCCGACAAAACAGTTCTCCCTCCCACTCGGGTCTGACGACCCTCTTCTGAATTCAACGTTTTTATAGATTTTCGAGTGCTCTTTCATAAAATCAAAAAATTTTAACGATATTCTTCTCTATTATTCCGCCACTGTACAGTAGTTCTACAAAGGAGTGATAGATCGATAATTATCACACTGGAGTTTGAGCCACGGGAGGGAATAATCGATTTTAAAACTTTCTGTTCTTTTTCAAAGGTTAAAGTGTAATTTTTTGAATCTGAAATGATTTAACCTTAGAAACTGACCAAATTTACCGAAAGAACTAAGTTAGGAATTTTAATTTGGAGCCCGGTTAGTCATACATCATACGGGTGATATTTATGAGTGGCATGGTTTTCGATAATCTTTTGATAGAATTGTGATTTTCTCTACTTTGCGACAAAATAGTAATTTAAATATGCTAACTGAGGGTAACTGAGGAGTGTGACGGGCTTTCTTAGGAGTGCAACTGGCATTGACTTTCTTAGGAGTTTGATAGGCTTATTTACGGGTAACACACCCCTCTCAACTCATAACATACCCCTATCAACTCGTAATCCACCCCTCTCCACTCATATTATACCTCTATCCACTCATACAACACCCTTCTCAACTCATAACGCACCCCTCTCAACTCATAACACCCCCCCCACTCAACTCATAACACACCCCTCTCCACTCATAACACACCCCTCTCCACTCATCAGGCACCTGAATCGTTCCGCGTCGATCGAATGAATCAATCAAATGAAAACGCAAACAATTGCAGGCGCTTGCTGTTTTGCGCAGACGTCAATACGTCATCGTGAAAGTCAGAAAGTTTATTGTGTGCGTTTTTCATTTGATCACTCCATTCGATCGACGCGGAATGATGAAACCGCCTAACACACCCCTCTCCACTCGTAACGCACCCCGCCACTCATATTATACCTCTCTCCACTCATAACACACCTCTCTCAACTCATAACAGACCCCTGTCAACTCAAAGCACACCCCTCTCCACTCATAACGCACACCTGAACAGACCTCCCGTGCCTCAGAAATCAGAGAAACCCACTGCAGACTCTTCAAGCGACCTTTTCCCTAAGGTTTCGAGCATTTCCCTTTAAATTTTTAAGCAATATCACAACTTTTTCGACCTTTTCACAATTTTAAGGGAATCCCTCATTTCTGCATTAACAGTATATTTGTTATTATTAACGCAAGATAAAAATTTCTAAAAATATTATATAATATCACCTCTATATCTGGTGGAAGCAGGGATGTTATCTGTATCCCCAGTCTCGGGATCGAAATAAAGATAACACAGACTTGTGGTCCACTTTATGATTTTGTTTCGTTATGTTTCATATCTTTTGCTGCCGTGTGTCAGAGTTTATTTCTTGAGTTTTAAGTTAGGGTTTTAAGATTGGTATAGATATTGAATATACATGCATATTGGCGCCATTCCCATTGCTCGATGTACTTTACACTATACTCCCGCTTAGGAACTTATGATTTACATGTAAATTTACATTTGAACATATTGTGATCATTGGCCTCTGTATTTATTTGCTACATAATACCATGGCGCTATGATTAGGCATTTATGCTACATATACTTTTTATGAATTAACGAATGGCGAAGGGAGTGTCAACTTTTTCAACCTCTTCGATCATGATATAAAGAAATAATGTATGATGTGCATATAATTCTTGAAACGATGATTCATATGAAACACTGATTCGTATGAATTGTTTTCATAGCGTTTGCTTTCATTGTTTCGTATATGGCAGGGTATTATAATACAGTAAATGCTCACATGGATATTAGAATAACCATCGTAATTGCACTCACAAGCTCGTGCATTTATTGCATGAATCCCACTAGCAAGCTCGTGCATTTATTGCATGGATCCCGCTCGCAAGTGTGCATTTACCGTATATTACATGTAACATGATTCCTAAATTTGCACGCCTGTGAAAATGCCAGTTATATTCTTCTTTTAACTGCATAGTAGGAGTTATTTGAACGGGAGTGGTGATAAGAATTTTGAAAGATATACTCATTGTATCTATAATGATTGTGAAATATAATTGAACAATTAATGAACTAAATATATGAAGTGTATTATTTTGTCTCTTAAAATTTGTTGCTGAACTTCTTTCATTTCAAATTAGCTATACCAGAACTGAACCAAAAAGAGAAATCTCAAAATTGTATCAGGGACCCTAAAGGCACGACAAGATTAAAACTCCTTGACAAAGCTTCGTTTTGTCAAGGAAAAATTACAGAATGTTATTGTAATACGTTCTTTCAAAATGCCTCAGTGAGAACATTAATACAGGGTGGGTAAAAAGTCTTTACTTACGAGTCACGACTCACGTATCTTAAGAATTTAATGAAGAACTCCAACGGTCAGTTTGGTATTTTTGTCCATTGGTTCCATTGTGTCCATTGGATCCATTGTGTCCATTGAACATGTCCATTGGATCCATTGCACATTGTGTCCATTGGATCCGTTTTGTCCAATGGATCCATTGTCTCCAATAGACAAAATGGATCCAATGGAAACAGTGTGCAATGGATCCCATGGATCCAATGGACATGTCCAATGGTGTTCAATGGACACAATGGATCCATTGGATCCAATGGACACAATGGATCCATTGAACAAAAATACCAGACTGATGTCCATCTTCCAAACCATGTTTGGTGATTGTGTCCATTGGATCCACTCAGATGGATCCATTGAACATCCATTGGATCCATTGAACATGTCCATTGAACATCATGAATGGATCCATTGGATCCATTGAACACCATTGGACAATTTTACTGATGGACATCATGTTCAATGGATGTTCATTGGATGTCCAATGGACGTCCATTGGACAAAATTCACAACTCTTGTGACACTTTACCGTGAAAACTTTGAATTACACGAATATGGTGACCTTTGTCCGTAGTCGAATTCGTACGTAAGTGTGGCAGCTTGTCGATTCTGCTATGCCCCATATTAAAATAGGCTGTTGTGCGTCATCAAAGCACCATATTGAAATGTCATAATGACGCCATCTTAGCCGCTTATTTATCAAATGTGCATGAATTTCGTATATTATGGAACACGCGATTGTTCTCTTAGCAGCATTTGAGCGCGGGATTTGAGCGCGCACGCGAGTTTTTATTGAAAAAAGTGATGCCCTGGAGTGAGCCTCCTCGGCCACGGGCATGGACGAAGAGGCTCACTTTTTTACATAAAAAAAGTGAGCCTAAAAAATTTTTTATGTTTTTTTTCTTGAAAAATTTTTATAGTAAAAAAAGTGATCCTCCTCGGCCACGGGGTTGGACAAAGAGGATCAAAAAATTTTATATAAAAAATTTTTCAAGTAAATTTTTTTATAAAAAAATTTTTTATGAAAAATTTTTTATGTGAAAAAAAGTGAGCCTGCTCGGCCACCGTACTTATGCGGGCTTAGGAACCTGGCCCCCTAAGAAATTTGGGGCAGGCAACGTCTGGCAACGCGCGAGGGGGTCAGGCAACGCCTGACAAGACGTTGCTACATGACAAGTACGCGCCGCGCGCTTCCCTGAGGAAGCGCGCAACGCAAACAGGGATTTGTCTGGCGTTGACAGACCCTCTCGAGAATCAGCGCCGCGCGCGCGGCTGGCGTTTCCTAAGCCCGCATAGGTGTGTGTACGCGCCGCGCGCTTCCCTACGGAAATGCAAACAGGGATATACGTGTTTAGCAATGTATATCCCTGTTTCCGTAGGGAAGCTCGCGGCGCGGCGCTTACATATACACACACCTATGCAGGCTAAGAAACTTTTCAAAGAAAAGCAAAAATGCCCGCATAGGTTGTCAGGCGTTGCCTGACCCCCTCGCGCGCGCGCCACGACTCGCATTATTTATTTATTTCAAATAAATTTAAAATTTTAAATAATGGGTCTGACGACGTCAGACAACGCATAGGTGTGCGCACGCGCCGCTTCCCAACGGGACAAACGTCCAAACAGGGAGAAGAGCGCCGCGCGCGAGCCACAGCAAAATACATGTTAATGTCGGCGGCAAATGAAAATACACTTGACTGGAAAAATGCGGATCTTCCATGGCCAAAATATGAAAAATTTATCATTCAGGCAGGTTGAGGGTCGTCCAGCATATCATTTTATGATAAGTTCGACCGTTCTCAGCCGGCCCAGATGATTAATTCTTCTTATTTTGTGGATAGAAGACACTCAAATTTTCAGTCAAGTTCGACGGGCGATGTCCGTCCCTTTCTTCTGACTTGTTGTTGGACAAGGAAGGCGCAAAGTGACGTCCAAATGTGGAACGTTGCGCCGCGCGCGCGAGGGTAGGGTAACATCCTACGACAGTCAAGTGTATTTTCAATTTTCATTTGCCTTCGACATTAGTACAGCTACAGTGTACACGCTTGGATCACTGTTACTCCATGTTACGGAGCCTTATTTTGCGCGCGCAAGCGCGCCTCTTCAGAGAAGAGGCAAAATAAGGCTCCACCATAATGGTAATAGTCGATGCGCGTCGTAACTAATTATCGCGCGCGCTGAAAATATCCCGCGCATTGGATTCAGCGTGGATGGTTTACATAACATGAATTGCATCGCGGCAGCACGATATGTCATTATGCAGTAGAAAGAGCCGGTACTCACGAGAAGCAAGCATAATCAAACGGGGTACAAGGAGCCGGTGCTCACAGATTCACAAGCAATTAGCTAAATCAAATGGAGTAGATAGAGCCGGGCCCAAAGAGTCACAAGCAGCAAGCATTATCAAATGGGGCAGATAGAGCCGGGCCCACAGGCCAGAGTCACCTGCAGCAAGCACTATCAAATGGAGTAGATAGAGCCGGGCCCACAGAGTCACCTGCAGCAAGCATAATCAAATGGATTAGATAGAGCCGGGCCCACAGAGTCACCTGCAGCAGGCATAATCAAATGGAGTAGATAGAGCCGGGCACACAGAGTTTCCTGCAGCAAGCATAATCACATGGAGTAGATAGAGCCGGGCCCTACGAGTCACCTGCAGCAAGCATAATCAAATGGGTTCATAGAGTCGGGCACACAGAGTCTCCTGCAGCAAAAGCATTATCAAATGGTGGAGCCGGGCACACAGAGTCACCTGCAGCAAGCAAAATCAAATGGAGTAGATAGAGCCGGGCCCACAGAGTCACCTGCAGCAAGCATAATCAAATGGGGCAGATAGAGCCGGGCACACAGAGTTTCCTGCAGCAAGCATAATCACATGGAGTTGATAGAGCCGGGCCCACAGAGGTCACCTGCAGCAAGCATAATCAAATGGGGCAGATAGAGCCGGGCACACAGAGTTTCCTGCAGCAAGCAATCAATCAGTATGGCCGGGGGCACATAGAGCCGGCAGCAAGCATAATCAAATGGGGCAGATAGAGCCGGGCACACAGAGTTTCCTGCAGCAAGCATAATCCCATGGAGTAGATAGAGCCAAGCAACACAGAGTCTCCCTGCAGCAGTTATAATCAAATGGAGTAGATAGAGCCGGGCCCACAGAGTCACCTGCAGCAAGCATAATCAAATGGGGTAGATAGAGCCGGCCCATGAATCTCCTACAGCAAGCATAATCAAATGAGTAGATAGAGCCGGGCCCACAGAGTCACCTGCAGCAAGCATAATCAAATGGGGTAGATAGAGCCGGGTCCACAGATTCTCCTGCAGCAAGCATAAATGGAGTAAATAGAGCCGGGCCCACAGAGTCTCCTGCAGCAAGCATAATCAAATGGAGTAGATAGAGCTGGGCCCACAGAGTCACCTGCAGCAAGCATAATCAAATGGGGTAGATAGAGCCGGGTCCACAGATTCTCCTGCAGCAAGCATAATCAAATGGAGTAAATAGAGCCGGGCCAACAGAGTCTCCTGCAGCAAGCATATAATAAAATGGAGTAATTAATAGAGCCGGGCCCACACAGTCTCCTGCAGCAAGCATAATCAAATGGAGTAGATAGAGCCGGGCCCACAGAGTCACCTGCAGCAAGCATAATCAAATGGGTAGATAGAGCCGGGTCCAGGATTCTCCTGCAGCAAGCATAATCAAATGGGGTAGATAGAGCCGGGCCCTACGAATCTCCCTACAGCAAGCATAATCAAATGGGGGTAGATAGAGCCAAGGCACACAGAGTCACCTGCAGCAAGCATAATCACATGGAGTTGATAGAGCCGGGCCCACAGATTCTCCTGCAGCAAGCATAATCAAATCGAGTAGATAGAGCCGGGCCCACAGAGTCACCTGCAGCAAGCATAATCAAATGGGGTAGACAGACCCGGGCCCACAGAGTCACCTGCAGCAAGCATATAATCAAATGGGGTAGATAGAGCCGGGCACACAGAGTCACCTGCAGCAAGCATAATCAAATGGGGTGAGTAGAGCCGGGCACAGGAGTCACCTGCAGCAAGCATAATCATGGAGTTGATAGAGCCGGGCCCACAGAGTCACCTGCAGCAAGCATAATCAAATGGATTAGATAGAGCCGGGGCCTACAGAGTCTCCTGCAGCAAGCATAATCAGTCGGATTAGATAGAGCCGGGCCCACAGAGTCTCCTGCAGCAAGCATAATCAAATGGGGTAGACAGAGCCGGGCCCACAGAGTCTCCTGCAGCAAGCATAATCAAATGGAGTAGATAGAGCCGGGCCCACAGAGTCACCTGCAGCAAGCATAATCAAATGGAGTAGATAGAGCCGGGCACACAGAGTCTCCTGCATCAAAGCCTATAATTAAATGGAGAGCAGAGCTGGGGCCCACAGAGTCTCCAGCAGCAAGCATAAATTAAATGGAGTAGAGATAGAGCCGGGCCCACAGAGTCTCATGCAGCAAGCATAATTAAATGGAGTAGACAGAGCCGGGCCCACAGAGTCAACTGCAGCAAGCATAATCAAATGGGGTAGATAGAGCCAGGCCCACAGAGTCAACTACAGCAAGCATAATCAAATGGAGTAGATAGAGCCGGGCACACAGAGTCAACTACAGCAAGCATAATCAAATGGAGTAGATAGAGCCGGGCACACAGAGTCAACTTCAGCAAGCATAATCAAATGGAGCAGATAGAGCCGGGCACACAGAGTCTCCTGCAGCAAGTATAATCAAATGCTCAAATGGAGTAAATAGAGCCGCCAGCCGGGCTCACAGAGTCTCCTGCAGCAAGCATAATCAAATGGGGTAGATAGAGCCGGGCCAACAGAGTCTCCTGCAGCAAGCATATAATAAAATGGAGTAGATATAGCCGGGCCCACAGAGTCACATCTCACAAGCAAATATCAATTAGCATATAATCAAAACGGTTAGAAAAGTAGAAAGAGCCGATGGCCACACAAAACAAATAATTTAATGAAGTAATGAGTAGCAACGAACTGCGTAAAAACATCAACTGTTTATGGAAAGCCGGACACATTCCTCACTCTGCTCTAGTGCTCAGCAGATAGTTTATTCCATATATGGGTATCACCTGACAATTATTTCAAGGAACGCCTGTTAAACCTAACCTACGTCATCACTTTATCCAACGCAATTTGGAGGATCTCAAAATATGGTCATCTCTGCTAGAGACTCTCAACCTAGAGCGCGGCGTACGACGCGCGCACTCAAAACAATTAATGCCCAAATATGGTTGAATCACTTAATAGGGGCGTAAAATATGCGCCCCGAGCTGAGGAGCGAATCTTACCATTGTTGCGTGGCCCTGTTTGTGACTTTTCTACGAAAAGCGCGCGCAAGCGCGAACAAACAGGGACACGTAACATGTGGTAAGATCACTGTTTTGAGAGGTAAAAATAAGGTTTTTTGGATTTTACAGGAGAACAAAGGAAAACTGGCGAATATCATTGGTTCAGCGGTTTCAGGCGCATAATTTATGACCAGATACACTTCTATTTGACCACCCATGAGACATCTACGCCCAATAAGGGTCGAAAAAAGGTTGTAGGATGTTACCCTACCCTCCGCCGCGCACGCAACGTTTTCCGCGGGGAGACCCTCCAAACCTCCGAGTGTTGCGCGCAGGGATGGGAGAAATCCATCAAAAAAAGGCAGTTTTTAAGCCCAAAAACGCGACTTTTCGATTTCGGATTTTGGGTGCCTCAGAAATGAATACACGCTTGGATCATTGTTTTGAGAGGTAAAAATAGGGTTTTTTGGATTTTACAGGAAAACAAAGGAAAACTGGCGAATATCATTGGTTCAGTGGTTTCAGGCGCATAATTTATGACCAGATACACTTCTATTTGACCACTCATGAGACATCTACGCCCAATAAGGTTTGAAAAAAGGCAGTTTTTAAGCCCAAAAACGCGATTTCAACCCCCCATAACAGACAGAAAATGGCTGATTTCGGGATTCTGAAGTATGGTATGTCTTTCTTAGGTCGTCCATGGATGGCGTGCAAATTTTCAGCTCAATCGGCCAAAGCTTTTCGATTTCGGATTTTGGGTGCCTCAGAATGAGAAATGAATACACGCTTGGATCATTGTTTTGAGAGGTAAAAATAGGGTTTTTTGGATATTACAGGAAAACAAAGGAAAACTGGAGAATATCATTGGTTCAGTGGTTTCAGGCGCATAATTTATGACCAGATACACTTCTATTTGACCACCCATGAGACATCTACGCCCAATAAGGGTCGAAAAAAGGCAGTTTTTAAGCCCAAAAACGCGATTTCAACCCCCCATATCAGACAGAACATGGCTGATTTCGGGATTCTGAAGTAAGGTATGTCTTTCTTAGGTCGTCCATGGATGGCGTGCAAAGTTTCAGCTCAATCGGCCAAAGCTTTTCGATTTCGGATCTTGGGTGCCTCAGAAATGAAGAACTTCCTGGATCACTGTTTTGAGAGGTAAAAATAGGGTTTTTTGGATTTTACAGGAAAACAAAGGAAAACTGGCGAATATCATTGGTTCAGTGGTTTCAGGCGCATAATTTATGACCAGATACACTCCTATTTGACCACCCATGAGACATCTACGCCCAATAAGGGTCGAAAAAAGGCAGTTTTAAGCCCAAAAACGCGATTTCAACCCCCCATAACAGACAGAAAATGGCTGATTTCGGGATTCTGAAGTATGGTATGTCTTTCTTAGGTCGTCCATGGATGGCGTGCAAATTTTCAGCTCAATCTGCCAAAGCTTTTCGATTTCGGATTTTGGGTGCCTCAGAAATGAATACACGCTTGGAGTTGGATCATTGTTTTGAGAGGTAAAATAGGGTTTTTTGGATTTTACAGGAAAACAAAGGAAAACTGGCGAATATCATTGGTTCAGTGGTTTCAGGCGCATAATTTATGACCAGATACACTTCTATTTGACCACCATGAGACATCTACGCCCAATAAGGGTCGAAAAAGGCAGTTTTAAGCCCAAAAACGCGATTTTAACCCCCATAACAGACAGAACATGGCTGATTTCGGGATTCTGAAGTATGGTATGTCTTTCTTAGGTCGTCCATGGATGGCGTGCAAATTTTCAGCTCAATCGGCCAAAGCTTTTCGATTTCGGATCTTGGGTGCCTCAGAAATGAAGAACTTCCTGGGTCATTGTTTTGAGAGGTAAAAATAGGGTTTTTTGGATTTTACAGGAAAACAAAGGAAAACTGGCGAATATCATTGGCTCAGTGGTTTCAGGCGCATAATTTATGACCAGATACACATCTATTTGACCACCCATCAGACATCTACGCCCAATAAGGGTCGAAAAAGGCAGTTTTAAGCCCAAAAACGCGATTTCAACCCCCATAACAGACAGAAAATGGCTGATATCGGGATTCTGAAGTATGGTATGTCTTTCTTAGGTCGTCCATGGATGGCGTGCAAATTTTCAGCTCAATCGGCCAAAGCTTTTCGATTTCGGATCTTGGGTGCCTCAGAAATGAATAACATCCTGGATCACTGTTTTGAGAGGTAAAAATAGGGTTTTTTGGATTTTACAGGAAAACAAAGGAAAACTGGCGAATATCATTGGTTCAGTGGTTTCAGGCGCATAATTTATGACCAGATACACTTCTGTTTGACCACCCATGAGACATCTACGCCCAATAAGGGTCGAAAAAAGGCAGTTTTTAAGCCCAAAAACGCGATTTCAACCCCCCATAACAGACAGAAAATGGCTGATTTCGGGATTCTGAAGTATGGTATGTCTTTCTTAGGTCGTCCATGGATGGCGTGCAAATTTTCAGCTCAATCGGCCAAAGCTTTTCGATTTCGGATTTTGGGTGCCTCAGAAATGAATAACGTCCTTGGATCACTGTTTTGAGAGGTAAAAATAGGGTTTTTGGATTTTACAGGAAAACAAAGGAAAACTGGCGAATATCATTGGTTCAGTGGTTTCAGGCGCATAATTTATGACCAGATACACTTCTATTTGACCACCCATCAGACATCTACGCCCAATAAGGGTCGAAAAAGGCAGTTTTAAGCCCAAAAACGCGATTTTAATCCCCATAACAGACAAAAAATGGCTGATTTCGGGATTCTGAAGTATGGTATGTCTTTCTTAGGTCGTCCATGGATGGCGTGCAAATTTTCAGCTCAATCGGCCAAAGCTTTTCGATTTCGGATCTTGGGTGCCTCAGAAATGAAGAACATCTTGGATCACTGTTTTGAGAGGTAAAAATAGGGTTTTTTGGATTTTACAGGAAAACAAAGGAAAACTGGCGAATATCATTGGTTCAGTGGTTTCAGGCGCATAATTTATGACCAGATACACTCCTATTTGACCACCCATGAGACATCTACGCCCAATAAGGGTCGAAAAAAGGCAGTTTTTAAGCCCAAAAACGCGATTTCAACCCCCCATAACAGACAGAAAATGGCTGATTTCGGGATTCTGAAGTATGGTATGTCTTTCTTAGGTCATCCATGGATGGCGTGCAAATTTTCAGCTCAATCGGCCAAAAGCTTTTCGATTTCGGATTTTTGGGTGCCTCAGAAATGAATACACGCTTGGATCACTGTTTTGAGAGGTAAAAATAGGGTTTTAGTTTTACAGGAAAACAAAGGAAAACTGGCGAATATCATTGGTTCAGTGGTTTCAGGCGCATAATTTATGACCAGATACACTTCTATTTGACCACCCATGAGACATCTACGCCCAATAAGGGTCGAAAAAGGCAGTTTTTAAGCCCAAAAACGCGATTTCAACCCCCCATATCAGACAGAACATCGCTGATTTCGGGATTCTGAAGTATGGTATGTCTTTCTTAGGTCGTCCATGGATGGCGTGCAAATTTTCAGCTCAATCGGCCAAAGCTTTTCGATTTCGGATCTTGGGTGCCTCAGAAATGAAGAACTTCCTGGATCACTGTTTTGAAAGGTAAAAATAGGGTTTTTGGTTTTACAGGAAAACAAAGGAAAACTGGCGAATATCATTGGTTCAGTGGTTTCAGGCGCATAATTTATGACCAGATACACTTCTATTTGACCACCCATCAGACATCTACGCCCAATAAGGGTCGGAAAAAGGCAGTTTTTAAGCCCAAAAACGCGATTTCAACCCCCTATAACAGACAGAAAATGGCTGATTTCGGGATTCTGAAGTATGGTATGTCTTTCTTAGGTCGTCCATCGATGGCGTGCAAATTTTCAGCTCAATCGGCCAAAGCTTTTCGATTTCGGATTTTGGGTGCCTGAAAAATGAATACACGCTTGGATCACTGTTTTGAGAGGTAAAAATAGGGTTTTTTGGATTTTGCAGGAAAACAAAGGAAAACTGGCGAATATCATTGGTTCAGTGGTTTCAGGCGCATAATTTATGACCAGATACACTCCTATTTGACCACCCATGAGACATCTACGCCCAATAAGGGTCGAAAAAAGGCAGTTTTTAAGCCCAAAAATGCGATTTCAACCCCCCATAACAGACAGAAAATGGCTGATTTCGGGATTCTGAAGTATGGTATGTCTTTCTTAGGTCGTCCATGGATGGCGTGCAAATTTTCAGCTCAATCGGCCAAAGCTTTTCGATTTCGGATTTTGGGTGCCTCAAAAATGAATACACGCTTGGATCACTGTTATGAGAGGTAAAAATAGGGTTTTTTGGATTTTACAGGAAAACAAAGGAAAACTGGCGAATATCATTGGTTCAGTGGTTTCAGGCGCATAATTTATAACCAGATACACTTCTATTTGACCACCCATGAGACATCTACGCCCAATAAGGGTCGAAAAAAGGCAGTTTTTAAGCCCAAAAACGCGATTTCAACCCCCCATAACAGACAGAAAATGGCTGATTTCGGGATTCTGAAGTATGGTATGTCTTTCTTAGGTCGTCCATGGATGGCGTGCAAATTTTCAGCTCAATCGGCCAAAGCTTTTCGATTTCGGATTTTTGGTGCCTCAGAAATGAATACACGCTTGGATCACTGTTTTGAGAGGTAAAAATAGGGTTTTTTGGATTTTACAGGAAAACAAAGGAAAACTGGCGAATATCATTGGTTCAGTGGTTTCAGGCGCATAATTTATGACCAGATACACTTCTGTTTGACCACCCATGAGACATCTACGCCCAATAAGGGTCGAAAAAAGGCAGTTTTTAAGTAAAAAACGCGATTTCAACCCCCCATAACAGACAGAAAATGGCTGATTTCGGGATTCTGAAGTATCAGTATGGTATGTCTTTCTTAGGTCGTCCATGGATGGCGTGCAAATTTTCAGCTCAATCGGCCAAAGCTTTTCGATTTCGGATTTTTGGTGCCTCAGAAATGAATACAATTGTTACGCAATCATTTACAGGAGCGTGTCGAACTCTATACGCGGCTCAGTGCCTATAAAAAGCCTTAGCCAGTGAGCCGCGCCAAAGGGGGTTCGACACGCCACCTTCATTTGTCTGGCGTAGCCAGACACCCTGCGCGCGAATGGGTCTGACAGCGGCATATTTGTCATTTTCAATTTCAATATCATGCCACATGTCGAGACACCACTGTGACCCATGTGTGCAGACCACTCGATTAAAAAAGGCCTCGATAAAGACACGCGAAATTGTGTGCTTTTGACGGAATTTAGGTATCAGGGGGCTGGCAAGCCCCCCGCGGCGGTTTGCGAGCCCGAGGGCCCGAGGGCGAGCATTGGACGGCGACCCTAACGGTGCGAGGGCCGAAGGCCCGAGCCGCGAGCCCGAGGACCCGAAGGGTCCGAGGGCGAGCATTGGACGACGGTCCTAACAATGCGAGGGCCGAAGGCCCGAGCGCGAGCCCGAGGACCCGAAGGGTCCGAGGGTGAGCATTGGACGGCTATCCTAACAGTACACGAGCCCCCGAGCATCGGGAGTGTGTTCATGTAACGTTGCTTGCCAGCCCCCAACTATATGTTTTTATGGATTCGCCATATTTCACGTTGAAATTTGGCAAACTTTACGATGTCAGAATGGCACAAAAATTGATACACCGCATGGTTGGGGGTCAAAGGTGCTTCTGTCAAAATTTCAGATCAATCGGATTAAAAACGGCTGAGTTATAACAACTTTAAATCGCCAAAATTGAGGGTGTTCTTGTTAAAAAGGGTAACGATTATATAGATATAGATATACAGATATACAGATATACATATCAATAGAGGATAAAAACAACGACAAGTATGTCCTTTTCATGATGTCATATCTCAAAAACTATAAAAGATACATGCTTCATCGACCCAGCATTTGAAAGAAGAAAAATAGAACTTTCAAAAAATGGTGTCAAAAATTATCTGATGACAATGCAATGATGTCATAATGACGTCACAAAATCAAGAATTTCAAATTTCAATTTCCCAAAAATAGGCGTTTTTCAACGCAATTTTTCGGTATGAAGCTTTCGAGATAGATAAAAATGCATCACATAATGCAGAAAGGAAATTTAATGTACTTTCTGAAAATGTGGTCAAAAAGTTTCGGGCTCCACAGAATAATGGAGATATTCGCGATTCTCTGAACCATTTTGACGTAAAAAATTGCAAAAAATAGCCAAAACGGCAAGTTTAGTGGTGAAAAAACAGGGGCATCCCAGGACTCCATATCACTGTATGATGTCGGTCATAGTGTCCCATGAACTAATAAATGGGTTTCAAGTTGAATCTCAAATATGATGACGTACTTATGACGTCATCAGTTGCACGCGGTTAGTCATTTTTTACACACAAATGCAGCTAATACAAGGTCGATATGTACAGTTCATCAAACTGGTGTTTGAAAGAAGGAAAGTAAAAACTCCAAAAAATTCCCCCGAAAATATCTGATGAAATATTGGTGACGTCATAGTGACGTCACGAAATCACGTTTATCAAAATTTGGCTTAGAATAGACGTTTTCAACCCTATCTTTTGATCCTATTCCTACTATTAATTACGGTGATCCTTCGAATTTTCACAATAGGATTGAACACTGAAAAATGTATTATATTTTTCCCAAAACCAAAAAGGATTTGGTTGTGATGGTCCGCGGCGGTGTTTAAGCGTTCTTTATTGAAAAATCCATGATATGAGAAAGAACGCGACGGTTAAAACTGCCGCAACGTCACTTTTTTGAGCGTCAGTGATGGGGTAAAATGTGACGTTGCGGCAGTTTTAACCGTCGCGTTCTTTCTCATATCATGGATTTTTCAATAGAAAGTTGAAACTTGAACTAAGAGTAAGAACTTGAAGTTGAAGCGCGCAGAGGATATTCGCGCGTCTTTATCGAGGCCTCTGTCAATCGAGCGGTCTGCACACATATGCGTGACATACTGACGTAAGATTCTTAAATCATTGAGAAACTTCTCTTAAATTGTAAATTGTATGATACAAATGTACACTAACGTTATACTTATAATATCCGGGACCAAGCAAGTTATAATATTAGCGAAATATAATATTAGCACACTTCATTATTATAGGAACCGCCGTAATTCTTACCGAAAATTTTAGTTTCTTAGATTGAGACGTCAATTCCCCACACATATTTATTACTACTATGCGTAGAGAATGAAATTGATTTCAACTTTTACTGAATAGCATCATAATCACCAAATCATGTCTTCTTAATACTTAAATTTATTGCTTCACAGCCGTTAAACTAGCGAAAGTATCAACTATCAAGCCACTCCTGCAGATACATTATGATACCGCAAATTTTGTGGCGGGAGATGTCATTCAGCGCGCTGATTCTGAAGTTGCAGTGAAAAATGGCACCACACGCCACAAAAATACACGAGAAAAACAATACTCGCAAGAACGCACAAGGATAAGAGGCGGAACTTCAACAATGATTGACCAATCCGGCTTGATGATTGAAGTCGAACCACCTTCAAGAGCGATCTTCATCTATAAACCTATCTGACAGAGTTAAATCAATACAAACTTTTCTTCTTGGAGAGATCGGGCATTGCTGGAGGTATCAAAAATTTCTAAAATTAAATTTCAGGAATTGGGGATTTAATTTACATTTTTGTCAGCCCAAGTAACGTTACCGATGTGTCTCGACCTTTTAGTTTTCATGCGCGGCAAAGTACGGCGCGCAAGGGTACTTTTTCGTCGCGCGCAAATGTGCTTTATTGTTACAAATGCAATTCTGTTACATAGTACTTCAACAAGAAACTGAAAGTAAATTTGCGCGCAGCAAAAATCCTTGCGCGTCGAAGTAAGCTGCGCATGAAAAGGTCGATGCAAAACGGTAAGATAGAAATACTGTCGCCTGGATATTTTTAAGACACGCCTTGATAATTTATTCCAGATTTTAAATTTGTTTAAAAAATGAGAGGAAGATTGAATGAACTGATCAGATATATCAATATGCCGAGCCAACATCCCATGAATTATGACACATTCTCGTACTCTCACCAGAGGCACCAACTTAT
The DNA here is from genome assembly GCA_011033025.1 of Beroe forskalii. NCBI lineage: Eukaryota > Metazoa > Ctenophora > Nuda > Beroida > Beroidae > Beroe > Beroe forskalii. The sequence goes on from WFMF01000043.1 coordinate 86,046, forward strand.
ATAACATGTGTGTTTGTGTCAAGTGAAAACTGAACAATGTTGAAAAAGTTTCTAGCATCTAAAAAGTTTCTTATAAAACATAAAAAAGCAGGAAGGTTGTCAACTAAAATATTATGTCCCGAAAAAGTCCCGTTTATACTCATATTTATACTTTGCACGTAAGTGACAGTGATTTTTAACATGGCAAAAAAGTGTCAAATCCTGTTCAATAATCCTGAAGAAATACAACTGATTCGCACTTAGATCGGGGCAATTCCGCCAACTTTTCATACATGGGGTATAAAACTTTATATGTTGCGCACAAATAATGGACAGTCGGGAATTCGTAAAAATCCGTGGTTAACATATTACAGTGGTGTTTCCACATGATAGAAACGGCGCGCACTGAGTGCGCGCCACTGAGTGCGCGCCATTCCCACAATTAAATCTCCAAGGTGGGAATGGCGCGCACTCAGTGGCGCGCACTGAGTGCGCGCCGTCTTTTATGTGGAAACACCACGGTTATTCGGTACTCAAAAATGGGGGCAGGGGGGTCAAAATCAAATGATTACGCTACATGATGATATTCATTTTTGCTACAAATACAACTACTGAAAATTATACTTATAGTTATATAAAAATTTATTTGTCAAATTTGAATAGTGATGGATTGCCGATCCCAACTGCATACTATTCATACGCAACTTTGAATTAATAAAGAGGTTTATTTACTATATAATGGGAGATCGGAAATTCGCATTTAATTTTTGCAGCCTTGAACTACTTTCACTAAGAATATTACTTAACCTGAAATGTAAATATATCTAATTATAGATAGATTCATATCATCATCGTTATCAATATCATTATTAACCTGGTTTCTCAACCTTAGGATGCGCGGCGTATTACGCCGGGGTTGGGTGCTTCTTTGCGGCGCGTGATAGCGCGTAAATGTACTTTCTTATATTCATGCAAAACATAGTAACGCACATTTGCGCGTCATCACGCGCCGCAAAAAAAAGTACCCAAGCTCGGCGTAAAACGATGCGCATCAAAAGACTCGGGGTACCACGGTTATATCGTGAGAAATATACATATATAGGTGAAATCAGCTGATCTACTAATACTAAAGCTCGTGCCCAAATAATATCCGGATACTTACGGGACCAGTATAATTACCATATTTTCAACCACGAATTTTTAAGTGCGTGGACACGTATATGTGTATATCATGATAATGACACATTATAGCAAGATCTGATCCGTCTATTATTCGCCCGCGACCTAATCAATATTACGACTATAGACGTATTTTCTTGAAGTGTTTAAATAATACCTAACCTATCACAATGAGTTGTGTATCAAAAACAATTAGCTCTCCATTGAAAAGGTTAGTTTATACTAGGGACGGGGGCAGGCAAACTTTGGCAAACACTTATTTGGCAAACCCCAAAAAAGTGAAAGCATTTACCAAAGTTTGCCTCACCTCCCCCCATACTACATTAAAAATGTGCACCAGTTCAATCTTATGAAAGAGGACTTGGCAAGAAAAATCCCGCGCAGGGTAATAAAAAACGTCGTTTTCTCCCAGATAGAGCAACCAATATACCTTCATTGGTAGTTGCTTTTCCGATTTTTCACTCCTGGCCTTTGCTGGGCCACAGAGGAAACATTTTCAGAGAAAAGATCAATGAGAAGATAAACATGAAGCAATGAGGAGCTCCACCTTGAGTACAAGGAAGATGATAACTAAGCAAAAGCACTATATAATAGGCTTTATATATTCGGGAGGCAATCAATTCATATATTGCGATAATTTCTGGTATAGGTCCTTGGCGCGCTGCCAACTAAATGTTCAATCAGAGTTTGTATCAATCCACACACACAAACGATATACACTCCATGATACTTCATCGCGTGTCCGCGGGAGGAGGAGGTTCATAAGCCAAACTTCACTACTTTTGTATCTCCAATTATAATATAGATGTGCCGGAGCTCACTAACCCACACGCACACAAACACACACCCACGCGCGCGCGGTGACTGCACGTGCACCGCATCACGGGCGTTACAGGCCACACGCGCGCGGCGCATGACTGCAACAATCCGCGCACGTGCACCGCGTTACAGGTCACGCGCGCGCGGCGCGTGACATTTCAACGGGAGAGCTGCACGTGTGCGCGTGGCCTATATAACGGCGTGACCAGACTTCACCGTAAGAGGGTAAAACATGATGATGCGTGTTTAATGAGAGGAGGCGCCGGTAGAGCAGCAGTCACTGGTAGAGTTTTATGGTGGAATCGGCACCCCCCGTTGCAATGAACGTTTGGGAGGGATGGAAGGCAACGCTCAGGATGGCTTCGTCATTCTTCTTCTAATGGAGGGAAAAATGGGGTTTGTTAGTTAATGATGAATCTCCTTTTCTGTTGCTGAAAAAGCAATCATTATATTACATTCGTCATCCTCCATCTGAAAAAAAAGAAAAATAAAGTTCTGTCAATTTCAATGACAATGGATTTATTTCTCTCGCGTGCTGAGAAAAGGGCTTTATATTTTGCATAATATTCATGACCAACACGCGCCAGTCACACATCAAAGATCTTGAGTAATTATTCCTTATAAGGGGCATAGCAAACATTCGATTATAATTGGGGACTGTGTGGTATTATATTATGAGATTTTTGCGGGGTATGTATGACCTCAGCAGGGGGTTCCATATATCAATGGGGTCATGTGTCATGAAATCACTGGGCCGTGATCTACCCAAGAAGGTTAAGTTCGAAAAATCACTTCGCAGAATTTGCACGACACTGCGCGCTACTTAGTCGAGGCGAGGCAGGAACTAGGATCACCTGGGCCACGGGTTGTCTGCGCCGGGGTTGTCTGTCTGGATCTCTTGCAGATCCGTCCCCCATTCAGCAGTAATCGGTCGAGGCACTCAGTGCTGTGGGAAAACAAATGCATATTTACCAATCTATAATATCCTTATAATATCCTCACCTGATGAGCCGTCATCTCCTGGGTGCAGGATTTATCCTCAATGTTCCATATCCGCAGGGAACAGTCGTGCCCCACCGTTGCTAGGTACACACCACTAGGGTCGATGGTTACCGAGGTAACAGCCTCGATGTGTGTCGTCATGTGATGCAGTAACGACCCTGGAGAAGAGGAAAATTAAAATGTTAAAAGAACGGGGTATGATTCTTTTGGAGCCTTACTATCAAGGCTGAACGACGAACTTGCCAAAGCTGCACCAGGGGATTCGAGTAAGAAATTTTCATCCCAAAACAGTTCGCATCATAAAGAACTTGTAAGTGATGAAATTGAAGGTTATAAGAACTGTACTTAAAGTGACCTTGAGAATCCCCCGCGCATTTCTATAAAAATGACTACCTGAGTTGACATCGAAGACCCGTATTTCCTTGTCGTTGTAGCCCGCTATAACTGTCTGGTTGGTAGGGTGGCTCGCTAAACTATTGACCGGCTCGCAGCTCGACTCCGGCTCGCAGGACAGCGTGGCAGTTGCCCGATTCTGCGGGATGCTGTACACCACGATTTGAGATGAGACGTAGCCGACAGCTATAGACGAGGCTCCACTCTCGGACCTGGGAATGAGCGAGTTAGAACGAAGTGACTCACTTCAAGTCAGAACGAAGTGGCTCGTTTCCTTACTCAAGTTATTCCATGTCACAGAACCTCATTTTGTGCGAGCAACCACCAAGCCACATAAAGCGCACACGAAGAAAAGAGGACACGCGCGCGAACGAAAGGGGTGCGCGCGAGAACAAGAGGGGACGCGCACGCGAAGAAAAGGTGACGCGCTCGCTCACAAAAGGGTACACGCGCGCTCACAAAAGGGTACGAGCGCGCTCACCTAATATAATAGACTCCTCACCTGATGTAATTTCCTCTTCACCTTATTTTATTTCCTCCTCACCTGATTTAGTCGACTCCTTCCTCACTAATCAACTCCTTCCTCACCTGACATAATCGACGCAGGTTGCAGGAGCCCCATCCTCCGCGGTGAAGGTGGTGATGAGGGGGTTGGGCAGGGAGATGTCCCAGACACAGGTAATCCCATCAGCTCCACAGGACACGGTCTGTAGGGACGAGGGGTGCGAGGTGATGCCCCACACGGCCTCCTCGTGCCCTCGCAGCTCTCCCTCCTCCACCAAACCGTCTGAGGGAGGGGTCAAGATGAAATTCACTGATACAGATAATAAGGGTAGGACTGTAACACCGTGTGAAGTAAATAGTACACTAGGTATGAGAACGTTTTTTGGTAGTTCATAGGTCCGAGATGCACCGAAAAAAAACGGAGTTGGGGAACCCCCATTTTTGAACCCCTTTTTCTCCGTAAAGGGGCATGAACTTCGAGCGACTATATCTCGGCTTCTAATTGAGATGCAGAACTCAACAAATGCATTAAACTATGCACAATGAGCACATTATAGGGGGTAGAACGTGGTTTTGAGGTCGTACCTCTTTCCGTTCTCGAGTTATCGCCAAAAAACCCCTTTTTAGCCCTACGCGTATGGCCAAAATTGCCCCATTTTCATAAAAAAGAACTGAAGGTCTTACAGAACTAAACAAATACACTAGGCTATGCAGAATGAGCACATTATAGGGGGTAGAACGTGGTTTTGAGGTCGTACCTCTTTTCCTTCTCGAGTAATCGCCAAAAAAACCCTTTTTAGCCCTACGCATATGGCCAAAATTGCCCCTTTGTCATAAAAAAGAACTGAAGGTCTTACAGAACTAAACAAATACACTAGGCTATGCAGAATAAGCACATTATGGGGGTAGAACATGGTCTTGAGGTCGTACCTCTTTCCCTTCTCGAGTTATCGCCAAATAAATCCTTTAAATTAGCCCCTTGCAAATGGGCAAAATTGCTCCTTTGCTGTAAATGAGAACTGAAGGTCTTACAGAACTATACAAATACACTGGTCAAAGAGAAGTTCGACTTGCCCTTTTTTGAGAATTTTATAGGGTTAACTAAACAAGCTACTGCTTGCCCCTGTAACAACTCACACATTTCATACATATCAAGACTGGGTAGTATAAAGTTTGGTAACATATTGTCAAAATAACGGAGTCAAACCCTGTAACATGTGCTGAGATATTCAAGTTTGAAAAAAGCATTCAATGTTACAGGTGCACGAGTTACAGGTTCGATTTCAGCAGCCCATATCTCTTTTCCTGAGGTCGTTAGGATTATGCAACTTTTTAGACTGGGTAGTATAGGAATTATCTTTTAAAAGCTGATTTGTGATACATGTGGCAAATTATTATCACTCTGTTACAGGTGGATTAAAAGGCCATGTTGAAAATCAGATGCTAAAAATATGATATTTTGCCGCACCCAACATATAACTAATTGAGCTAGAAGGTTGAAATTTGCCAAATTGTTGATTTTTGTTACGTTTGAAGTGTCAATTCGAAAACTTTGTTCCTAACACCACTGTTACAGGTGCAGAAACCTTTCAAAAATGCCAATTATTTCAATCCTTAAATATTGGCTAGTAAGCTTGTAAATTGCCCAGTGTCATCCATTTATAGCAGATTTCCAACCAAAAACATGTAATTGCATGAAAAACCGACTGTTGCAGGTTAATAACCTTGTTACAGGTGTTGAGGCTTCTTCATAGTTCCTCTTAGAATGCCTTTATTTCTGCCCCTGTAACAAATGTGAACAAAGCCAAAATTATCACACACTGTGCAGAAGGCTTTGTCTAATTGTCTTAAGCAATATTTTCGATTATAAACTTCGTTACAGGTGTAAATCATTTGTTTAAAGTTCGTGCAAATAATCCATTTAAGATTTTGCTTTCTTAATTGGAAATTGGCAATCAAGGGGTCAATTATAACAAAACTATCATGCAATTCACATGCCTATTATGTCGTTCTGATGTTACAGATGGTTAATGAATCCAAAAACCGTGTTACAGGTGCCAAAAACATCGCTAATATGAGGAATTTGGGTGTCACCTGTAACACTGTTCAAATATCTAAGAGCTAACTAGGCTGATTGAGTCATTATCTATCTAGGTCAATTTAACCACAATTTTAGCCACCCCTAACCTCTGTTACAGGTGCAAATGGCAAAGTTTCCATCGCAGGTGACGTTGATGATTTTTATTACAAATACTAGGGTGTTCTATTCTTCCCATGACCTTGAGTAATATGTTTGTTAGGTCAGTAGAACACCTGTAACATGGGGTTTCAAACAATATACAGCATGATTAACACGATATCTAATGATAAGGATGGGTTTTTAATTATAAAAACATAGATATGTAGAAACAATGTCTTAACATCACTGGTCAAAATGAATGTCTAATGATTTTTTGCCAAATTTCGCACCTGTAACAAGGTTTTTTACTCAGAATGTTTTTGCAATAATGAGTTGTCAAAACTAAGTTAATTATCAGCTTTTGACATTGTTTCAGCCACTTTAAAAGAGGTGTTTTACTTACTCTAAATATGTTAAAGAAATTTCACACAGCACCTGTAACAGGGGTTGGGAATGGTTCTTGATACTGTTACTCACTTCATAGCTGTACAGAGTGCACATCTACCAAGTGGTTTCATCAAAATAACCTGTCAAGCTATCTTAAATGGTAGGGGAATTTAAGGGGTTATCAGGCACCTGTAACAAGGGTTTTGGGCATCGCCTTTTACTTTAAGTAACAAATACTATATATATGACAGTAAATCAAATGTTTTTGAGTAGAGAAAGTCTTCATGTATGTTACTATATTAAATTTAAGTCAATTTATTGGTAAATTACGAAATTTATTGCCAAATTAAGGAATTTTACATAAATTGCTGCACCCAAGTTACAGGAGTGTGACTAAAATCAATTATCTCATCCTAATTATTCAATCCAATGACTTTACAAGACTCAAACCATAATTTATAACATAAAATTAAATATCGTAAGTGTTACAGGTGATTCTAATGCACTATCTGGAGTGAGCTGTTCCACCTGTAACAGAGGGTTTCATATCACCACACTGACCATAGACCATCCATCAAGTAATAAACTACATATTGGTTTAATTCCGTATGTTTCAGTACACTAGTGACCCTGTAACATTGAATTTATAGTGATATGGTGTGAAAAAACAGGACTCATTTGCAGAGATAGGGGCAAGTCGAACTTCTCTTTGACCATTATTGCATTTCGAAACAATCATATTATTGGATAGATGGCTTACCAGAAGTAAGAATTTGGTTGAAAACTGCTTTAATTAATCTTCAATCTTCTTATCTCTAAAAAATATGCTCCACCCGTGCTGCAATTTTGAATCAAACCAGTCTCTTTACTCTATGATTCTATTGGCCAGTGGTGTAGTGGTATCGAGTTGAGCACAAGATCGAAAGGTCCGGGGTTCGATTCTGGTCCAGCGCCACTGAGCTAAGGGTGAAAAATTCGTCTTGAGCCTATGCAACCCGACGGTTCACTTAGCCGAGCATACAGGAAACTGTACGGGAGGGTTAAATGAGGAGCTGCCCATTGCAGTGAAGTCTCGGGCGAAGAAAGTATGGATAATACTTCCTTAATAACCGTCACTGGCTTGATTATACTTGAATCCTTCGATTCATGTCATTGGCCGTGTGGCTGTTGGAACTTGGAATAGAAGTATAAAATATTCAAAATAAAAAAGAGATGAAGGAAACAATTTTGTCACGGACATCATAATGATGTAATACTTATACTATGATAATAAATTTCAGTACCTGAACATTGAAAAATTAAGATTAACTGTATTTTCATTTAACAAATCATGATATCATGTAATCATTAAAATAACCTAATCAAAGGTCTTATCAATAGAGGTGTACGGGTATACTACAATCATAACGGAAATACTGCAATAGTGCAATATTGGTATACCATCAGCAGGTGGCAGGGAAACGGAGGGGTTTCGGCCTTCGTACCCCTCACAGCTTACTAAGTTACTACTGCAAGGCTGGGCCACCCAGAACTCTGGATTTCTGAGCAACACAGTTTAGAGGGAAGGGGGAGGAAAAAGAAAGAGTTCAGTAGAGGTAAAAGATCATTTAGTGCTAAAATCGTGTGTAATATCTAGGTAAACTTACAACTTTACAAGGAATTACGGAATAATCTGGCGAAAAAGTACTGATCCCAATCCTTCGAGGAATCATGTGGTTGCTTTATTCAGTTTATGTCATCATTAATAAGTATATTTATTTCATAGCCCTTAGGGGTACCCCACCGTGGGTTTTGAACGAAATGATTCAATGAAACACGTTACCTGAGAAGGGTAATTTCAACCATATGCTTGGGGTAAAAGGGTTTTTTTCGATGATATAACTCGAGAACACAAAGAGGCCCGACCTCAAAACCAGGTTCTACCTCCCATAATGTGCTCATTCTGCACAGCCTGGTGCATTTGTAAGGTTCTGTAAGACCTTCAGTTCTTATTTATGACAAAGGGGCGATTTCGACCATTCGTGTAGGGCTAAAAAGGTTTTTTTGGCGATAACTCAAGAACGGAAAGAGGTACGACCTCAAAACCACGTTCTACCCCCCATAATGTGCTCATTCTGCATAGCCTAGTGTATTTGTTTAGTTCTGTAAGACCTTCAGTTCTTTTTTATGACAAAGGGGCAATTTTGGCCATACGCGTAAGGCTAAAAAGGGGTTTTATGGCGATAACTCGAGAACGGAAAGAGGTACGACCTCAAAACCACGTTCTACCCCCCATAATGTGCTCATTCTGCATAGCCTAGTGTATTTGTTTAGTTCTGTAAGACCTTCAGTTCTTTTTTATGAAAAAGGGGCAATTTTGGCCATACGCATAGGGCTAAAAAGGGTTTTTTTGGCGATAACTCGAGAACGGAAAGAGGTACGACCTCAAAACCACGTTCTACCCCCTATAATGTGCTCATTGTGCATAGTTTAATGCATTTGTTGAGTTCTGTATCTCAATTAGAAGCCGAGATATAGTCGCTCGAAGTTCATGCCCCTTTACGGAGAAAAAGGGGTTCAAAAATGGGGGTTCCCCAACTCCGATTTTGGAAAGTTTTTTTTCGGTGCATCTCGGACCTATGAACTACCAAAAAACGTTCTCAGACCTAGTGTACTATTTACTTCACACTGTGTTACCGATCAGGGCATATACGACCCTAATTAAGAGTTTGTTCACGGAGTTTCAACGGAGATTGGAGAAGTTAATTGGGATTGGGGCCAACTGAAACATGAAAAAAACCTCCCTAAACGGAGAGGGTTCCGATCTAGATAATGAATGGGGTCATTTTACAACACCACACAGAATTATGTCATCTAACTCTCCTAAATCAGTTTGGGTTACAATCAAGCAAGTTTCATTTGAGGAATGGGGCGTGTCATAAGCTTTGACAACTGTTTTCCCACTTCCTGGATGATAAGCAAAATCACCGCCGTATTTCATTGTGAATTAGGCTTCGTAATGGTACATCATTTCAAATTCACTCATTTTATGCAAAACACGCATAACACAGCTGAGCGTATGAATTACAAAACAATACAGCAGAATATACTGAAAATTTGATTAACAAATTAGAATGGCCCCGATAAGGAACATAATACTGTAAACAGCACAAGGTACGTGAACAAAAAATTGTGGCGTTGGGTCATCCATTGACCCAATTAAACCATGTAAGTGATGTCAATATGAACCATCTACCACCTAAATGTCATAATACTTTTGGCGGGATGAATACTAAATGCTATCTCGTGAGTCAGTTAGAGCGAGGTACCATTAATGTACAACATTTCAAATGGCAGAAAATTTAAATCAATGGCCATTTCAAGAGTTAAGCCTTTTATGAGAGTTAAGAGTGACGAAACCAAGCGACAACCGCATTTCCCGGTTTACAATCACTGGAATTTTCTCATTGTCAAGAATCCTACCGTAAGGGTCGTAGATGTTGACTTCGGCAGCGGACGGAAGTCGCCAGTACCGCACAGTGGAGTCTGCACTGCCGGAGAAGAGAAGGACCTCGGAGGGGGTGTTGGCACAGGAACAACAGAGCACGGGGGCGGAGTGACCCCGGAATGTGTAGAGGGGTTCCACATCCGGCCCTCCTCTGAGAGAGAAGGGGTTAAAAGAGGGAAGGGGTTAAGAGAGGGGGCTTAGAGGGAGAGTTGAAAAGTTTAAAGAGGAAGGTTGGCACAGGAACAACAGAGCACGGGGGCGGAGTGACCCCGGAATGTGTAGAGGGGTTCCACATCCGGCCCTCCTCTGAGAGAGAAGGGGTTAAAAGAGGGGAAAGGGTTAAAAGGGGCAAGGAGAGGGGTTGAAGGAGGGGGTGTTGGCACAGGAACAACAAAGCACGGGGGCAGAGTGACCCCGGAATGTGTAGAGGGGTTCCACATCCGGCCCTCCTCTGAGAGGGAAGCGGAGGGTTAAAAGAAAGGAAGACGGGGTTAAAAGAAGGAAGAAGGGGTTTATGAGGGGCTTATAGAGAGGACAAACAAGAGTTGAAATGTTCTTCAAAACACAGTTTTTATCCTGATGAGTCTGATATAATCAACAGACGATCATCACGCAACTAACTTCTTGTAGAGATTGAGAGCCTCCACATCCCACATCCTGAGAGTAGCATCGTCACTAGCCGTAAAGAGAAGTGGCTTATCAGGGCTGAAACACAGCTGTCTCACGCTGTCGAAGTGGGCACGCATCGAGCACTTGAGCTGCCACCAGAACTTATTCGTCTGGTTCAGGGAGTAATTCTGCTGCAGTGAGAGAATAGTTAAGCGTAGTCAAGTATTGGGTCAAACGTAGTTAAGCGTTGAGTCAAACCTAGCCAAACATTCAGTGAATTTAAGTTGTCAGGTATTGGGCCAAATATGCAACAGATCAGTTAAGGGGGCATCTTAAGATCTAAACTGAGAGGTTAGGAGATTCAAATTGGCTGACTTAAAATGTTGACTAAATCATAATTTAGAATTTGAATTTAATCAGATTGACGTCTATCAAGTGATTTCTCTGAGGTTAACACAGCACAATAAAATCATGCTCCAGCTGTCAGCTGTATGGATATATGTGTGTAGACAAACGTTCAACATAATTATATTCAACACAAGCTAGAGATATGTAAATTACCAGACGGTAGCTCACATAGGTATGTTTATACTACTCACGTCATAAGTTGAATCCATGTCAGACACTTGGATCCCAGCCAGCTCCCCCAAACTCGTTTGGAAAGAAAACAAACTGTCTTCATTGTTGTCTGAAACGAGTTAAATGGTAGTGGAGAGATTTCATTGATTTCAATCAGGATTCTAATGGAATGTAGTGGGCAAAGTGTAATGTGAAGTGGATGATCCTTTGGAAGGTGTCTAGATATATTCGCTAGAAGTAATATTCACATGGTCCCTGGATATTGGATAATCGAGAGTCCAGACTTCGGAGTCTAATCACAATCAGACAATCAGGCAAGAACATGAATGCAAAAAGAATTTTAGCACAGATCTCTGGGCAGACATTTTTAAATAACCCCATCAATGATCGAGCGACTAAAGTTCTGCCTCGGAGAACTCGGCATCGGCCAGAAAAGACATTCCTCGGTTCGAGGCTCAACCAAACACTCATTCCCGGCCTCTTCTTTACCGAGGCATCGGTCGCAAAACCTGCCCTCAGTCGATCAATGACTCCCCCCCCATTAGATTTTAGCCGTCTAGTCTATAAAATTCGGTTTCTCACCGACTTCTTGAATTCCTTGGAAGAGCGCCTTTTTGAGATAACCCCAGTCGATATCATCCGAATTAGTGGGAATGTAGTAGGGAGATGACGCCCCGTCAGGGTCCACCATGATATCACGTGACTCACGCGCCGTCACTCACGCGCGTGATATGGTCGTTGTCACGCAACTGTTGCTACGTAGAGTTCTGTTGCCACGCGACGATATTTGAACTGTGATGCGAAGCGAAACAAGTAATATGCAGGCAGAAACTTGCAATCAGCAGTTCTTTGAAACCTCAGGAACGTATTTTGCAGGAATGATGTGTATTCTGGTCCTCAAAAGATCCTCACAATTGCAATGGTATTCCAGATAATTGACGGGGAAGAAATCGATTTATTTCCGGAGATAGTTCCTTTCCTTATTGTCTGAGGTTGCAAGTCTTCTTTTCTGCTGTTCCAGAATACAAGAGAATATCGACAGTTTACACTTGTATCATGAATTCATCAACTCACAGACCATGGTACTTTGACTCGCACTCAAAGATCAAGTAATGAAATATTTCAATTGGTCTATTGATCGTCGATCGGTCGAGAAAAGCAAATAACTTCGACTAAACGTGATGCAAATCAAAATGATGTACGTAATTCTATTTTGGTCTTCTATACATTAGTGGAAGTGATCAAAATAATCCAAAAATTGCAAAGAATGCACAGACGAGTACGTGTAGTAACAATAGGAATGCATGCTTGCGTGTCTGCTGGGATTGAATATATATTTGGAATTTCAGATATTTGAAATCAAGGAAGTTACATAATAATATGTAGGTCCGCGGCGATCGGGGTAACCAAAGTTATAAATATATAAGAAAAGGTTACGTCACCTTTAATAAGCAATTAATGCCAAACGGCAACAGAAACTATTCTTTGCAGTACAAATAAAGAGAAAAAGCTATTCATTTACAAAACTCAGGCTTAAATAAATTAATGGTAAAAATAAGACACAATCTGCAAGGAAAGTTTAGTCAAGAAAAACTGGACAAACGCCTAGAACGCCTCACTGCATCTTAACGGGTTTTGTGTGTCAATAAAAACAATGGAAAACCAAGATCTTGTCTAGATTTAAGCGTAAAATAGACCTTGTGACCGAAAACATGACTGCAGAAGATGCGTTATTGAAAAGAAGCAGAGAAGCAGAAAACGAAATTGATTAAAAGATCATATCTAGAGGATCAAGTCCTATCACGAATAAATTTTAGCGTAAACTAACACCGATCAATATAAAAACCAACTCTAGTGCCAAATGCCCCAGATTATTGTGTACGGTATGGACTTCCCCCGTTCAGTCAGAGAAACGAACATCTTTATACAACGTATTATTACTGATTTCACTTTAATTCGATAATTCAACAATGACAAATTTTATTGGTTCCACTCGCGCCAATGAAGGTCACTGATAATTTTAGATAATTTTGGCAAAATTCATAATTTGCATAAAAGTCTTGTCTCAGGAATTAATTATTCCTGATAACAGTTTACACAGCATACACAATCACATGGGTTTGTCGCTATAGGAGTACAGGAGTAATATACGGGTTCATCGTCTAAAAATAGATGAAATTTTCAAGCTTTCATCGACTTTGTCTCTATTTTGAACAGTTGTTAAAAAATACAAATCAAGAATGTTAAAACAACAAGGAAGGATGTTTTCATTGATGCTGAGCCAACTTCGGACTTTGGAGTAATTTTAACCGATGATGGAATACCCAAAATGATGAAGTACCCGAAAATGACCAAGGGAAAGCAGCAAAATGCACGCTAAAATGTAATGGCTGCCATTGCGGACAAAACTTCAACATATAAATCCCAGCTCGGAATGTTTGTTCATAGAATGAATTATTCAAGTGGTTGCTAGGGATGTTAACAACCGTTGCTAGGGACTTTTGAGAGTACGTTGGTCTCTGGCAGAGCGCTGGAGGAGATTTTACTACATAGAAGTCCCCAAAGTCTTTTTTAATCATTATTTATAGAAGCCTCGGAAGCCCAAAACCACTGCTAAATCTGAAAATTTCTCATTCCCACTACCGAGCGAAATTGTTCATGGCCCGTGTCGGTGACTTGATTTATAATGTGAAGCACAAAGGTAGGAAAATGATTAAGTAGTACTGAAGGGAAGGAATAAGAGGAAATTTATCCAAATTAAAACAGTCAGAAGTCTGGAGAAAAGAATTAAGAATAAGATGAAATTAAGAATAAGAGGCAATTAATCTTTAAGAGCGCAGCACAATGAACACTCCTAATTTCCGAAATGAAAGGGAGCTGCAAGGAAGCTCGAGGGAACCTGTTAGGAAACTCTAGATCTGCGCCAGTGGCTGAGTAGAGAATTCAACTGGTCTAAATAAGGAGGGGAATCAAGAACAACGCTTGTTATGTACATTGTACGGCTAAAATATAAAATGCAGCAACACTTACTATTGTTGATATATTTATTGATGAACGGCGACATAGTGTTTTAAAAAAGAATTTTCATCAACAAATGCTACATGTATTCGATATATCATAGACCACATTGAGCGAGCAGTGTTATATATCAATCAGCATATAATGATCACAGACCATCATTGCGCGCACATAGTTTGTCGTGAAACATATTAGTCTAAAAATTAATAAATGCAGTGAATGACATTATTTGTCAATTTTCAGTTCATATCGCACCATGAATCATGCTTTTTAGAGTGACGAAAATTTATCGCACGTAAAAGGTTGAAATACACGTATGGCTAGACTGAATTTCGAGTGAAAAAACGCCCTATCATGTCCTTATAAACTGTATTAAAAGCGAGCCGAATCAGGAGCGTTGAAGTTAAGACTGTAGAGTCTTGTAGTAGAGGGAGCGTTTAAATTCCAAAACAAGCGAGTACAAGCATCAAATGGAGAGAAGTAAATATTTGAATATATTACGTTGGCTATGAAATGTAGTTCTAAACGTTCAATACCGGGTGGTTTGCAATGTGGATGCAGGATAAGAGACGCCACCCAACTCTCAGGGCGGACTATAGAATACACTCTCTAAACACTGACTCATAAGTCGAAACAAGTACAGTACCAAACACTGTGTGGAAATGGGCGGTTCAACATTGTAAACGTAGAGCGCTGCGTTAAGATAATGGCGACATGTTAACCGCCCATTTCTCGATTGCCGATTTTATTTCAGTAGCCTGACTTAGCTCACAAAGGCGTGGTTTTTGGCCGTGCAGTGCACGCAATAATACAACAATTTAGTGCAGGAAAAGAGGGAATTAAGCAACCAAAAAATTTGATTCAACATTTAAAATTTAGCACTCGGTCTATGAAAACTTCTTAATTTGGTCTTGCCTCCGCTTAATATTTTTCCATCCCAAGGATAAACTATGAAGCCTCTTCAACTAACCACGACACGCGTGTAGCGAGGAAACTATAAATACTGAGCTTACCCTGGGCTCAACTACCCATAGGATTATGTGTATAAACTGCATATATTATAACAATAGGACTAACAAACATAAACCACATTCGGGTATATAATGGACGATTGAAGATGATGTCATTATCATGGCTTAGAATGGTGAAGTGACAACGTAGATAAAGCAATCCGTAACAACGAGTAAAAGTGGCAATACGGATCATTACACCAACTCTGCGACCATTAGGCAAACGGAAGAAAACGGTTTAAATTTATAAATTGCAGCACGTATTGCTACAACATTTCAATATAAACTCGCGAGAAATTGGCGGTTAAAATGTTATTTCCATAGCGTAATGTAGGAAGTTGTTGACGTTTATAACCACCTATTTTCTGCGCGCGCGCGAGGTATTAGTGTGTGCATTGCTACAATGAGAGTGAAGTTTGAGCAGTCGCTATTGTCACGAACTTGGGAAGAAGAAAAAGGAGAGAGAGTGAGATATGTCAGCAACTCAGCACGGGCCAATGTATGGAGAGAGGAACTCAGTAATTCGAATAGACCTGCATGGTGCTCACGTTATTGGTTGAAGTTTGTGATGTCATTATCAGGGTTCAAAACGGTAAAGTGATGACAACGAAACGCCAAATATTCTCGGTATGAAACAGGTGAGAGAGAGGCGACAAAAGGGAGCAAAGTGAGAAAGTTAGAAGGAGAGCCAGGCACATAAATAACCAACAGCTACGGCACAAGCTAATGTACAGCTAAGTGTTTCAAGCAAATGCTGCACATTTGACTCGTAGTGGTGCACTATACACAAGGCACGAGAATACACGACAATATAATGATAGTGTCATCAGAGAGAGTGGGAGTCCAGCTTAGCCAAGGGACGTTTTATTATTACTTGTATCGCACTCCCCAAGAATTTATAGGCGGGTGAAAGTGACGTCATTATCAGGGTTCGATGTGGTAAAAAGATGAAGTTGAAATGCGTGTTTTTATGACGAGGGATTTTATACGTATATTTTAATTGCGCTATCGACAGGTGAGTCACGTTGGTGTTTTAAATAGTGGCCCGGGCAATGAAAATGAATATATTTCAATGAATAAAATGTGGGGTAAATTAGGTAACATAATTGGAGTAATCACTTGTCTGGCGATGGTAATATTCGGGGACTGGAATTCTATAAAAACGCGATGGTTAAAATTGTAGAAAATAATGAAAAAAAAACGTCTGAATTCTAATTAATCGCTTAATCAGCACAATTTTTTCAGTTCTTCCAGAAAGTGAACAAACAGCGAAAATGTAAACAACTTCAACCGGGGCAGGAATATTATATCCAACAATTACCAAATCATGATCATACAAAATATATGAATTGCATATTATCGTTATAAATATAAATTCTTCAAGTGAGTATAAATATGCGGCGGATACACTGACAGTATACACACACTAAACAGCATATGTAACACAGAATTATAAGATTTACTGAGAATAATATAGCCATGTAGACTCACTCAGTAACACACATAACACAAGACATATTGTGAATCAGTGAGCCGAGGAGAGCGAGAGATGTCGTACCGGATTGCTTTAAAAATAACCGGTTTGAAGTCATTAACTCACCATTTCAATCAATGATAATGACATCACTTAGGGCTGCCTGTTAAGAGAGGTGATATCTAATGATACCAGATGGTTTTAAAATATACCAGCTTGCAACAGCTGCCTACACAGAGTCAAAACATGTAGAGAAGTAGATGGAAGGCAGATGGTAGGCAGATCAAAGCAACTGATTTACCACTTTGAAACTTAGTAATGACCCCACTTAATAAACTGTATGAAATTCGTGAGCGACCGGAAAATATCATATTTGAAATGAGTACGTCTAAACAAACCGATCTGAGGTCAAAACAATGGACAATTGAAAATCGATACAATAGGCAGGGTCATATAATGCATAATTACGATGAAAATCACTCGATTAATTCCATTAATCTAGTAAAGTCTACAGAATATTAGATCAACTGTAGACATGAAGGAAAAGACTGGATGAAAACACAGAATGCAAATAACGGGGAGTTTAATACCCACTGGTAAAATATACCGCCAATCTTGTAGTGATTTATGTAAACGGTGTGAGTAATCGGGTCGCACATGAAGAATAGGCCAATTGGCGGCAATAATTGACTATTCGAAACCACAACAATGACATCATTCTCCACGGATTATTGGTAGTTGGCAGCCAATGATAACGCGTAATGGTAGTTAAATACGATGGTAAGCCAGTAAGAGGGTCTGAAAGATGACGATATGCCTGAATCGGGAGATTTCGGAATATGCAATCGTAATGTTTGCGTGTTTCAAGTACAAAAAGGAGGAAAAAGGAAATCAGGAAGGATGGTGAGGAGATAGATCATTAAATTTTTGTTTGCAGAAGGAGGGGAAGAAAGAAAATGAGGACGGAAGTTTTTGGATGATTAATTACAAACAAATTGATCGACGATAATGAATACTTTAAAGGAGGAAAAGAGGCAAATCAGGAAGGATGGCAAGAGGCCGTGAGGGGATTGATCACAGATGATTCTGCGTATGTTTTCAGAGAAGCGGTAAGTTTTTAGATGATTACAGATAATAGTTGCTTGCAAATGTTACATCCCTATGAGAGGAAAATAAATTTATTGTTGTGGTGTTTTGGTATTTCATGAAATATATCCACTAAAGGGTGGTGGAAATATGTACATGGCTGGAATAAGAATTTCAGGCCATTCCAGAAAATCTAGACAGGCATGAACATGAGGAAATACTTAATGATACTAAATCTAGACATGTGAAAAATTCAATAAAATCGGTACCCAGATAATAAAAAATAAAATATTATGTGTCTTAGTAAATGGAAGTTTACCATGGGACATTACAGTGCTCAGATTACAGGTTTTTAACGAGAATGAGAGGTGAAGTAACCCCCTGAAGTTACCGGTGCTGGATTGAACAGTGAAAGTGCATGGGATGGCCACAATATCCCGTAAATTCTTTCAACGTGTAAGGTTAAAGGACTAAAATTAACAATAGGGCAAGCTCTAGAAACTTCCATTTGTAACGAACTCGAAGGTGTTAGGTCATTCGCATACTACTTAAAGTACAAATTACAAAATCTGCGTTTTACAGAGAACACAATTTTTTGAGACAGGGCATTGACATAATCTTATCATTCGTGCTTCAAAAATAGCTTACTTGAATACAAACTAATCGTACGACTTAAGTATCCAAATATAATAAAAATCTATATAAAACAAATGTTCAATTAAGATACTAGGGACTGAATAGGGTAAAACAATGACAAACCATATATCACCAGGCCTCCTCGATCTATAATTTAAATATATTACTGCAAACTTGAAATATTTCCTCCTAACGCAATGCTACCTGTGCAAAGACACTCACCATACATAAAATGTTATATTATGTAAACCCGGCGCGCGCGAGAAATAGGCGTCATCAACTTACTACATCAACTTACTACACTGCGCCATGATAATGACGTCATCTTAACCGCCTATTTCTCACGAGGGCATTTCAGTCGAGGAAGAACGTGACGAAATGATGACGGTTGAGAATGGTGAACTGATGAAGGTTACAAGTGTCTATTTCTCACGCGCGGTCCTTATTAATGGTGTGACCATCTTGTAGATTTCATGAAAAACTAAACGCATTAGGAAGAGGGGTGGATCCCACATATAGCACAGACTCCTGAGCCTAGTGTATTATTATTGTTATTATTGTTTTCTAATGTTAGAAGGGGGTACTTAACATGTTACATTGAAACACATGGCACAAATGCGTTAAATCATGCAGCTAAGAGGTGCGATAATCGAGAATATTAGAAGAATTTCACAGCACCCAAAATTTAATCTTAGTTGCAAGTGGTTAATGGTTATGAAGTTATGAGGTATCGAACGAAAATTGTAGAACGGATTCCAGGAAACTGAGAAATTTCAAATTATAAAATCGCCGACAAAAGCTTCCTCAAAAGTAAGGGAACGTACGGCGCTAGAGACGCAAGGAATTGAAGAAGCGGGATAGGCCACCACCAATACACGACACACATCGATTACCAGTGCATCTCAATTACACATATTTCATATTCTCCTCGCACGAAAAATAGGCGCCGAGATGTCATAAACACACCATTTTAATCTCTGATAATGACGTCATTCTCACACGCCTATTCTGTGTATACGACCGCCAGAGAGTAAGAGAGCACATGAATAAAACCAATCACACAGCTGATTGTGGCATTGGATAATGGAAAGAGGGCGGGAGGAGAGAGAATAATTGCAATGTCTCACAGGAAAAGAAGGTGGTTGAGGGTGACGTCATTATCAGGGTTTAGAATGGTGAGTTGACGGAGTTGAAACGCCTTTTTTCTCCGAGGTTTCAGATTATCATTACAATGGAGGAGGGGGTGACTTATTGTAACATGAGCTAGGCAGACGAGTGGCCTACATGGCGTAACGCGTCACACATTGTTACACTCCTAGGTCATCTGACAGGTTACACTGCTACATCGCAATGTCCCCGCAACCGAAGATATGTTACGTTGTTACACTCTCACTTTATGTGTCAAAACGGGCACAAGTTGTATGTCCATCTTTATTCTGGGGTAGGAAAGAAATGGTTGTATATTTTTTGACTTAGTGGAAGGAATAGAAAATTCAAATACATGTGTGTAAACAGTTCATCACCAAATAATAAAATGCTGAGTGACCCTCACGAACAAGCTCCATTCCTCATTGAATCGCAACCCAGGATTGATTGATTCAAATAGAACACGCTTGGGCGCAAAAAATTGCCGTTATTTCAAAGGCAAAAGTCCGTAACGGAACTGGAGTCGGTACAGAATGCTAATCTCAAAATATGTGTGATGAAACTCATCTCGGGGTGGCATTCTGACGTTATGTCCACTACCCACCCTTCTTTTTACGAAGAGATGAAAAGGTTTTTTGAGTCAGAGATCAAAGGACATATGTTACATAATGCATGTCATTACCCATTACCCAATACCCGTCCGATCATTGGTCATTGCTCGTGGTAATGAAGTATGTGTCTGTGAAGTTCATGCTTTTAGGAGTTTCATGTTTCACTAAAGTAAGTGGGACCCGCGTCAAACCGTTCTTATTTCTAGACATAAGCGGTTACCCAAAGTGAAAGATATGTTTGATGAGTTCATGACGCATGGAATAGATGATATTTGGCGCTATGTATTGCCATGATTTACAGCGGCGAAATGTCTGAAAACAGCGTAAACATTGGTTAGATTTATTTGAAAGAATTGCTGATTTGTAGGCGTTTATGAAATTCACGAACCTGTGCCTGTAGCATCACCAGAGGTTTGGAGGAAGTCGATGTCTTTGAACTCCTTATTACTCTTTGTCGATACCTAAGCAAGGAGCAGTTTTAATCCTGAGATCGTCTGGAGTTCAAATAAAAAACCTGACAATAAGGGGTATCAGCATTAGATCCAGGAATCGACGATAAGCATACCTTTAGACCGGACGGGATGTTGTCCGTTCCTTTGGGCAGCTGGTTAGGAATGGGGGACGGTTCCTCATCGTCATAGTTTATTCTCATGTTAGGACCTTCTGAAACAAATGGTGTCAAGTAAGCTTCTAAAGAAAATGGTGTCAAGTTAGAACCTTCTGAAAAAAAATTTTGTCAAGTAAGCTTCTAAAGAAAATGGTGTCAAGTTAGAACCTTCTGAAACAAATTTTGTCAAGTAAGCTTCTAAAGAAAATGGTGTCAAGTTAACCAAATGATGTCAAGTGTCGGTGTCAAGTTAGAACCTTCGAGATTCTAAAGAAAATAGTCAAGTTAGAACCTTCTGGAAACAAATGGTGTCATGTTTCTAAAGAAAATGGTGTCAAGTTAGAACCTTCTGAAACAAATGGTGTCAAGCTTCTAAAGAAATGGTGTCAAGTTAGAACCTTCTGAAACAAATGGTGTCAAGTAAACTTCTGAAAAATGGTGTCAAGTTAGAACCTTCTGAAACAAATGGTGTCAAGTAAGCTTCTAAAGAAAGTGATGTCAAGTTAGAACCTTCTGAAACAAATGGTGTCAAGTAAGCTTCTAAAGAAAATGGTGTCAAGTTAGAACCTTCTGAAACAAATGGTGTCTAGTTAGCTTCTAAAGAAAGTGATGTCAAGTTAGAACCTTCTGAAACAAATTTTGTCAAGTTAGTTCTGAAAAAGCGATGCCAATAAAGAAAGTTCTGAAACAAATGGTGTCAAGTCAGGACCTTCTGGAGAAAGATGAAGCTAAGTTAGGAGTGATATATTTGGTCTTTAGCTGAAACAGGAGACGTAGATAAAGTTAAGAAGACAACTGGAAAAAGAGGTTTATCAATGCTGCTTTGACACTGGTAGTTTGAGTTAATATTATGAGCTGAGTAATTAAATTTTCCTTAAAGTTTACTTACTTATTTGGGTCGGATAGCAATAAGTTTCTGCAAACATAACAACTGACTACCCAATGATCAAAGGTAGTATGTAAACTAAAACACATAAACCGCTAACTATAAACACTAGTAAACTTGCAAGCTGTGGTGTTAACCGCCCTATATAACAGTAGCAAGTCGAATAGAGGGCGGGCAGTAGTAGGGGAGTAATATAAGTAGAGCAGTTGGTCACAGATTGTGGGCAACTTCAGCCACGACTTCCCGTGTGTTATGAGAGTGTTTATTTATCAGGGGGAGGTCACGCTTGGGTAGTAGAGGGTGTGACGGCATCAATTCATTGTTCAAAACAATGATTATGACATCACTTTCACTGGTCCACTACCCAGGACTTGAGCTATTATGTATTGGGAAGCCACATTTTACTTGACATAATCAGCAGGGTTTGTGGGGACGGGGGATCATACGGCATTCCCACATCAATTTATATATTATCGGGTAAAGATCCCGTTCAGTGTCCAATGGTTCAAGCAGATTCTTCCTTCAAGCAGATTCTTCCTTTTATTATTTTTGGTTTACTAACTATAAAGACTTGGTGAACAGACTTCAGCAATTCTGTACTGTAGTTTGTAGATAAAAATAAATAGATCGTCGCTTGGCACAAGTACCTAGGCCACATTCAAAGAATGAATGGGACCTTCAAAAGTTGCTGCATCCCGTCTCATCAAAATCTTGGGGAATTTGGGAAATTAATCAAGTTTAAAAGTATCATAACACGCTTGCACAAGGCGCACCTACACACGACAAACAAACTTCTGTTGAGTGTTGAAGTACATTAAAACGCAATATAAACAAACGTACTTCTGTTGAATCTCTTGCCGTTTCTGCTGTACATGTCGAGACTATCGTAGTTATTCCACCCCGCGCCACTGTGTTGTCCCGACATACCCCGGGGCAGGGACTGGTCCTTGTGGTTCAGCATCGGGTGACTAAAACTGGAGGAGGGAGTGGGTTAAGATATAAGTGAATGAGTACTAAAACTGGGGAGGGTTGTGTTAAAATAGAAGTAATGTATTCTTTTACCCACGGCCCACAGTTTCCCATGAATCCTGGGACAAACGTAGACACGCTTTGAGGACCAGATTTTGAGGGAATTGAGAAAGGAGGCAAAGTACGTAGAAAGGGTCACAGATATCACTAAATATGATCCAAGTAAATATTTGATTTAACTTAGACGAGAAGAAAAACGTTGACTGAACTAAGGAAGTATAAAATTATACGATCAAAGTGAAACGACAACGTGAGATGCGTATTGCGTAATACGTTTGACAGGAGGAGGGCTGTTGACTGTTGAATTACTGCCAACGATGAGAGAGAAGAGAGAAGATATTTTAAAACTATATGTACAGTGTCAGAACGAGAAGATAAACCTTCACGGATATGATGAACGTCGTACCGTGGTAATATATAGAGGATGTACAGAGTACACCATGATTTCATGAGCATTTGTATGATTTCAAACACAAGGAAATATCGCCACCAACATCCATATCAGAGACGCGGGATGATGATTGTATAATCTCCACCCCGTGCCTCCTCAAATGGAAAATGAAAGTCACAGGCTTTTTGTTTACTTACACAACTCCTTTTAAAAGGGACACTTTTAAATTTTGTCTTAAAACTTTGTAAATCGCAGGAAAAGGCAACCCCCTAGGGTGCCAGGGTTTAGGTATCACAACATGATAAAATTTGTCGAAATTCTGTCGGAGATTCTTACCTGGCTGGGTCTTTCTTCAAAAGTTTTCCTTTAAACTTAAATCAGAGAAAAAGGTGCCACAGTTACATAAAGGGTATCACGAGATAATGAGATATCACGACATGATACAACGTGAAATGTCAACGTGAAATGTCTCACCTAGCTGGGTCGTCCTCGTCGTCTCCGTCATCCTCCATTTCCTGGTCGTCCTCATCGTCATCCTCATCCTCGACATCGTCCATGAAGTCGAAGGCTCGCAGAGCGTCCTCCGTTTGTATGTCGCCTTCCTTCTCCTCGTCACTCTGAGGTTTCTACGGTAAATTAGGGAATTTGATCAGGTTAAATTAGGGAATTATATCAGGGTTAATTAGGGAGTTTGATAAGGGTAAATTAGGTAGTATGATCAGGGTAAATTGGGGAATTTGATCAGGGTAAATTGGGGAATGCGATCAGGGTAAATTGGGGAATTATATCAGGGTAGATAAGGGAGTTTGATCTGAGTTAATTAGGGAATTTGACCGGAGTTCTTCTGCTTAGATCAAAGTAACGAAGGGAATTATTAATCCGGTATTCGTTTGGCAGATACTTGGCAAATAATCAGGCAAGAAGATCGATAGTTTGTGACGCTGGTGCGCCACTAAATACGAGGAACAGGTGCATAAGTTGTCCACCAGAACATTCTAGAATCGCTCTTTCTTCTCGAACGTCCAAGAACAATTCCTGATCGAATCAAATGTTGCAAAAGGACCAATCACAAATTATAGTAACAATTACCTCCAGAGTTCCTGAAACCATCATGATCTTTCTTGTGTCAAAAAATAACAAACATACGAAAGTTTGCAACTCCTCACTAAAACAATTCGCAATACAAGTATGTATACTACATACAAAACACTGTCCAGGATGATAATTATAATTGGCCTAAGATCACTCTTTTAATTGGCGTATTTACCTACACATGAGCTGCTGCTTTACTGCAACTAGTGTTTCGTTATAACCCAAGAAAAGTCGTACAGGAAATAAATTGATGAGCGCGCACGAAAAAAAAAACAATAGGCGGTCTGCGTCAAAAATTTATCTTCAAAAACTTGAAGATGATATCACCATCAGCCGCCAATTGCTTGAGGACGACCAAGATAACGGATTGTTTTAGGATAATTGCCCTGTGGCTGCAAGGTAAAACCCGGCGTGTTTCCCAGAATAGAATTCCCCATTGGAGAAACACATAAACATTTGTATATAAGGAGGACGCGAATAGTTGACGGTCGGGAGTGACGTCAATTTCAAGAAGAAAGTGGATAATTGACGACTTCCAAACGCCTTATAAGCGCAGCGCACATAGTTGTTTTTATATTTGCGTTTATATATTCGTTTGAATATGTTTGTTATAAAATGTGATATTCTGAAGAACCAGCTACGGTTGCTAGGATGTAGCAACAGGAAAACGCTTCTTGAGGTATACTTCCGCCCTGAGTATGTATGGTTAGGATCTGATACATCATCGATCATCGAAAATTCTTCAACTGCGGTGATCCTGAAAATATAACTCAACCATGACTACTTCAGTCAAATTCTTTTGCACCCAATCCTTCTGAAAAGTAGAATATTTTACTTATATTGAGTTTTATGAAAACTTAATTTGGAACTGATTTAGAAGGGTGGGATTTTTTCTATTACTACTGGTTTTCTGGGCTACCTGAGCCCTTTGACTCTTTGAAGAATCCGAATTTCATTTCGTCACAGAGTCCCAGACGTTTTGGCGAATGATTTTATTAAGTGGGAGGGTAATGCGATAATTTATGTGCAATATTGTAACCAAATCACACCTACCATGGTAAAATATTATTTAAATTATGCAAAAATTTCCATAATTTACAACCCTGAACTTTATCAAAACTACAAGACTGTGAAATCCCGCATACATCAATAATTTCAATCCCTGCTGAAGTGATGATTTAAATTTTCTGTTGATGATCTGAAGAAAATACTAAAATAATGCGTACATCAATCGGGGGGGGCTGTTCCGTCTTATCAGCAGCAAAGCTGTGATTTGTGACAGTGAAAGTTACAGATATTAATAAGATACGGAATATTTTCTTAATGAATATGATAATTTTGTGATACCTAGGCAATCACAGTCCAATAAGAAACCTTCTTTTTCAACGTTAATTTAAACGGTTTTATTAAAGATGGGGGGGGGGGTTACCAAGCAACATCTTTATCGACATCTTGATAAATGGAAATAGCATTTTTTACTTTTCTGATCAACCTTGGAACTTAAGCAGGAGGATTGATTCATCTTCATCTTCATCTGGACATCAAATAAAGACACAGCCTGCATAAAGAGGCTGGGTGAAGGTAAATGAATGAATAAAGAAAACGAAGTGGATGAATTGTGGTCGAGTTGTTGGAATTACTCACGCTATCATCCTCATCGTCAATGATAGTGACGACTTTAGACTCGTTAGACTCATGGTATATCATTCGCTTGGTAGCCTGGAAATCTGAAAATACGAATATTTAAGGTGATCAGTTCATCATTTTGAATCAAAGATACATAAGTATATTCACTGAAGATTTGAAAAATAACACCATGTCGATTGATTCAAACACGCAAATACGTGTATCATATTCCAGCCCTAACATAAAATCACATCTAATCCCGCTCCTAACGCACCTTGATTAGCAAGCTTCGTCCTATCCGGCAGCCTGTTCTCGGGCCCCGGACTCGTGCTCTGGTCAGTAACCGGAGGTTTATGGAAGGTGGTGATCGTGTCACTGTTAGCCAGACTCTGCATGATCTGTAACCGGGCTGTTCTGGCATTCAGCAGCTGGTCGGTAGAGCCTATCTCGCTCAAATACCTGGCGAAATGTTGGTGGTTATATCGTGGGGTACGAGTTGTTCCAAGCTATCATATCTCGACGAAATTTGATCTCGTCTAAATGTTTATGAGTCTCGTTCGACATGTATATTATCAAATTCATTTCTGTTTTCACACTCAACGAAACAAGTGAACGTTAAGAACTAAATACCGCATGTGACTAGTGCATGCTGAACACGACACTCATGAGTGGAAAAATTTGAATATTAGCCAATTCATGGTCTGAAATTTTTAAAGCTTTATTGAGCGAATTTGGAAGACTCAACAAAATAGGTAACTTTTAGACTTACTGTTTGAGAAGGAAGCGGCCCTTCTTGACCTGTTCGTTAACAGGAGGCTTTGGAGGATCGAAGTACCCATCGAGATCATCCTCATATATTTCTGGATCAACTTCACCGTTCACTTGTGTTTCACTCTTATTCAACCTGGAAAATGAAACGATTATTTATTATGCTTAATTGAAGGTAATATTCAGGGGAAATAGATTCGAGCGACCATCATTTGTGTTCAAAGAAAGTAGCCCATTGTTGAGGATGAGACAAATCCATACAGAGAATTCCTCATAGTCCATTGGTTATTCCAATTGTTGTGCATCTTAGCGCGCCTGTTACCGCCAATGGTCCAGGTTGAACGAACGGTCAGTGCAGCGCGATATCGGAACAAGTCAAGAACTGAGCGCGCGCAAAAAATTAAGAGCGCGCCGCGGAAAAATTGGTTGTTCAGTACAATGAAATCTTGTTCGCGCGTTCCATAAAGTCGAAAAGCAGAAGACCTAGTAGCTTTTTCCCCGTAAGGAACAGTCCAACGAATCGTAAAAGTTAAATTGTGTCTAATTTTGCAAAGAGTAAATTTACAAATATGTGAGTAGAAGGGTGCTGCAGAATTTCCAAATATGAGCAGAAAATTGTGTTCGGAAGTCAATTGAAAGAACGCATATAGCAGTATAGTGGTAAGTGGTATCAAGGAGTCAAAGGCACGTGATGTGGGCTGATATCAGGGTGAACTGGTCTCAATCTGAACATTTGGCTTGTATTTTTCTTAAATCACAAATTATGATATGATTTAAACAGTGTCCATACCTTATATAATTTCTTCAAAAGCATGACATAACCACTGCTGCATCAAAATTACGTGCATCCACCTTTTAAGGCAGCCTAACACCTCAACTTGTTATATATGTTATAATTCATGTAAATATGTACAGTTTGTAAACCTTGTCAACGTTCAGAGAACAAGTAATATATGTAATATTTTCTAGAGTCACCGAGAGACAAGATTCTGTTGGTACTACTAACTCGGCTACATTCTACGTACTACTTACTATTCACTAGGTTACATTCGTTTTGTGTTTTATTCACCTAAGAGTCCAAAAAATCAGAAGAATGCTTGTCGGGGTGTATTCGCTAAAACCGAGAATAAAACACTTATGAATATGTATTGCAGGCATCAGTTGGTTTTTGCTTTGTATTGAGGTAAGAGCAGTACACTCAAGATACATACGATCTAATTTCCCAGAAGCCATATAGTATATTTCTCATCCACAAGATGATTTCATTTAAAGTTTCATTAATAAAGCAAACATGTATGAGAATTGCAGTATATATAACTTAGTTGTAGGTAGGCAAAGTCAAATATCCTTACTTCAACTATACTTTATTTGTAATAAGTGTCAGCCAAACTATCTGATAATATGCAGAGATCATGATAACTTGGAAATTTAAAAGGAAACAATTTGGGGGTCTGCATTTATTACATAACACAGTTCTTTTTTACTGAGAATTGTTCAACGGCACCCGATTGGAATATCATTCTACGGCACTCTACCCGATTGGAATATTGCCAGAGGAAAAGGACTTGAGAAAATGGAGAATACCTTATAAGGATTCTAACAAGTCAAATTGGCATCAAAAATAAATGCTTTGCCATAAGCGAAATCTACTGTTAATTAAATGCCATGCATCAATGGAGTCTTTTTCAACGGTGAGCTTCAGAGAATCATGGGTTGAAGTTTCAAGAATCGATCATCAAAATTTTACCCCAAATCTATTTTACCCCCAAATTAAATTCATCATCTTTTATCTTGTCTGGTTCATTTCTACAGTAGATTTCCCTTGTTCTTCATTCAAACGTTATTACTCCCTTTATCCCCTTACAATGAGATATGACAATTCACAATAATGCAGCACTTCTTTAATCTCTATATACTGTTCTTTGTAGATTAAAATACCATGAGAGAGACTGTCTCTCTCACTATCAATTGTTCACAATACAAACTATAATTCTTCTCGATAGCAAGAATTATTGTACGACCATTCATTTAAACACAATACAATTTATATTAAAGATTTTACATACTTGATACATACAGAGCTCATGCATACATAGATTGAGATGTAGTATGTATGTAAGCAGCATTCATGTATATAAGATTCGTACATAATACAGATTGTACGTTAATTTTGCTCAATTTCCATTTCGATATGTTCCATTTCATATGCTTGAGAATAACTAAGCGCTGCTGCACTTAAGAGAACTAACTCACACAGGCTCAGACCGATATTTCATGATTTTATCATATAATAATTTGATCGTATAACTGAACTGTATGCAAATGCTCTAGAATATCTTACGATTTAACAGTGGCAGACAGTTTTAGGGTTTAAATATTAAGTCGTACAATAATAGATGGTTACAGCGTTATCTTGGTCATCAAATTTTGCGACTATCGGGTGCAGCATGAACTCAGATTTAAGAACAAAAAATCGCTAACTGACCAATCAAGCTACAGTTTTTAAAAATACTTTACATTTTTATGAAACTGTACTAATATTCAAATGAGACAAACATCATCATTTGGCGGACGCATTGTTGGTATTTCATAGCTTTTATTAAACGCGGCCAGTTAGCTTTTAACGACCTGACATAGCTTGAAACAGTCAGTTGATGACGCAAGTTCACCTCCGCACAATAATTCTATTGCCGTGAACTCTGACGACCGTGTCAAGGTGGTCATTACACCAATAAAGGCATTATTTCAGAGACGTTTCCGAACAGAAAAAATGACCTCAAGGAATTTTCAGGGATGACATCAATCGCCGATATCGGGCGATGTTGTGATTTCTTGACTCAAATCCAGGCAAAATTAAGGGGCGGATCTTTAAACGAAATTTATCGATTCCAAGATCAATATATATGTTTTCTCTGACATCTGGGTCCAATAAATGGGTTTATAAACCCACGGCGACGAAATATCGGTCTATAAAGTCATAAGACGTTAGTACTGACACCTTTACTATGGTTAAAACGCTGAACTGATGACGTCAAGCTATTGTCTTAATATATTCTGCACTGTTACAGATCACTCTCTTTTTGCTTGTACCAAACATGACGTCAGACAACAGCAATTTACCCATTTAGCGTCAAAACGAACCATTTATACCATTCCTGATATGAAGGTTCTTCAAAGATTTTAAACCTTGTATATAAGTCCATATTATATGTTTTAGTACAAGTATTGTAATGTAGTAACATGAAAGTGCACATAAAGTCAGTCGGTAGCCTGGATTTTTACTATGATTTCTCTAGAAAACTAAGCCTTTTACTGCTAACCGTTGATAGCACTGCTAGTAGTTGGAAATCAGCGGCACTTTTTTCACACAAAAATGGAAAATTCCCTGTAGTTTTTAAAATGGTAACATTCTGTCCTGGAATCATAAACGAAATCACCATCGCATTATATAGTTTACTATATCAAAATATTCTGCCGAACAGAGTCAAAAATCCCGGTTACAATAATGATTTCGTCTAAATTTAGCATCAATAAAAATGGCATGATATGCCGTGAGTACGGCAATAAATAAAATATTCATCAAATGATCGTGGGGTGACAGGCGGTTATTCTAGTTTCTAGATACGTTCCTTATTTGGGTTTATGGTTAATTTGGTTAACGTAACTTGGTGGGAATATTTTTATAGAATATGTGTTTCACGCTCGCATTATTTCTGCGAACTGTATCAAGATCTCAAGAATAAATCAAAGTTCCGTCCTTGAACATTATATAGCATCTATATCCTCTTGAAAACATTGCATCATGTTCCCAGTTACAATAGTTTCCCTTTCTCATTTAGCATCAATAAAAATCGCGTGAAGCGTAGTTACGGCAATAAATAAAATATTCATCAAATGATCGTGGGGTGACAGGCGGTTATTCTAAAGTTTCTAGATTTGTTCATGAATTGGGTTTATGGTTAATTTGATGGTTAACGTAACTTGGTGGGAATATTTTAATAGAATATATATTTCACCCTGGCATTATTTCTCATGCGAACTATCCGTCCTTCTCGAAAATAAATCAAAAGTTTTGATTTATAATTTTGAGGAGCATCGGCGTAAAATCGCACATATTTCATCGAAATTCTGTTCCATTACTTCGTTGCGAAATTATATCGTAAAATGAATGCGCATCAAACTCGAGATAATGAAGCGAAAGTTGCACACGAAGATGATGGCGTCATCAACTCCCCATTCTAAACCCCTGATAATGACGTCACAAACCTCTCCTCCTTGAGACAGTGCTCCAGCATCTTGATCCTCTTGACCAGGCATTGCATCATGTTCTGATGACCTTCCCTTTCTCCTTGTAGGAACGATATCTTCGCCTTGAGAAGCAAAGGTGGATTAGGGAAGAAGAGAATCAGGGAATTAGGGAAGAGGTGGTTCAAGGGAATTAGGGAAGAGGTGGATTAGGGAAGAGGGGATTTTAGGGAATTAGGGAGTCTAGGAAAGGTTAGAATTTAGCGATCTTAGTTTCGTTTTAAAGTTTCAAATGTTTTAGTGGATTGGAGGATTTTTTCTCGATGGAATATGATGCAATCTGTGTCATTCCATACCGCAATACAGATGTAAAATTATACATAATACATCATATACATCAGTTACATCGGCTCATTGGAAGTGTCAACAGACACTTTCTAATAAGAACTGATTTCTGTCGACACACAGAGAGTTTGGGGTACATTAACGATCTCTAGTCGCCAAACTATACAATTAGAGGATATCTATATGATCCATGTTCCATAGAGCTCATATGTGATACCATACAACACAACAACATTAATTATACATTCTATACACTGTACATTTTATACATTCTAACCGAAATGGTACTGATAAACATAAGTACATGAACATAATTCAGACTTTTACATTATGTATTGAAATGAAATCGGAACATATATTGTACAATGTGCATAGTACATTACACAATTGATTCCTTTTTTCGAGTAATTTGAAACCAGCATAAATCGATCAGCAAATGCACTTTACTTTACTCCTCCCTACAATTTAACCAACTATTATATCTAAGGGTAAAGGACAAAAGTTGATCATATCATATTGCAGAGCACATTCGTACGGCGGTGAGTAAATAAAATACATTTTAATACATACACTGTAGATATACACATATCAGCAAACATGCCGTGGTACGGAGTACCTTATTGTAACAAATTTAGTAAGCAACTAATTAATCGTCAGGAAAATAAGAAAGCATCAAATTAAGAAACTTTTTAAAGGTTGAACATTAATTAAGAAGCTTTTAAGAAATTAAGATGCAGTTTATTAAGAAACTTTTTTGCCCGGTTTCTTAATTAACTGCTTTCTTAATTTCATGTAATAAGGTACACTGTAATTATCACCTAAATTGTATCAAATTAGCCTTTATCGATATAATCTATAAATATACACCAGGCCGATGAAAGAACATAATTAGGTAATTCCATTGCTTCCGCAGTAGCTGTACAATATATCAAGGCTGCACGTGGGAAGAATAGGCGAATGTCAGTGACACTACTATCATGACTCTACGTTGCTAATCTTTGCCTTGTAATCGCATATTTTTTGCGCGCGACATACGTAATATTTGTGCGTTGATAACAATAATGTCAGTTAATAAAATTGCATTCTTTACACTCGCATTGACACACGCTGCATAGTGCATACTATTGAGTATTGAGCGTGTGGTAATGCAACAGCCAAGTGTAGTAATACGGTGAGTAATAATGTCGAGTCCCGAAGGGGCGAGCCATTAAATTACGAACCGTATTACGTACTAATACTGCAACCACTATAAGGGACGAATATTCAACATATTATAATAAGATTTGTTTCGAACAACCAACGCTCAATAAGGTCAAAAAACAGAGACATGATAGTTGGTCAAATCACTGCAACTTAGTATTTAGTAGATAAACATTACATGCTGCAATTGGTAATGCGACACACATACATTGCATGCGGTAATGCAACCTGAATTACCGTTACTATCAACAATACTATAATAGGCCAATACTCAGTCAATGGATAATTTCTAGGATAATTTCTGAAATATTATGTACATTTCAAAGTCACTTAATGCATGTAAGCTACATAATGGCGACTGGCGAATGTATACTTAGGTTGCAATATATATATAAAGTACACAGTCACTGATTGTATATTTTTGAAGATCTGTCGTATTTTCGAGTGTAAATGTGTACTCGAGAGTTCGACGTTTGTACGTGCTTATTTGTGAATAGGTATTGAAATGTACTAGTTTGTGTAAACGCATTAGTTAGAGTACAATTTATCATATCTATTTGTTCGTGTAATTTATAATAAATGCTTTTTTGTGCAATGAAATTATTTTATTTGCTATTGTTAATGTATTTGATTGTGAAATGTATAAATGTATATACATTTGCTTGTGCAATGTACTTGTATTCCATATTTGTTATTTGTCTGTGCGTGTTGTGGGTCAGTAGAATTCTGTGAGTGTGTTCGCGTGTAAGTATGTACGTGAATACATATAATATTTTCTATATAACAAGTTTAACATTATATCCGTGCTGTTAGAGCAATATATATATATATATATCGCTAGATTCGTTCTCTCTGCTCTCTCAGAAAAACTGTAAGCGATTTTACGCTGTGCATACTGCATATGCATACAATGCGTACAATGCTCAAGAAATCGAAAAGTAGAAATTTCATCACGTTAAGAGATGCACTCAAAAGCATTATGAAGAATGTTATATGTGTGGGATATCATATTCTGGGTATTCTTTGCTGCGGGCAGTCGGCATTAAAGGATTTGTATGGCATGTTCTATTTTTAACAATTTCAATATAGTATTATCTGTAAGAACAGCACTTTTGTATGGAAGTATCTAATCTTTGTCAAAATTATAATCAAACTTAATTGAACTGACCGTGGAGTGTGGATATAACTTTGTGTTATGAAAGACAGGCCTGAAGATCTTGTACCTTAGTCCTCCCAAATACCATACAAATACTTCAGAACCTTTCTGCAGAACATATAGCTCCGGTTGCAGCTTTGGTA
Source organism: Beroe forskalii (assembly GCA_011033025.1). Lineage (NCBI taxonomy): Eukaryota > Metazoa > Ctenophora > Nuda > Beroida > Beroidae > Beroe > Beroe forskalii. The sequence continues at coordinate 119,632 of WFMF01000043.1, forward strand.
TCATTACATAGACTGAACCTCGCGCGCGTAAAATAGGCGGTTCAATACTTCATCAATTTACGACATTGACCTATGATAATGACGTCATCTTAACTGCCTATTCTCCTGCACGCATATTACTAGCATATAATTATAAGCGTTGCCAGGTGTGAAATTTCAGGGAAGAAGTGGGAGAGGTTTAGAGAATTTAAAAGCATGCGTGGTGTGAGGGGGTTGCACAGCACACACACAGCTTGCGAAGTTACCTAACCCCGGAATATGTTTCATTAATTAATGCGAAGGAGGGGTTAAGTTGAGGAAATTCCGGGAAACGCACGTACGACGAAGCTCGGAAAATTTATTTTACTATCCTTGATCTCGACGGTAGTTTTTACATACCTCATAGGTCACACACAATACATTTTACAATAGGTCCAGAATAACCACATCTGAGTTATAACATGATCTCGATTTGTCCAAAAAGTACATTGAAATAATTCCAGATAATTAGTCATCACCCGTTACACCAATATTCAGTAAAAACGTGCACCAGGAGACCCACCAGAAAATTTCCCACATATCACAACATACAGATAGCATAGAACAGGTGTTAAAACTATTCGTGCGGGGATTATGAGATACCGATTATCATAGAACAGCGATTATTAACACCGATTATCATAGAACACCGATTATTATCACCGATTTTCAGAGAACTCAGCTCACTATGCCTCTCTCCATGTTGCTTTGAGCGAGAGAAGAAACCTACGTTTTTCATTGGGTGCTGGGAGGCAGACAGTTCACAGTCTGTTATATATTGCACTAGACAATCTTTTATTGCATTGTCTGAAATGAAATGTGTCCACATGTGCCTCTCAAGTGTGTGGCACGCACAGTTATCCGACAGTTGAGAATGACGTCATTATCATGGTTCAAAATGGCGAATTGATGACTCTGAAACGCGCATATTATTCTCTTGAAGCTCATAGCGTCTGTCCTGGGACAGAGTGTCTGCATATCACGTGACTTTTTCATTTATTATCACAGTTTTAGGGGGCACTCATGTCTCTCATATAGGTTAGATATGAAACGTGAGTTCGAGAATATTAGATGATAGAATAGATACCACATTATGGTATGCTCCCGCGAGAAATAGGCGATCAAGATGTCTTCACTATCATAGCGCAATGTCGTGAGTTGATGACGTTGAATCTCCTATTTTGCAGGCTCGGAGCATAGTTCGAATAGTCGAATATTAGAAGATAGAATAGATTCTCTGTACGTATGTTCGTATACATTTTCCTCATGAAATATTCAACGAACTTCCTACTTACTACATATCAAATATTTGCAGTACATGAGCTTTGAAACATTTTGCTGAACTGTACTCAAAACATTGCAGATCTATAATGGGTTTTATGTCTAATGGTACAGTATAGATACGGAACTTTTATTAAACTTATCTTACATTTGAGAACATCTAAAATGGCAATTTCTTGATTCTTGACCATTGAAAATGCTGATAAAAAGAAATTAATTCAAGATCAAAAACTTGTTTTTACCGCTAACTAACGAGCTGCTGAATCTTCAAATATGCGATATAGAATATGTAGATACGGCGTTTATTTATAGAACGCAACTTGAAACAATGTACAGATATCATAATGAGTTCTAAAGACACAAGGTCAGTCAGGCTGCCTGAGATAGGAGATATATCACCAACGGAAATATAATAGGCGATTAATCGCCATTAACTCCCCATCATAAACCCTGATAATGACGTCACACCTAAGCGTGACTTGGCACACCGCCAAGAAGGGAAATAAGCACGGTTTATAAACAGGTATATATAATATGAGTTCCATTATATACCCATGGGTTACATATATATAGATTATAGAGCCTTGGGCTCTGTTTTATAAAAATACAGCCAGTATCTTACATAATACATATATTCATGGAATAGTGGTCCTGGGTTCAGTGTTATACACAATATGTTACATTTATTCATTATTCAATGAACGTGGGTACTATAGTAGTCCCTGGTAGTGTTTTGTGAGGGCCTGCTTGGAATATTTATATCCTTAGACCTTCAATATAAAGGACGTATGTTTTCTTTAATGTGCATTATGACTTTTTTGGACAAAAGGATGGCCCAAATCCTTTTTTGCTCCCAACGGATGCTTCGTAATTCTTCTGATCCATGGTGCTCTCTCTAAAATTTCTAGTGTCAAGTGTTGGTATATGCAAAGTGTGCTTCTCAACCCCAGATTATACAGTACAAAGTACACATTAATTTCCAGCGTACACACTACACACTACACATCACTGTAGAATGTTTATCTACGCTACAATGTATAATGTACATTTTATAGCGTAAATATCATTTACACCACAATGTACAATGTAAATTGCGTGTACATTTACACGCAAACCAGTGTATGGTTTAATATTACACATCTAACCGCAGCAGTTCAGTAAATATTGCCACCAGTGTTCACCGCACAATGTATAATGTATATATTTACACGCAATTCAGTGTATGGTATAGTATTACCAACTGCTACATTCCAAACTGCTACAGTAATACTGTGCGTTAGTAGCTCTCCATACACTACAGCCTGCCACCAGGGGGCTCTTAGTGCTACGAGTAATACTCCTCCTCCACATCATCAACACATTATACAAACGCCTGATAATGACGTCACAGTAACTAATCTATCGTTCGTACGTGAGTCGTGACTAAGGGGGTATAAGATTTCCGCTCTGATAATTTTGAATTTATTATGTGATTACCAATACACTGAACACTCTGTACGTGTACGTAAGTGTAATGTACGCTCAGAATACAAATAGGCGTTCGCAATACGGCATCATTGACATTGTGTGCAATTATGTTGAAAATATAACCGCCTATTTTTCGGGAGCATGGTACAAGGATCTGGAATATTACCAGATTTGGCGTACAAACCCACTCATATATGATTCGTGCATCTGTGGATTGGGTGACGAGGTGTTGAATATTTACTGAATATGCTACCAAACACACAGCATGAACCATGTTCTGCACGTGCCTAACAAAGCACTGATTACACAGTAATGTTATTGTGTAGGATGATTATACACTCAATATTTTGTACAATAATCGCGCTTATATATTGAGCAATGCTTTCTGCAATTATCGCACATTTTGTGTAATATTTTGTACAAGTATATTGTAGAGGTCTGGTGAAAAGGTTGAGTACTTAGACCTTCTAGCAGCGACTGCGTGTAGGTACATTGCAAAAAGGAGTACAATACACGAATATGGATTAGTGAACATTCTATATATATCATCATTCACACACACAAATGCAAAAAGCTAAATAAGCTCTCCGAAGCTGGACCAATGGGAAGTGTTGAAAACTGTCACGTGACATCTGACAGCCAATCAGCGACCGCATACGCAGGTAAAGTGTGACAAGATAGAATACACTGAAATATTCCCAGTATGCCATATATAAAATGTGCAGTGTTTATTGGTACACCCGGCATGTCCAATTGACATTATATATAGTGTGTAGCCATGTAGGGGAGAAAAATATCGAAACGTCAAACACTTGGTTTCCTGGCTGAGAATATATTGTTACGCCCACCGTACAAACTTTCCGTGAAGAAGACTGGTAGAGAACGCTTTAGAATGCTGACAATTCCAGATTGGTGCGTGTGTATGTGAGTGTCAACACTGGTCTGAATGTCATGCGCGCAGATAAATTATTATCAGTTGGTGTGTCGTCACCAATTCAGAGTTCGAAATCGTGATGATTGAATCACAGTCAACAACCGATCATTATTCAGGTGTTAATTCTATAGCTCATAGTGTACACTGTACATTGGACCCGGATCAAATTAATTACGGTTTGAATAACATGTGAGATACAATCCACGACAATCCTCACCCCTGCATTCGTACACAGTACACACCACTGGGTGAACCCTGAAGTTGAAGTAACATAATTTCAAACCTCCCTACTATTATACCAAATAATCAGCTGCCGTGAATGCTAATCACAGCTATAGATACCGTCATAATATTAAGACGTAAGATCTGATTATTTATGTAATTGTCAATGAAATACATCGAGGTCCCCAGTGTACGTTTTACAAACGCTAATTAAATGACATTTGAGACTCTTTTTGGTCCAGCTAGTGTGATCGATGTTGTAAGATCTTCCGAAAATTCAATATTTTGCAAGCCAGAGCACAAAAGTGCTGTGAATTGATCCGTTCATATTTGTCTTATAATTGGCAGTTTAGAGTGACGTCATTATCACAGCTTATTATGTGAGTTGATGACGTCACACAGCCTAATCTTCTGATGTGGAGAGATTACTCGGGGCGGGTGTAGAAACACGGGTCACTGTAACAGAAACAGTGAACGCATTCCATTAAATGCGTGTCAAAACGGTATGTGGGGTTCAAATTGTGCTGGCAATCCTCCAATTATTGACACATATTGGGCGGATACGGCGTGTTGACAGGGTATACATGTTGCCACAATCACACAGCCACAGGATTTGTTTGTATGGCTGTTCAAGGGAAAGCTGTGCTATCAGAATAGGCTGTTTAAAAACACTCTGTGGAGAGTATAATATCATGTTTGTCAGCCTGCGTAGTGCACTCATCAGTACAGTGTACACGAAAGTGTAAATTGAAAAGTGTACATTAAAAGTGTACATTGAAAAGTGTACATTGCAAAAGTTTGAATTCAAAAGTGTACATTGTACAGTATACACGCTGCGTATCAAAGTTCGCTGTACGTGGCTACATAATGTAGCTGTTACCATCGTGTAAAGTACATGTTAGTTATTTGGGGACTGAAAAGACGTCATCAAGCAAGCATTATACACAGCACGGAGAAATAGAACGACTTGTTAATTAAGTTAATTAGTTCGGCGCGTTTTCTACAATATACCTACCAGTACCACGCCCGACGACATACGTACAAACTCCGACAAGTATACTGACAATTTATTTAGATTGTATAAACACCGACAGATTAAAACAACAAGTTATGTTAGCCTATACACACGCAGAAACAAACAAACAAACAAATGACTACAAACAAACAAACAAATAATTATAAACAAACAAACAAACAAACAAACAAACAAACAAACACACAAACATCCACATTACACCGACAAGGTGTTATGTACACAGAGACTCCCGATGTGTTATAATGTTTGACAAGGTAGAGTTATACTTCCTCGAGTCCGGATAACAGACGGTTTAACGTTGTTAACTCACCACGATAAACCTTGATAATGACGTCACTCTTAGAACTGACACCAATACTACTAGGTGTAGCGTGTTAACAACAGTAGATTGTACTGTACCAACACACGAACAAACACAAGGACACATTGGGTATATAGATAGTGTGCACTACAGTGAGTACATTTTATATGGAGCATTTGGGGAGTAAGTGTGTGTTTGTCGATACATACGCTTTTTCTTATTACAAACGTCAAATTATTTGAGAATGGCACCGTTTTTCAAATCAAAGTCATGTATCTGACTGAGATTCATATGAGGCATCAGACATTGTGAAATGATCCATGTTCAGTGTTCACAATTCACATACACAGTCTAGCTCATCTGTGAATCTTGCTGCAGTTTCCAGAAGGACTAATTATCGTATGTATAGCACGTGCTGTATCATTCTCATAGCAAGAGCAAGAAGCTCTTGCTTATTTTGATACAACCTGTGAAGCATCAAGCAGCAGGATCCGTGAATTGCATCACAGGATCTATAAATTTACTCAAACAATACATTGTACAATGAGTACATATGTAAACGTTGGATGTATTCTCCATCAATGTACAACATGCACGTACTTCCTTTTATTATATCTGTAAGTGCAAAGGAATACAGAGGAATGTGACTAGTAGACCCGACACCCTTACAGTCTTACACTGATAACAGTAGTTTACTATATCACACACTACAAATATAGTAATATAGTTTAGAGATGTAACGATATTATATGGGAGAGTTTTATTATAATATATAACGGGTAAAACACTGGAGTCTATTATATATTGTTCGTAAAATCTTACATGTTATATTATTAAGGTTTATTATCGTCTGTTTCGTTTATTATGGCATATTTGAGAGTGCTGTAGCAGGGACATGCTTTTAGTTTTGATGTCGACTGATATCGTCCTGATGGAGCTAATAGATGAACATTTGATGTTCAAAAGTTCATTTCATGAATTTCAAAATGGTCTGGTAGTTGTGAAGATTTTAATTTTAGGTAGGAAAAAAGAGGCTCTCAGTGAGGTTATTTTATCATGTTCCCTGATAGCAGTAAGACGACCCTGGCGACACATTTTGTTCGTCCCCAATGAAAACCTAGACCACATTTTAACTCTTAGGAATATGTTGAACAAACTTGAGGCCCATAGGCTATTTTCAAACCTATGGAAGGGCAAGAAAACTCTCATTTAGTCAAATCATTCGAAGAGAGTGAGAACAGTGCGCCAAAAAAAGCAGCTCACTATTTTGGCTGCAGAATGCAGAAAACTCGCGATTTTCACTTGAATGTTGGAGAATATTTCGTGCTAACCATCACCAAAATCACTAGATATGCAAAAGTTCTTAAAAAGTCAACTGAGTACCACGAGCAGGCCAGAGTTGATGCGAGGTCAGCTTCGCTGGGACACTCGAGAATATGGCCTCACTTATGGTTTACAGGTTTTTCATGGGTTGTGTTGGTTGGAAATGGCAAACTGGAGTAAGGATAATGCAATACAATGCCTAAGGAAGCTGAGTAACCCATTGAGCCACGTAACAATGCTGGTTTGGGGTGTTGTTTTGGCCAAAAGCCTGATTTGCCTTAATCATTTCACCATAATGGAGCTCAAATGGCTCTAAATCAGCACTCAAATTTGAAGTGAGTGAAGTTTTCCAGCAAAAACCTCAAATCTAGCTGGAATCCAACCTGATCACAACTCAGGAGCACTGGAGTGACCCCCCATACCTCAATTTTGACCAAAAAATAATTTAAGCGATTTTGATGACAAAATGATGAGTAAAAACTTTCCAGCTCTATGGCCTCCCTACTTGTCCAAATATATTACCAGTGGTTCATGGCTATGGCTAGCGTTTAAGACGATGATATTCAACGGGAAAAACCAACCCTGACCCTTAAGCGAGTCCTTTAAGACAGCATTCACCACTCTATTCAAGAAGCTTCAACACTGGAATTGGAAAAACATCAGTTTAGCAGTTGTTGAGCGCCTGGGACTATGTCAAAAAAGGATATGCTTCATACCATGGATTTTCGAAAATGTTCATCTATTTCACGAATTGTGTGCATAATTTCATAGCTCAAATAATTTCCGTTTTCCTCTGATAACAATATAAAATATGCCATGATAAACGTTACGTAGTATAGCACCTGAACAGTGTGATATTATGTACCAATATCAGTTATAAATTTGCAAACATGCTGTATTGGTGTAGTGATATATTTATCAGACCACTAAATTGTCATTTGTCTAGTTTTTCGTAGAAACAAACGGGCTTACATCTAGAAATGATAATTATAGCATTATTATATGCTCATTATCATGAAATGTTGGCTGAAGAAACCTGGTATTCTAAGGCACACCCACAGTTACTTGCATATAATAATATATGTAACATATCAGAACATATCATGTGTTTACAACTCTGACAGTGAATGTTGATTGTTGGGCTAAGTTATTCATTATAATGCTGTGCTGCTTAGGCATGAGTCATGACTCAAGGTTAGAAATATTACAAGGATTACAGTAGATAATGAAAAAATATTACATGTCTGTACAACTTAACATTAATGAACATTAGCACACCAAAAACTATTGCAAAGGAGTAAAATTGCCAATCAAAATATCAATTATCCATGGCAAGAACATCACCAATCACGATTCAAGGACGAAAATACAAATTTTACCTTGAGAGCAGCTCTTTCATCTTCCCAGCGAATCTTGTCCAATTCATAACTGGTGAACTCATGTTGGAGGTAATGAAGGATGCCAGGAACAGTGTAGTGGGGCCCCAGCGAACCCCCTTCAAGGCTCTCTGTCATTCCATACTGACTTGAGACAAGAGTAAGTCAGGTTGAAAGATAATAAATATTCCAATAAACTGATATTACCTATTTATTTAGCAAACTCCAATGAATCAAGATCAATCAAAGCATGGACAAGGTATTTTTGGCATATATTCAAGCTGAATGAATAATTAATATATTCAAAGGTTTAGTTATTTAACACAATTGAAATGGATGCTGATAGTTAATAACTTAGTGATAACCTTAAATTGTAAGATATCTTTGATCTGTATGAATAAAAAAGCAATAAGCTTAATATCTCATTGGCCTAAGATCTTTCAAACTTTCAAAGTCTTTATAGTGGTACCTAACAGTCCTATTTGCAGTTCTCTCTTCTACCTCTGATTTTGACAAATCTATACCTTGCAAAAGTTCAGCCAGTTTTTCCTCATATTCCACTTTCTTTTCATTAAGCTTCTCTGGCAAATTTTCAAAGTCTATGAAATTTATGTTTAATTCCCGATTGCAATCAGATAACATAAGATTTGTTAAGGCTGCATTGCATGCATGAAGTGAGGCATTTTCTACAGACACATCAACAGCTGACCCAATACATTCATCCTCAACAAACACTCCAATATTAAAGGTAGGCACTGGAGATCCCTCACCATCAATGCTAATGATTCGAATTTCTGGTGAACATTTGTTTCTAGAACTCAGAAACTCAGTTAGCTTCCTTTCAGACAATGCTATGTTATCATAGTCAACAAGATTCCTAAAATCTAGTTGGGAATAATAGTTCAAAACACATGATTGTATGAATAGGGGTGCTGATATAAGAGAATGTTCATCGAATAACAGAATGGATAAGAATATTCCACCTAGAGCATCTGAATACTCTTCAAGAGTTAGGGGTTTATAGGAGTTAGTTCTAATCAATTCATGGAGGCATAAATGTTTATATAGAGAATAACACTTTGCTGATGACAAACAGGTTTCTGGGACAGACAATTTATACAAAATTTCTGAACTTAGGTTGGGGAACATCTGTTTGAAATATTGCATGAGGTAAGAAGTAAGGTGCACTTTCCCTTCATAACAAATATCTGCTTTAAGTTCATTCAGTTTTTGCTTGCTGCATGTAGAATGGTGACTTAAGACTACAACTAAAGCAGATGAAAGTACTGAATTCTCACCAGCAGCTCTGCAACTTTCATTTACATATGGATTGTTGCACCCAACTCTCTTCATGAATGCAAATAGTTCAGTTTCATATGAAAATGCTTGTCCAACAAGAACATGATTTGGAATGTGCCACTCTCCACTCATTTCAGTTCTCAATTTCTTGACATGCCCCTTTCTTTCTTTCTCCATTAGCTTAACTTCTTCCAAGGTGTAGCCATGTCCTTGAGCAAAGGTCAGTTTGGTAGCACATCCCAGTAGTTTCAGAGATTTACATATTCTTCTATGAAGCATCTTACCTTCCTGTGATGAATTTGCATATGTAGTAACAGTAGCACAAGATATTTGCAATGTGATCAATTAAATTCAATAAGACTGCTCATTTTGTAAAAGTCAAAATAACCAACATTGATTCAAGCCGATGACAACAACACCACACTATCTACTAATAGTTTCGAAAATGACTTAAAGAAAACATAAATCAAAATTCGTCTTCAGGATCTCCGTGCTGTAATCATAAGCATCCTGAGAACAGAATTACTGGTAAAATAGAATCAATTAAAATCTTGAAATAGGAAATGAAAGTTGAACAGAAACTTACTTTTATCTATCACTTCATAATGCATGTGTGCAGACTGCTTGATTACCAGAGAGCTCAAATGACACACAAAATTATTTGCTTTCATAGAAACTATTTAGAAAGTCGACTCACAAACAGCAATGACACAAACAGGAAATCTAGGCATCTTTTCTAAGCCCTCCTGTAATTGGGCAGTCTTCACACACATGTGTAACAACCACATGTAGATCATAACATGAAGTCAGTGATACCAGAATTTAGATAAGTATTCATAGCATTGTTTAGCATGTTGATCAACTAAGATTTGGGGTGTATGCCATGGGCATAGGCATCATGTACCACAAAAACACCATTTACTGGATGTAAATTAGGCTGATAAGTTTGAAAGGACAATCCCAGCTTCATCTCTGCTGTTAACACAAGATAAAATCATACCAGAGCAAGCATTTGTTGCAGTGGTCAGTCAAATCTGCACAAAAGACTGTGTGCTTTATTGAAGGCACACTCCTTTTCTTTTTCTAGAATGCTTGGGAAACCAACTGGCCATGGGCTATTATAACATTTTATCGCAAAGAAAAACATTAAAAAGATCCTTTTTCCTCTTTTTGAACCAAGCCAATGGACAATGCCATCACAATCAAGGCCAGACCAAGGCTAAATTCAAACTATCGAACATAATTCCTACAGAAATACAGCTTTCTCCTGTGTCCTGTCTTATAAATTTCTTTTTTTAAATTATGAAACCAAATATGCTCGCTTATCATGTAAAATTTTGTGTTTATAAAATTAGAATGAAGCGTAACGGGATTAAAGGGATTTAAACATAAAGCACGTATATCGCTGTTTACATTGCGCGGCACGCTCCACCAGAAGTGCACGGCGCGTACAAACACCTATGCGGGCTTAAGAAGTACGCGCGCATCGCTCTCCTGTGTTTAAAGAAAGGTGTTGCAGTTGTTTAAATGGAGTTCGCTAAACACGTATATTCCTGTTTGCGTTTCGCGTCCTCAGACGCGCGCGGCGCGTTAAAGACACACCTATGCGTGTACAGGCTTAAGAAAAATGGAGTTTATGCCTTCCTTTCTTGTCATGGCGTCAGTGCAGGCGTTCCTCTAACCAGGTGCGTCGCGTTTAGCGGCTTGCTTGCCGCGCCGCGCCGCGCACTCCGTGCTCGAAACCAGGGCGCTGGTAATAGGGCAATGTTCCTAATTCATACTTCCTAAGCCCGCATAGGTGTGTGTACACGCCGCGCGCTTCCCTACGGGAAAGCGCGCCGCGCGAGCCACACAGGGATATACGTGTTTAGCAAAATTCATACAAATCAGTGTGCTCTACAACCATACAGGGAGTTTGTGTGAAGGACTTGTCTAACACATCATCAGTCAATCTAGTAGAATTGATGAATTGTTCTTGTTGGTTTTAGTGTTTCATCCATTTATTGAATTTTAATTGTCACTTCATTGTTGTCATGCATATTCAATATTTGTGCAGACTGCTTGATTGACAGAGGCCTCAAAGAAGATGCGTGTGGATTTCTTCTGCCCGTTTCAATTTTCTATATAAATTCCCTCTAAAGCACATTATTTTGTGTGTCAAGATTTAGATTCATCAAGGCCTTTTTCAATCAAGCGGCAAGCCCTCTGCACACATATGGGTTACACTTTATGGACTTCCTGAAGGAGAGATTTATATGATCTCGAAAACGTTCTTTAGTATAACTGTGGTGGGGGTTGTTGAGACTATAGTATAGTGGTGTATAGCATGTGGATTAGATTCCATTATTGATAATTCACTGCATCCATGATCAATTATATCAAACATAATTTATTCAAATTCCTTCACCTATGCCGATCAAACTTATCCTTTATTGCTTAGATCAGATATAGGTTTTTGACATTGTGGACAAATCCTGTCTGGATTTAAGACATTTTATGGAGTAGTACTGATCCAGTTCATTGATGATTATTAGCAAGCCTTTAATCCTCGAAAATATCCCAAACATGTGTTTGTTTATATTTTCAGATAAAATGGGTCAGAATGTATTAGAACTATCAGTTAGTCTTAGTTATCAGTAACACTGGAAAATATATTCTATTCCTATTGCTTCCCATTTTAGCATGGTTGATATTTGCTCTTTTTCACCAGCAGCTACAGCTGTTATCAAAGGGCTTTAATTTATCTTGTATCTTCATATGACTTACAATGTAACTAATTTTTATTTGAGCATGGCAGGCACATCTCGTCCTGGTTCTCTTTCCAGAGTCAGCTCAAGAATAACTGGATCAAGAACTGCCAGTTTCACAGTTGAGAGGGAAAAAGAACTTCAAGAGGCTTTCTTCAAAGCCTGTAGTGAGGTGGAATGTCCACCAAAGGAAAAACATGTCAGAACAATAACTATCAGGTAAAATCTATTTTGAAGAGATAGGATGATGTAATTTTGTTGCATCAAATCATGAACCTCGATGTCTTCTCAGTGATATGGCAGTTTTTGAAAAACCAATTGATTTCAGTACATGGCAAGAAAGATCTGCTCAGACATTTTGGATGATGCTGCAACGTCTGCCATACCAATCTAAACCTGTTGTTTGCTGGAAATTAGTAACTGTTATTCACAAGGTAACAAGACTTTGGAATTCAAATTGATATTTACTACCTTTTTTGACAATTTGTTAAAGAATAATGATGACAAAAACCCACTGTGGGATGCCAATAAGGTCTTCAACAATAACCTATGTTATTTAATTCAAATCAATCTGTTAATGATTATTTCATAGGTGTTAAAATTCAAGTTTGATGACCTACAGATAAGGCTTATTTTTCAGGTGATACTGAATGGGCATCCCACAGTGATCAGAGAAAGTATAAAATGGGTAGATCTTGTGGAACAAATGAGAAGACATTGGAGCTATTGTGAGAGTGGATATCCTCAACTTATTGCTCTATATGCCAAACTTGTTAGGTTGGTACTTTGTGGCTGGTAAGAAAACCAGTTGATGATAAGTGATATCAGATTTCATTGTGTATTGAATTGCATAAAATGATTTGGAGTGTATTAAAGAACAGCATATTATGTTACCTAGTATCCAACGCAAGTGATAAATAGGAAGGCTAAGAATAATATTCCTGTCTGAGTAAGTTGACATTTTACTTAGAATGTTCTTCCTCACAGGCAAAAGATTATCCTCCATAGAAAGTGGCCTGTCTTTCCTAGCAATCTTGATGTCCAAGAGAAGCAATGGCGTCTTCCTGACAATGATATCAATCTTTACTTCCAGGTTTCCATCTTGTAAATTAAGGAAGTACGAAACTGGTCATGCTGTTCTGTGCATGCTGTTCTGTTGAACAAGATTTATCTGCCTATAAATCATGAATTTTTCTCAATGTATCTCAGGACATTAATAACATCATGACTTGAAATTTTAATGGGATATTACTCTTGTTCAGTTAGCAGTGGATTGTTTTGAGTATTTGGACACAATACTAAAGTTAGCAAGGTGTATAAAAGAGAACCTATCTGGGACAGCACAGTTTTCACCTCCAATGGTACAGTGCAGACTGCACCCTCACATTTGCCTGGTTCCAGAAAGTTATAACTTGTATGGTGAGTTGACCACTACAACTTTTTTTCAACTATATTGAGCAGTAAAAAATCACGAAATTTCCATCCAGATGCACCACATGTATTTTGCTTCAAATTTAAATTTGTTTGATTTAAACTTGAATTGTACTTCCTCCAGGTATCCTAGTTCGAATAATGCAGAACCTCTACAGCTCCCTTCCACCTGACACGTTAGATGGACACAATTCACGGTTTAAAGACCTCTACAGACAACTCGATAGGTGAATACATAAATACAATGGTGTTGAAACTAAAAATTATTATCAATGAAAAGTAAATATTTTCTTTGCAACCAAATGTAGATTTCCCAGATTTAATGTAGATTTAATGTAGATGAAGACTTTGGGAGTATTCCACAATTAGATTTGAATATACAATACGTGGTAACTATCTGATCCCATCAGGTTCTATGTAGATTGTCAAGGAATACGGTACATTGAGGGGATGCTGGGTATACCAAACCTTGAGGAAAGACCCCCAGACTTCGCCAAACACTCTGCCTACGTCCCCCCTCCCAGGTCGGATATACATGTCCTGCAACTTTGATAAAAAGAACGATTTTTATAAAACTTAAAAAGTTCTTTTTTCATGACAAATCCCTTTTTTATCAATTAATTTCTTTTTTTCATTAATTTTGTTGATCCTGCTATCTTGGATCGCCAGTGTCCATAATGCGAATTGCCTCATTTTGTCTCATTTCTTAGTTCACGTGACGCACTGTCACGTTGAGCAGTGACACGTTGTCAAAGTCTCCTCGTCACTAGACAATATGTCCGTCAAATGCCGTATAATATTCTCATAGCAGAGTAATTTCTACAAAAATCAGCGTAATATTATAACATATAGCGACATTTGCAGCCCTGCAAGTGGGTAGTAATTATCTGGTAACCATGGCAACTGTATTATATAGTTTTATATGTTCTCCCTTCTTCTGTACTGAGTTACAGGATGGTAATTATACAGCGTACATACTATTTATAGAACACTCGACATTGTGTCGGTAGTGATTTGCTCTGTAAATGCGGGAGTACAGATGATTAATACTGTGTAATGATGATAAGTGATGTGTAAGGATCATTGAATAATTTCATAATTACGGTCGTGACTCTTATCATTGTCTGTCATTAATTGACAGTGATATTACTGTCATATTCATGTAGCAGTATATGGCTCCAGTATATGACTCCACAGAATATGAGTCCACAGTTATAAATTCACTGCGGTGATCAACACAAATCAATACATCTGATGTGACCCAATTTTCATACCCTTTTGACCCTGAACCCAATCCCAGGCCTCGTGACCCTTTTCCCCTCAGGCCTCGTGACCCTGACCCGATTGTGGAGGAGGCCCCCACTGACGAGCTGGTGAATCTGGAGGATGACGAGGAGGACGGAGGACCCCCGGAGGGAAGGGACAGTCCCCCACCCACTGATGATAGGGATGAGCTGATCCAGCAGCTCCTCAGAGAGGTAAACACAAGGAAAAGTTTTTCAAGATCCGGTGTTGCAAGCACCAGGAAATTTTTTTTAAATGCGTTTATCGGAGAGACAGCAATTTCGTGATTTTCCTGGTCGCTTGAATAATGATCTGTTTAAAATGAACAACAGTGTCACATTCTATTTATACCCTGTAGCAATAATATAACTCAGTTGGTTGCAATGTTGTCAACACGTAATACCCTTCACCAAGTCGGACAGGAATAGCTGCTGAGAATATTATCATGAATAAGAATAAAGGATTGATGACGTTATTCACTTTATTATCGCGCGCGCCGAGTATTCCATATTACTGAATTATTGGAACTGCAAACCTGCATGCGTAAACACGTACATAGTATGGTACCTAAACACTCAAGGCTATGATAATCTGAATTTTACAGCACAATTACAACAATATATACATGAAGATGCTTCTTGACTGTGCTGAAGGAAAGCACTCAGCCAATATCGGCCCGGATTAATAAAGAACCCTACAACACGTACGTGGTACATGGTACACAAATACTAGAGGATACACCCGCCAAGTAACTATAATTATAAAGTGAATTCTAATTTCTATGTTATTGACTGAAACGGTAGCATATTGGCTCAAATATCACACAAAAATAGCTTCCACGAAGACATTACGGGTACAAACCGGAACGCAATTAGCTCACAAACATTGTACTAGCAAACACCTGCATTATACAATCAATATACACACCTAAAAGTACAGACATGGCACGTATACAAACAGGAATCTAATACCTTCCTACATGCCTCTGTATTCCCTCTCTACTGTCTAACTTCACATTGAAGTGAGGTATCCGGTAGGGAGTTAAACATCCTACTAGTAAACTATGAAGTTGACATTCTAGTTATAAAGCATTGAGTTAACGTACACGCGATATTGGGTGGTAGTGTACACAGTAGAGGGAGGAGGCCTGTAATGTTCTGATAAGTTAGTACCTGCTAGTGATGTACAGGGCACTAAATTCTTGTTATAGACGGAGATACGTATTATTAATGTTAATTGAAGGAGTAGTATAGGCCTCCCACAAATACAATAGTTTAGTAAATTGGTGGCATGAAAGTTTCAACGTTTTATCAACGTTTCATTCAACGTTTTCAACATTCCTACAAGGTAGCATAAATTCTGAACCATGATAAAAAGAATATTAAATTCAGTGTCTTCGTTCTGTAATCTGTATGTCTGTCTCCCTCTCCCATTACACCTCCTCCTTTTCAGGTATGTGAGTTACGTAAGAAGCTGACTACAGCACTACAGAACTGCAGACAACATGGTACAGACATCAAGGAGTTGGAGAAGGCCAAGACCCTGGCTGTCGAACAGAGGAGGTCTCTGGAGACTCAGCTGGCGCAGTTGCAGTGTTAGTAGTTTGTTAGTTTTGTGTTGCATCGGTTGTTTTTAGCCTTGACTCGTTAACTGCTTACCTTAAACTGTAAACTGATCATGGAATATCAATTATATATTTTTCATGAAACTCATAAAATGCAGCTCTGAACAGTTTACATATTCCTACGGTACAGGCTTCTAACCACATGCTTCAATATGTTGCAAGTAACCCAATGCTGCATTTAAAGTTGAAGTCTACACTGAAAAGTGGACCTTGATTTTGGTTGTAAGTCTAGACTGATCCCTAACTCTCGATTAATTCAGTAGCCCCTACTTGGAACTAAATCTCTTCACTCACCCTTGCTAACTCTAGTTACTTCAGACCCTGTCCCTGCCCTGCTGCCCACATCGATAATCCTGACCCGAGTATTAGCATCGAGTATTATTAACTTAAACTCTGGTTCCTGTCCAAGTTCAGACTGATTCCCAGGTCCCAACCCTTTCAACTAGTTTAACCTCCATCCTAACCTGAGTTTTAATTCAGTAGCCCCTGCAGCGAGCGAGGAACAGGATCAGAAGTTAGCTGAGGCTGAGTCCAGGTGGAGAGATAGTGTGGAGCGGTGTGAGAAGCTGAAACAAGCGTACGGCAACCTCAGACAGGAACATATCAACCTAATCAGGTGAGTAAATTTAGACCTAATCAGGTGAGCACATCAAACATATTAGGTGAACAAAATATCAACCCAATCAGCTGGGTACGTATCAACCTAATCAGGTGATTTTTGAGGACTATGAAAAACTTATCAGGGATATTCTCGTGGGAAAAATTAAAAACCGGTTTTTGATGACACAATTTCCCTCAAAACCCAATAGTAACTCTTGCTCTTGTCTATCAGATCTAACGCTGAGACTAAGAAGAGTCTGGAGTCTCAGGAACAGCTGCTAACTGACATCACCCAGCAGTTAGAAAACAAGGATACGGGGAGTGCAGAACAACTCAGAAATCTAGAGGTTGGTCTTCCATTCCAACTCAGTGATCAGTAATTGGTCATTGTTTTGAATCATTTATCTTACCAGTTACCATTAACACGAAGTTTCACTGCAAGGTTCATTGTATGTGGTTTTATTTGTTGGCGTGTCATATCAAATTATTAACAAAACATCATCTTTTCCGTGGTCTCATGATTGCTTAGTAATACAGCTGTATCGTGTAACGTGTAACGTAATACGATCATGTGCGCAGTAAACACTGTCTTTTAACGTTTTAAAATGTGTGCAGAGTAATCAACGAGCTACTCTGTTTTATTGTGATAGGTTTACCTTACAAACTAGCTTCTTTACGTATTCGAAAATAAACTAAATTCCCAATTTCTCACTTCAAGTTCTCAAATAGTTCATACTTCCCTTGGAATTCCCCCTCACTCTTTTCCCTCCAGATCCAAGTTCTGAAGCTGGACTCAGAGAAGCATGAAGGAATGAGGAAGGTGGAGCACCTTCAGAATGAGGTAGCTGCCTACCAGACCCAGCACTCTGACATGAAGAACGAGAACTCAAGATTACTCTCAGATGTTAGTACTAGGGAGGACATTCTGTTGTGATGCAACATAATTTCCTAGCAATAATTGCTTTTTGATTTTGAAATCTGCTTTGTTCCATCGGCGCTTATAAAATCATCAGTTCTATTTATGGTTTAATTAATCTACTTGATATGAGTATTGTACTGAAATCTCTACAGAGATTAGCACTGATGTAGTAATCTAACATTCCCTCCATAGGTGGGTACTTTGAAGCACAAGGCCGCAGAGGCTGAACGGCTCGCTGACAAACTGAAACAAGATCTGGACAGATCGGACAAGGAGAAAACGAGTACAGCTCAGGTTGCTGAGATGCAGAGGGCTGAGATGACCGCTAGATTTGATACAGAGAAACAAGCAATTCAGAAGTTAGTGAGCGTTAGAAGTTGCTTGGTATAGACGGATATTTCAGAGCGTAAACTGGTGTTACTTGCATGAAGTTTAGAATGCAACCTACAGATGCAGCTGGCGCTTAAATTGAAAAAATGATGTTATTTTCTATTTAAATCATTAGATTGAAAGCAGAAGATTAAGTCTTGGATCTCACTTGGAATTTGTATCGAGATGTTTTATAAAAAGTGTGTTATAACCAGCTATTTGTTGGGCTATCACATCACATTACATGAATAGTGATAGACTAAGGATGCAAGTACCATTGTTATTCTGAACAATGCGTTGAGTCTAATATAACACTGGATCTACGAACATTGCTACATATTTTACACCACTTATATACTCAGCTATACCGGTTTACAACATTATGAAGCGAAGTCAAATCTATTCAAATTTAGTTCGCCTCTAAATACGAATGGTAGATTATGGTGGTTATGAGATCTTGATCTTTTGGAAAGACTTAACCCTTGTCGGGATATATCTTGTAATAAATAGAGTTTGGTTTGCACTTAGCTTGCTCCTCATTCAACTCCCAGTTGGCTTGCACATTTCATTAACGTGGTATCTCACGTGATACGCATTGTGAAATATAAAACACCTAGATAGTATAAGTGCATTACCAACATAGTAGTATACTAATTCACCATTTGAGTGAATATATGCCATCCATTGGGTCCCGTATCTTGAGGTATGACGAGTCTACTGTAGGGCTGATTTCAAGAATCAAGTTCTAGTACAGGGGTGGATCCAGGCTGAAAAAAGTGGCGGGGTTGTTGGCAAGCAAGCGATCCAGCCACCCACAAGAATTTTAAATTTTCCACTCAGACCCATTTTTTAAGATTTATGTGCAAGGAAGGGCAATAATATTTTGATTCATAATCCTTATTAATCTTTCTGAGCGCCGCAGGCGAAAATTTTGAAAATCAAAGACTCTGTCTTTAATCAATTTAGTTACATAATTTATTACAACAGCCAGCTGCAGTCGAAAATCTTGAAGGTGTTTGGTATCTGTATCTGCCTCTGAAGTCAATTTGATAACATATTTAATATCTACCGTAATCTGGGGTAAATTTGGCCAGTGGGGTAACTTTAGTCCATCACTGAATTCAAACTTCAAGCCAACACCCTTCCTTATATGATTAAGCTATGTATCTAATTATTGCTTTGTTGGTTAGTTTACACCTTTTTCCTGCTTTCCTGCCATTTCTTATAACTGTAACATACTTTTGTTCACCCACAGGTCCTTGTTTATGATGCATCCCTAAATTCGTGAAATTTGTGTGATGTCAAAATGGGTCACCTATCTCCACTAGCTATTGTTGCATGGTTGCCTTCTGTAATTTAGGTTATTGTCAATAGTCCAAAGAAATCTTCTAGCTAGAATTGAGTATTTCAATTTTAGGGTAATTAGCGTTGATTGGGGTGGCCAATGTTACCCTGTCAAAAATTGCACCATGGGGCAACTTTGGCCAGGCCAAAGATGCCCCATGGTGTAACTATGGGGCAAAATTGGCCATGTCAATATGTTTCAAATTTTGTTATTTTTGATGTATATCCATTAAGAAATGGTTAGAACATATTTGAGGACAAACTAACATGCTTTATCATAATAATAAGTCATTTCATTGGATAATGGAATGAAATTATTAGTTTTGGGGCAACTTTGGCCGGCTAAAGTTCCCCCAAATAGCTATGGCCAATGTTACCCCAAGCATGGGTAACTTTGGTCACTTATAATTGGATTAAAATTAGTGGTTTATAAGTGGAATGTGACTGTTTTTAAGTGATTGATCTTGTAATACCCATATCAGAACAGGTTTTAAACAACAAAGATAACAACTTTTCTCTGCATACATTCTCCTTGGAGAAATCTGCAAAATAAAAAGAAATTGGCCTAAAGTTACCCCAGATTACGCCTTACGGTATACATGTGTAATTTGATAACAACAGCCTGCCGCAGGCAAAAAATTTTGATGTTTCACATTTATACAGTTTCTGTTTCTGAGACCGAATTATTAACAAAATTTGATCAAAACAGCCCGCCGCAGGCGAATATTTCTATATCTAAAACCAATTTGGTAACAAAATTTTATAATTAGAGCCTGCTGCAGGCAAAGATTTTTAAGATTTTGCATCTGAATATATAATCTGATCACATTAGCCTGATGCAGGAAAATATTTTCAAGGTTTCAATCTAAGATCAACAGCCCACTGCTCACAACCCCAACAACCCCACTCTCAAACCAACAACCCCACAACCCCACTACAACCCCACAGCAGAAAAAGTAGCGGGGTTGCAACCCCGCCACAACCCCATTGTAGATCCACCACTGTTCTAGTATGCTTTAAATAGTTTGCATCGCAGACGCTTGGAGGTTTTGCTATCAAATCGCAAACCACTACCAAAAATGGATTGATCAGTGATCAAATTGCTGCACTTCTGTACCGTGGCATGCAGTAGATAATAAAACCTGAGATATGTATTCTGTAACCACTAACCACGCCTTTTCTCCAAGGGATACGTTGAGTAAAGGAGAAGTCGAGTGTTTCCTGGCCTCAGTGGCTCACATCAAGAATCATCAGAACAAAAACCTTTACATTCTCAACAAGGTAAATATTTAACTTGAAGTTGTTAGAAGTCTTTCAAAACCTCCATTAATATTCCAAGAAGTAATTCTAATGATGGCATTTTCCAAACTGCGTATATTTTATGATTCGCGAACATCGGCTGCATGGAGTGCTGTAGCCACAATTTGTGAGTAACAACATTTTTATCAATTCACTCACACCACATCTCTAGGCAGAGTGCACACAGACGTGTAAGTTAGACGAGAGTAGGGCAGTGGTTAACAACTGTCACAACATCGTCAAGAACGTCGTCATGAACCAGAGGTACAAAATACATTTGTCTAGAAGTGAAGATGTACGTTTTTTCTTCTCAAATCCTTATACGTTTTTCTCAAAGTTTCACCAAGTTTATTTACAGTAATTGGTGTCTAAAATGCTTTTTACACCAATAATATTTTCAGAAATCCTGAATTTTGATACGTTGTCTTTCTCTCTCTCTCTCTCGTAACATTGTAACGCGATTGAATAAAGCCATTAACAAGGGCTTGGTTCAATAGATAATTGATGTTTAATACATATGCATATTATGCACTGTACATAATATTATGTAGGAGACACGCCTAACAAAACACATAATTGACGTGTTTATATTATATGTAACTCCTAAACCCTTGCTGGATTATAGGCTGTTTGATATTATATAGGCTGTGAGATGTCAATAATTCACAACTTAGAACCATGATGATGACGTCACATTAATCTGCTAGATGTGCGTGTCAATATACATATTGCACATTATTGCACATTAATCTTACCTCATGATTCAGGAGAGAACTGCTGCATGTTTACACTATCCTGATGTAGCATTGCTTGCATGATACATAGTACTTTTCAGGATACATATGGCAATTCTTCAGGATGATAGCACCGCGTCTTATGACTCACAAAATGTACTTTTTAGGACCAGATGTCTCACGAAGGATTTATCTTTCGACTTTCAGCTAACAATTACCTACAATGTACACAAAAATTAAAAACTATTTTTAAATTTCGCGCGCTAGACTGAGGACAGTGGAAATTTCTCACAGCGCCCTGAAAGTACTGGTATAATGGTATTCTACTAAAAATATGATCTATTACTAGATGGGGGATGGATTAGCGAGGGCCCAGATGGCGCCCAGGAGAGGAAGCTGCAGGCCGAGGCAAAATATGATCAGTGTAATTGCACGCGAGTCCAAATGGTGGTCGTGTGGAAATTTCAGATGGCGCTCTCAAAACTCTCGACATCCACATTTAGAATAAATTCAACAACTCCCCAGTACAGTCCCCACTCTCGCCCTAATAATGATACTGTACATATTGTACGTGTGTGTGGTGGGGTGTGTGGTATCTTTTCCCTCTGACATTAGACTATGTGTACCTCTGTGAAGGTCAGAGGGAGTGATATTCCTAAAATTCGAAATATCTCTCACGTGGAGATTCTATTATATTCTAAAGTTCTAATATATGATCTCAATCTGTGCATTGAGTAGTGCAAAGCGAGGCAAAGGGGAACATATCAATAATATGATAGATTCTAATTCCATTTCATAATATATCTAACATTCAGGACAGCAGTTCTACTACCATGGACAACGTGATTATTATTAACTTTTATTATCAAGATTCAGATTATTTACGTTTTTATAACTCCAACAATGCTGGGAATTCAATAACGGTTTCCCCCTCCCCTCTCCCCCCATTTTTCTGCAAATGGATTCAAATCATATGTATCTGACAAGAATTTGAGTCGGTTTGAGTTGCTTTTATTGTGGAACATGATTTTTCTTTCAAAAGGCAAAAATCCTTCTATATCCAACCATAACGTTGGACATGTGCTATGCATTGTTATATTCACCGTTTCACAGGTCATGTACCTGATTATGGACATGATAAAGGTTATAGAAAACCGTACATGCGGCTGCTGCTTTGGTTTCTGATCTTTATCATCCTTTCCCGCAGACTACAGGATTTGTTAATTGATAAATATAAAGGAGTACTGGACAGTCTCTTAAGAATTGCATAAATAATACCGAGCATGACAAGCTGTTAGTTCCGGGATCGGCACTTCAGCATCTACCAAAATAGAAAGCAATATAAGCTAACTCATTTTCCTTTCAGACTGATTTATTGAACTTTTATACTTCATTTTTAGGTAGCATATCTCAATAAATAAGTACAAAACATGGAGTGTTTATGGTTTTATGCTACACAATGCACATGCAAGCTCATGTGGCTTAAGACTTGGATAAACTTATTTCTGTGCAAAATAATCATAAAAACAGAGAGTTTGAAATAATAGATCAACCATACGACTCAATGCGTTGTTAAATTGCGGGCATTCTCAAATTATCTCCAGCCCCTTATTTCAAGTTCCCACCTCCCATTTATCCCACCCAATCGCCCCCCATTTCTCTTGCATGTCGCTCACTCATCTGTCCGGCATTTTAACCTCCCCAACCCCTCCTCTTGTCGCAGGTGGAGCATGATGCGGGCAGCTGACAAGCTCTCGGACCTGCAGAACATTTCCCAGGAGTTTCCCCATCCCAAACCCTCCCTCCCACTCAACTCCCTTCTCATCTCACCCTCCCATACTCCCTGGTATCCCACTCAACCCTCCTCTTCACTCAGGTGGAGCATGATGCGGGCAGCAGACAAGCTCTCCGACCTGCAGAACATATCCCAGGAGCTTACCCTCCCCAAACCCTCCCTCCCACTCAACCCCCTTCTCATCTCACCCACACCCTCTCCCATCCCACTCAAACCCCCTCCCATCTCTCAGGTGGAGCATGATGCGGGCAGCAGACAAGCTCTCAGACCTGCAGAACATCTCCCAGGAGTTCACCCAGGTGGTTATGTGTGTGCGGGCCACCATGGGATCCCTGTCTAGTGACAAGGCGGACCAGATGTCCAGAAATACTGAGGCTGTGATTCACAGCTTCATCACAGCACTAGAGGTGAGAACGAGTGAGGTTGTTCTGTGTTGTAAAATAAAACATTCGGTTTCTTACTTATCATTTATCCATATTCAATATGTTACAAAAACATAAAATGAAACATGGTGTATTATAAAACCTCTTACAGTTAATCTACGGGATTATAAGTATAATATAGGGGATATTCAATACGGATGTGGCGAAAGGAAGTCTCCCAAATCCGTCTGTTGAAACCCCCGAATACTAATATATACATATATACATTGCATGTTGGAGCTAGTATAATATTAACCGTGTCTTGATTTAATAACGGTTATCAGTTAAAACAAACCGGTTTTCTAATTCTGGCATCGGTGCAAAGTCCTACAGTTGTAGAAAAACCGTACTAAGATGTTAGTACGGTTGAGGCTTCTTGCGTTTACGGCTGTAAGGTCTCATTAACTCAGAAAAGCAACATTTTCTGGAAGATTTGATGACAGAAGAACTTATTGATGGGATTGTACGTACTCAGAATAACTTTGGATAAGCGAATACTAGACTATAACATGAAAAATGAAAAAAGCTTAAGAATTATTTCCCAAGTAAAGAAAAACGTATTTTTCCAAAATCAAATATTCCTGGATCACCTCTAGAAACGACTATAATTTAGAGTCGCTGACGCCAGAAGACAACCTGTCAGCTCTGGTGGAGGCCAGCACCCAGCAACTCTGCAGTACGTTACACGACGTAGCGAAGCAGTGTGCTAGGGAGGAAACCAGCATGGATAACATCGTCGATCAGGAGATGGCGGTAGGTGGAAATCAAACACAAGGAAATATCTTATTATTCTATTCTTTGTATAAATTCTTATCAATAGTCTTACAGTTTGGATTCCTTATATTCAAAAACTTCTATACAAGCATCTGCATTTTGCCTTTTGATACTTTATATTAATAGATTTTAATTTGTCACTTGGCAACAGAGACTTGGAGTTTTTGTATTTACGCAACTCTTAATGTATCACTTTGTTGCTAGGCAACAGCGTCAGCTATATCCGAAGCTGCAGCTAAGATTCAGGAGATACAGAATGCAACCAGACAGCGATACACGGGGTTAGAACTCGAGGTATGTGCTTCAATTTTCCTAAATCAAAAATTTCGACTTTCAGTTTAGGGATGACTTAAATTGATAATTTCCATTGTTTGAAAAGTTCCTCCATGAAAATTCACACAACTTTTATTTCATTTTTGTTTCAAAATAAATGTTTCATTCTTTGATCCTGTTGCAGTCGTCCCTCCTTATTATCCCTTCCTCAATCCTCATTTTTCCTAGCTATGGTAGTTTTCAAAGCGTCGTTTCCTCACTCTTTCCCCTCTTTCCCAGGTGGGAGAGAAGATCCTGGGCTCATGTACGGAGCTGATGGCGTGTGTTCGGGAACTCATCCTCTACAGTGCGGACCTACAGAAGGATATAGTCTCCTGTGGCAAGGTAACTGGGGAATGATACACTGAAGTGGAGCGCTGGAATATGCTTCTTTTGCTCCTCTGGATGGAGCGCTGAGTTGCGCTTATTTTGCTAACATATTCTAGAAAATCCTTTTTGATTTTCCTCTGATGTCAAACAAATTGAGAAGCAGATTTTAAACTGCAACTTTTACGCTAGTTCTCAATTTTTTCAAAATTGGTGGAAAGTCAGAAAGGCAAGGTAGGATTGATTGGGCTGTTTTGATATTTGGATTTACCAGAAAATCAAAACCTGCTGTTATTTAACAAAACACTGCAACTTATGCTGTGTTTTGCAGATTAAAAAGTTAAAATTATACTATCTATTTACCTATCAGATTAACCATTCACCAATTACCATTTACCATCTTAACCCTCTTAATACGCTTCCACCACACTTTATCCAAAGTATAATGGAGCTTGAGGTTTCTAGGTTCTGTAAGTTATAAATGCAATTTTTCAGGGAAAACGTTCATCAAAATCCTCGGTAGGTATGCCCATGATGGAAATGTTGATCTCTTACAAACTTTGATATCAAAAAATCACAACATTGCATGACAGAATATTTCATTGAAACAACTTCAATGCGATTTGGAAAGATAAAATAGCATGGAGTTCATAACAAATTTCAGGAGAACAGAAGATACGATTGCAGAATGAATTCCACTTTTTCAGTTGTACGAACGGCTTCAAATCGAGAAATTTACCAAAATTTTCAAATTTTTCAAAACCAAGCATCTTCATTTTGATTTCATGATTTGTGTTATGAAAAATTTACGCTGCAGCTGATATTAAATTCAACGCTCAAAATATTTGGCCCCCTATAAGCAGAATTGGCTTGTTCAGGATATGATTTACTTTTTATAAGTTTAACCATTCAAAACGTCATTTTTTCACTTCAAATTTATCCATTCAAATTTATACATCAAAATTCAAAATCACTGGCATTCTTATATTTATACACACGTTATGATTATTATCCAAATAAAAATTACTGCATGCATCGAAGGAGAATTAGTACACCTTTTGAAACACAAGGATATATTTTTAACTTGACTTTCTACTAACAAAATACTCCTCCATCCATACTAGCAAAGCCCGGCCTCCGGTCATATAAATATAAATATTATATATATCTTGAAGAATTATAAGTAGTTACTTTTTGTAAGGGGCCCTATGGGCCCTCATGGAACTAATTTTGATATGTCGCAATATTTGGTACGGAACCCTTATTTCAATATCTTGTTTAACTAGCCTCGGTCAATCATCGCATCAGACGTAATTTTGCATCTACATTAGTTGCGACACTTAGAAGCTGACTAGGCAGATCAATATTTTTCATCGTGCAGTTGGTCACAGTATGACCTTTAGATGCGTATTTTTGATAGTTTAGAGGGGGGGGGGGTGTCACTGTCCCAATTGACCCAAACTCAAGAAAAAGTGGATTGGGACAGGGACAATTGGGACAAATGGGACATATGGGACAAATGGGACAATTGGGACAAATGGGACAGAGAAAATGGAACAAATGGAACTCAAAAAAGTGAATTTGTACTGGGACAATTGGGACATTTGGGACAAATGGGACAATTGGGACAAATGGGACAGAGAAAATGGAACAAATGGGACTCAAAAAACTGAATGCCGACTGGGACAAATGGGACAATTGGGACAAATGGGACATTTGGGACAATTGGGACAAAAGTGAAAGAGTCAAATGGGGGCTCAAATGATGGTTTTTGAGCAGTAGTTTAGTGTTTTTGTCTCAAACCCTTTTACATATGTACTTGCTGCGTTGCAACTGCCACTGTCTTTATTCTATCATACTTTTGGGATAGGAAGTGGGAACACTTGACCACTGCAAACAAACACAACCTTAATATGTACTCTGTAGTGTGAATATCACTTTCTTTTAAATGATAGAAAAACTTGGATCAATGTAAAAATGATGAATGACCGATTTTTTCAATTTTTGTTTGTCCCACTGTCCCAATGTCCCAGTTGTCCCAATTGTCCCAAAACCAGTCCCAAACTCAAAAAAAAGTAAATTGGGACAGGGACAATTGGGACAATTGGGACAAAACCTTTAGTACCAGCCTCAGTTGGGCCAACAAAACAAAGTACAGTGCCTAAAAAGTATGGGAAACAGCGAATATCCTAGCATGCATCAAATTTGGAAATTTTCAGTTTTGAAACCGTGCCCTAGCAATAGTTCAGTATATTAAAAATATATAATTGCAATCATCTGGAAACTTTTTAGGTATAAATTCCTAACATATTGGCGTAACAAGAAGACTGGTAATCAGTGCTAAGTCTTTTATCAGAATTTCCACAACAATTTCAAAATAGTCACAATTTATGAAACATGCTGTAAATCAAACCTTGGCTGATACTTCGCATTGACACACACCGAACAAAGTCAGTGAGATCTACAGTATTATGACATGAATCACAGGATTAAGTGGCCAACTCTTGAAACACAAGAAAATGTTTTAGAATTCACTTTCTATTACTTTTATCACAGTTATTCCCTACTAGTCGGTACCCGTCCTTTGGACACCTATACATATAAATATTTATATAGAATATATTAACAATACGCATTATATTACTTTTTGGAGAGGGCTTTCATTCTAACGAATGGGCCCTTCAATGCTTATAGTAAAGAATATCATTACAACCAAATCCGTGAAATCAAGATCGTAATGAACATTGCTGTTGTAATAATAGAGTGGTACGCTGAGCTTTACTTTGTCGGTTCTTCGTCAGGCGTCTTCTAAATTTAAGTTTCGCGGAAGAATTATATTCACAGTCAATCAGCGCCCTCACAATCCATTATTTTTTTGTTAAATCTGGACTGTTGGCTCCATGTCATTTCCGATTTGACTTTAATTTTTTGGTGATAAGTATCACAATTCATAACATCTTTCGCAATTTGACTCCCACATTATTCACTATTGATTGAAAAGTGATGTATCACCCAGCATGTTGCTGCACTGTCTTAGTCTCCTGCATACAACGATATGTAGTTATTTTCACTTCTAACCCATTTTAAAGGAGCTACAGTTTGCCTACTTAACTCGCTACTCATCTATGAATGTATTCATCGAATGTATAGTACCTTATATCGTGTACCTCTGTTCGCACTAAAGTCAAGAATGTCACTATCTAACTTATACCAGTTATCGCAACAGGCTGGGGGTACCGCTACTGATTTCTACAAGCGACACTCGCGGTGGACTGAAGGCTTGCTGTCTGCGGCGAAGGCTGTGGGTTGGGGCGCGTCTACTCTTGTGTCTACCGCAGACGATGTTGTCAGTGGGACTGGCAAGTTCGAGCAGTTGGAGGTGGGAAATCACGCGAATAATTGCTCAGTATAGAAGATGAATGCACTGAAACTCGTCATGAAAAACGGCATATTTCTGAGTCCCGCCGCGCCTTTTTCTGATGGATGTTTGGACAGTTTTTCCCTCATTGAAATCAATATCCCGTTTTAGGTCACATCTCACGAAATTGCTGCGGCTACGGCACAACTGGTTGCTGCATCCAGAGTTAAAGCAGATAACGAGAGTGAAAACTTTGGAAAGGTTTGTATAATGTGGTACGGTCACACGCGCACATGTTACTTCGCGTCGCGCGCGTTGCAATTTCAATCATTCGATACAGGTAACTTTCGCGCAAACGCACGTTTAAATTGCGCGCGCTGTAGCTATGTTAATTAATGAGTAAATTGGCATTTGAATCCATTTCAAATGCGAAGGGTAATTTAGGAATTGGTCATTGGCTGTGATGATTCGATTATCTCGGACAACCTACAATTACGTCGATTTGACCGTTCATTCTCGGAATAAAGCGCAGAAAATTTTCAACAGATTTGATTAGCCGGGTTAATCCCATTAACCAGAACGTGATTAAACTGAGGTAATCCAATTAATTAAACCCAGGTCATGGGCGCGTCTAAGTCCGTTGCCAGTGCCACTGCGTCAGTTGTAGCTGCTTCTAAACAATGCATGAAGATGACAGAAGAGAGTAAAATAGTGGCTGTGGATTACAGTCAACTATCAGCCGTACAGGTACAGATATTCAATTGCATTTCTTTATGTTTGAAAAGGATACGTTTTCAATGTTCCTTAAAAAGAAAGTCGGAACACCATTGAGTACTATATTTTCATGTGTATTTTATACTCGGTAC
Source organism: Beroe forskalii (assembly GCA_011033025.1). Classification (NCBI taxonomy): domain Eukaryota; kingdom Metazoa; phylum Ctenophora; class Nuda; order Beroida; family Beroidae; genus Beroe; species Beroe forskalii. The sequence continues at coordinate 149,094 of WFMF01000043.1, forward strand.
CCTCCATTCATTTAACCCAATTCAAGTAACCTAAAGTTGGTGCATTGTACAGGTGAAGCGACTGGACATGGAGATGCAAGTTAAAATACTGGAGCTTGAAAACGATCTGACAGAAGAAAGACGCCGCCTGACAGCCATGAGAAAGATGCATTATCATGACGACGGGACGGAGAATGGCGACAGTTAAAGAAGCGGCGGTGTGACGTCAGCAATTCACCAGTTTAAGCTGTGATAATGACGTCATCATTGGCAAACTGCCAGTTTATATCACGCAGCTATTAGCGCCAGGGCTGGAACTTTGAATGTCACACAATCCATTGAATCCGTGGACATTTCCCTTCATATTGACGGGCAATTTCAAGGATGTATAAGAAAAATGCGTAAACCAGGATGTACGGTTGTATGCAATTGAATAATGCCCACTCAAGTGTGCATTTTGACAGTTTGTTCATCAGTAAAGCGGAGTGTGTCAAAGCCGTGTTTTGGTACCAGGAATTATAGTACGTGTAGTAAAATTAGTAATATGGTTTATCGTCCGAATTGTTTTAAAAAATATACAATCGTGAAGTCGAATAGCTCATACATATAGGATTCTTTTATATGTTTTTTGAAACGTAAAACTTTTAATGTTTGATTCTTATATTTTGACTATAACAACTTATAATAATTCTAACAGACTATTAATACAAAATTTGTACAAGGATCGAAATATGTTATGGATGTTTCTGTATTTGTATGAAATTTCGTGTAATGTATAATTTCTTTGTCATCGTAATTATTAGCTAGAATAGTTCCGCTCCAATAATAATACCTTTTATGATTATATCGATTAGATAGTGTTATGAGAGTATTTTGAGCAATTAAATCTCTAATGAATGAATATATAATGATATCATTACTTTATGAAAATATGTAGATAATCACAAAGCCATGTGCAATCTGGCACGGCGAGCCAGTTCAGGGTGGAATGATCATTAAATTTAAGTGAAATGATCATTATATTTAGGTAAGCACTCAAAGTTAGCGTAACCCATTATAGTTGCCAAACTTTTAGGATTGTGATGTGCACCCCCGGATTTCCTTTACACCTAAGGGTTAATTTTATTATAGATTTTGATTTATTGATTACCAATTTTTAATTTACATCTTCAATAATTAAAGACGAAGAGCGTTATATTTTGGTGCATGGTCCGTGTAGATACTTATTACTTATACGTGTTTGATTGAATTTTATGGTGTTTATACCCGACTTTCCTTTGTTTTCTCCTTATTATTATTGGGATTTTGAAAGACAATTCGCAGTTGCCACAATGTAGATTGCAGTTTAGTAAACAAAACAATGCAGTCATATATCAGTCTTCAAACATAACAAAGCCGTTACATTAGACAGGCTACATTCATACCCCTGGCGATAGGCTTAGCTCTTTATTAGTTTACCCACATCATTCCATGCGCTTGACCAATGAGAGCGCAGTATCACACGAATCCTTCTCGCTGATAGGCCGAACCTTGTACACCATGGGTGAAGTAATATTCCGCCGATAATGGAAATAATGGAAGATGATTGCAGCTTAACAATACATAACTGCCGTTATATGCAACGGGCAACCTCATGGCATATGTGTGACCCCAAATGAAATATTGGCTATCGGGGAAATGGGTGAGAGGTGTATCTTTAATAGCGATAATTCGTCATCCTTATCGAGTAAACAAGACACTGCCTGTTGATGTCATTATCAGGGTTTGAAATGGTTATTTGATGACATGAAACAGTCTGTTCTTCATGCCCTTGCTAATATGATGATGGTTGGGCCACCAGCTGGTCACCAAAAGATACAATCCTCTGTCGGAAGCATTGAGAGATCGAAGGAGAGGAAAAGAGAGCTTCGTCATTATACGGATGTACGCATAAGGCAGGTGTCGCCACCTCGAGAAATGAGAATTCTTCTGAAATTTCCGATCGCGCGGCGCCATGTACGTAGGTGAATATACTGTTAAATCAGTATCACACGCGTACAAATTGTGGTTTTGTGGAAATTTCAGACACCGATCTCAGAGGTGGCGACACCTCAGTTATATATGTTTAAAGCGAGCTAGAAGTAGAAAGGTTGTGGAGTGATCTACGTATCGGTGTGTGGATTGATGTCATTTATTCGCTGCTCGTGGCCATGATAAATACGTCATTTTAAGAGAATATATTGCTGTGTAGACTGTAGATAGTGAACTATGGGCAGTATCAGTATTGGTGTGGCAATTAATTGAGCTTCTAGACGCTATGGCATGTGCTTAGGGCATCACGAAGCGTTGTGATTCGTTCTGGCGTGTGGTTTGTGCGGATGCAAGTTTTGCATATCTCATTAAATATGTAGGCAATTTTTGGATATCTCATTAAATACTTGGTTTCGAAAGTCCATCCTGATCCAACTTTTAACTTTACGTTTAAAAAAGTGGCCTTTGAACTTTACCGTAGGTTATTCAGTGAAATTGGAACAGAATTTCTGGGACAATTTCTCGTTTCCGTAGCATGAAGTCCAGTAGTCAAATTTACCGTGGTCCTACCGCTACTTTGACCGTACCCTTTAGTGGTTGTATCTCGTAAGTTTGTCATTAATAGAAATACAGCTCATTTGTAGAGAGTTTAATGACAAATTATAACTAATATAACTCACACTAACTCAGCTTCCGAGGTATTTCAAACCTTGCGTTGACATTGAGTAATTGAGCTGCCGCGTATGACAGCGGGCCGCTTCATCTTTATTTTCTAGGGCAATGGCATAATCAATATAAATATTAAAGCTGCGTAGTACGCTGGTGGACTGGATTTACAAATATAGAGTTTGGTTTGTAATATATCCCGCTGTTATTAATATACGTTGTAAGTTATTAAATTTAATATACGTTGTAAGTTATAACCATAGTCTTACAGAGTTAAACGTACAGCAATCAGTATACTGCGTTGGTATTACACTTGCCGTTTGTTGTATCACTATCAGGATTCAGCTGAAGGTTACTTCCTCTTTTATCACTCATTTTTTATCACTCATTTTTTTATAGCAAGTATATCTACAGAGTTATGGATATATACCCTGCTATAATTCCTCGCATAACAATAATAATAAATAACTTGGCACCGGAACTCGAAGTAGAACTAGAAAACATACAACTTGCACCTGAAATGTAACAGATAACAGCTTGAAGGGTGGCGACATTATCTAGGGTTGGAGAGCAGAGCTGATGACAGTAATCAGCCTAAGGGCACGCATCTCTGTTTTACAAGCTTCCTATGAGTATGAGTTAATAAATCGGCGGCAAATTAGCTTACCCTCAGGATCCGAAAATCGCCATGACGTAGACCAATCAACACGCGAGTTTACGGTCAACTCGCACGCTGATTGGTCAATGAAAAATGGACCTGTGGGTAAGCTATATCTGTAGCCTTATGCGTGGCTTGAAGTATATTGCTAACATCGTAACAAGGTTTACGTCTTGTTTAGCTGTAATTATATTGCTCTCAAGTGTTAATTAGCCGAATCGACAGCGACTCTGTATTTGCGTCACGCAGCCAAGCTACTGCAGTTTTGCCAGGTTTTTCAGTGAGCTCTACGTTTAGTGTTTTCTCCCTTACTTCTGTCGTTTAAAGTTTTCTGTAGACCACGGTGTAGTGTAGGCTTGACTTTGAGTGGTCTATCTCAGAGTACACAGTTTTCTGTCCTAAGTTCGTTGCTCTAAGTCTGTATGATCTATCCACAAAGGCCCAGCTGTGGTCTTAAGACTATCAGCCTATTGGAGGGGTAAAATCGTGATTGTCTTCAAATTTTGAAATAAAGAAATAAGAAGTCTGTGGACTTTGAGTTTATATGTGAAATTGTCCATAGACTTTCTTAGAGCACAGTAAATCAGAGCCAATGACGGATTGGTCCCACCGGGGCTGGTTTGTTTAAACTCATGTGGGGTGTGAAATGTAGTGAAAATTGGTGTACAGTTTGAATATTCTTTTCACACCAGTCCACACTCCATAGTTTAAACAATCCTCAGATTTGTTTAAACCCTCTCCACAAATACACCGAGTAAAATACACCATCAACACGTCTTGCAGTAGCTTCATGAAATGTTTCAGGTAATTCGTATAACTATATCCGAAGCAGGGGTATAATTCTGTGGGGTGAGAAAAGCACTAGGCGAATTTAAAAGTAACGTCATTATCAAGGTTCAGAATAGTGAATTAATGACATTAATCACCCTGATCCATATTTTACTATTTTACACCCTCGACATACGATCGTAGCATTAGCTCACGGGCAAGTTCAAACGCCTCTCTGCAGCTTTCACCAACTCCACACAAAACGCTGCACTCCCTCACTGAATTATTTATATCATCAGCAATCCACCACCCTAAACCATAGCCATGTCATCACTTAGTCCTGCCTATACTTCTGTATGGCACACAACTTGCTGATTTACCACTGAAGTTCTGATTACGAATCTGCCTCTATTGATTTAACATGATCTACGATTACGGCTATTACAGCTATTAATAGACGACGTTTACTTTATATTGCTGAACGTGCTGTTTAAAGTTTAATATTTTCAGTTTAACCCGTCAATGTTTAACGCACGCTAAATGTCCTTATATCCTGTTTTTGACTGAATTCGAAAGACCTTTTAGTCATGATAGTCACATCAGTTGCTTACTGAATATGACCTTAGTTTCGACTTTCCCTTTTTGCGATTTCAGTATGGCCATAGCCCACACACATACTTTTATCATGCAAACATTTACAATTAGAGGCATATAACACCTTGTGAAAAGCTGGCTAATGCTAGCGGACACTAAGTCTCATACGAGTTAGAGGAAGATGATCTCAGACTTATATTAGCATTCTTAAAACGTTTTAACGTGGTATTTTTCTAGGAAATTTATTGACGAATGGTAGTATTCCTCCTTGTAGCCTAATAGTAATACTAACAGATTGTCCCCACAAGCACTGTTGATTGTGCGGGAAATTGTTTGACGTTTGTCCCATGCCATTGCAGTTTGCACAAATATTTGGGCTATAATGGGCCAAGTCCCCAACCCCCAACCCCCTCCCCCCGTTAGACTCAATTTTCTCAGGGAGCCCCCCCCCCCAGAGGGCCGTATAGTCCTATGTCTATTGTCTACACCACAAAAAAGGGGGTGGGAACAACGTCTGGCTAGCGTAGAGTGTGTAGAATGTTTAATTAAACACAGTGAAACTGTACACAAAGCCGTAGAGTAGTTTTACCTGCTGTAGTGTAGTGTAGTGCTACTTCTAGCAGACTTTAGGTCTAACAGAGTTACGGGTCGTTTCCTGGTCACATTTTAAACTTTGTAAGGTTTTCTTGTCAGAGTTGCCGTGAGTTTTCCTAGGCCTATAGTACATGGTATGAAGACTTAGAGAGGCTGGAGAGTCTTGCTGTTGGATTAAAGTTTAATTTAATTTTCAGTTCTGCAGTTTTATGTTTCTATTGTAGTTTTCTTTTGTTAATTGGAAACAGCTTTCTGCAATATGGTTTGTTCACAAGTTTTCAGCAACTGACTTATGTCCCTCTTGAGTCTTGAGCTCTTGGAAGCTTGGAGAGATCGACCCTACAAAGTTCATGGTTTATGAGTCAGCTTCTTCCATATTCCCATCAAGCATAATATAATACCTACAAGACTTAAATTAGCAGCAAGCTTCATAAAATTATTAATTAGTCAGTAAAATTAATGTGAGCGATCAGTGACCAGAGTATGAATTTCTGCAGAATTCTAAGGTTCACATACCAGCTGTATTTCACTATAATTACACCACGCATTTACATATCTTCATTATTCACTTTCCCAGCCATTACAATTGAGTTTGCTGGATATTTACCAGTACCTAGTCTGCAAATTAATTAAAATCTACTATCCAGCCTACATTTGCTCAGCATGACTATGAGTTAGATTTGAACATGGGTTATGATTTTATGTCAGCTCCAATACCTTACGGTTTAAGTCACGCTCCGACCTCACCACTGCTCCCTTAACTCTTCACTGCTCCCTAAACTCCTCACTGCTCCCTAAGTCTCCACTGCTCCCTAAACTCTACACTGCTCCCTAAACTCTACACTGCTCCCTAAACTCTACACTGCTCCCTAAATTCTCCACTGCTTCCTTACTCTTTACTGCTCCCTAAACTCTTCACTGCTCCCTAAGTCTCCACTGCTCTCTAAGTCTCCACTGCTCCCTAAACTCTACACTGCTCCCTTACTCTTCTCTGCTCCCTGAACTCTCCACTGCTCCCTAAATTCTCCACTGCTTCCTTACTCTTTACTGCTCCCTAAACTCTTCACTGCTCCCTAAGTCTCCACTGCTCCCTAAGTCTCCACTGCTCCCTAAACTCTTCACTGCTCCCTAAATTCTCCACTGCTTCCTTACTCTTTACTGCTCCCTAAACTCTTCACTGCTCCCTAAGTCTCCACTGCTCCCTCAGTCTCCACTGCTCCCTAAACTCTACACTGCTCCCTTACTCTTCTCTGCTCCTTAACTCTCCACTGCTCCCTAAACACTGCATTTACTGCAATTGTTCGGTCGTGTCTTGTGCAATGTGCAATGCCTCAAGTGGTTATGGCACTTGTCAGATACCTTAATTGCACACTGAGCTCCACAAGACGGTCTGAAATCTGTCGAAACCGTAGGTATACACGTCAGGTATAGCTACTCCAGTATACCTGACAGCTTTGGTTGTTTGGGAGCCCATATAGGAGGCCTGAGGAGTGTGAAAATAATAGATATTTATTGACGTCAGTATCAGGCTTTAGAGTGCTGAGTAGGTGAAATTGATGGCAGTATTGGGGTATTTTTGTAAGCTTGTGGTCTACTTTTAGCATCAGATATTAATATTATAGGATTGTGTATTTTTGGTGTTTTGTGGTTTTTGTAGTGTTTATTCAGCCTGTACAACAGCCTGCCCTGCTGCAGAACTCATGTTTAGAATAATATCTAAGATAATATGAAGTTTTTATCCTAGGACCAAGTAGAACTATAATTACGTTTTCAGTCTTTTTAATTTGATTTTATGATTTTTAATTCAATGTTTGAAGTTTTAATTATTTTTACCCACTCCAGTTTATCTTTTATATTGACTAGCAGGGCCCGTGGCCTCCGGCCACCGTTCACCAATTTTTCGCTTCAGTACAATGTAGTACTGTAGTTCTTATCAGTGATGAGGTCATATTTAAATCAGGTGTGCCTACTCCTCTAAGTGATGTCTATATACCTGGTGGTGTCAAACGTCACTGGTACTTTCGTATAAGCATTCCGATCATCGGTATGCTTGATTGGGTACTGATTGGTGTCAGAGAGGTCTGTGGCTATATATAAGGAAGACCGGACAGACAGATATATATTTATTTATTTATTTATTAATTTATATATGTGTCTCCCTAATGATCCCAGGGAACAGGCAATACCCTAACCTGGATAAGAAAACCGAGCATTATAACAGTACAATTTCATCTCTCATCACAGGTCTAAGAAGGGATCATCATAACCGGAACAAGCTGTACACAATTAATAATGACAGATTCAAGTCATTCATGTCGAGGACAGTGGGTTCCAATGGTGTCAAGATGGTCCTCAAGGACAGGGGAGAGAAACTCTTGTGGCTCGGATTACGAGATGCCCTAAATAGAGTCAACCACGTCAGTGAACACAGTGACCCCAGCAACAGGAGAATCAATAGAAGAGACCACCCAAGATCAGCAAACAGTGAATCAGAATGGGAAAGAAGCTCATACCGTCGAAATGATCCCCACCAGTCACTACCTGCAAGAAGCAATGCTAACTATGACTCATAACAGCTTCAACAACCCTAACCCAGCAGCATCCCCTAGGAATGACAGAAAAACTCCTAACATCTCCTCTATACCAACATCAGCAAGCAACAAGCCCTGCCTTAAGATCCTTTCATGGAATATCCATGACAACTCAGACAAATGTGAGGGCCCCAAAACAAACGACGAAGCTGTCAGCAAGATTCTCCAAGAAGCATCCATCTTCTGTCTTCAGGAAACTAAGCAGAACATCACACTCCCAGACTACAAGTGCTTTAATTCCCTCAGAACCAAATCCCGATCAGGTGGCTTGTGCATTGGTGTGCACCGTACCATTGCAAGCAACACAAATCACTGTAAAATCATTGAAACCAACTGCAAAGACATCCAGGCAGTATCAGTGACAATAAATCCAGGAGATAACGAAGAATTGATAACTATAGTCAATGTCTACGACTCACCTGAACACTCATCTTTTAAGATTTCTTTGAAAAAGAACACAGAACCAGAGAGTGAGCTAACTACACTGGAGAGGCTTATGGAATTTTTTGCCACAAATGACCTAGGCAAAACCATCTTGACTGGAGACTTCAATGCACGTACCCGAAATATGAATCACAGTGCAGTTGAACATGAGTTCGAAGAGCAAGGTCTCACCCCCAGAAGTGAGCCACCAGTATCTTACAGAACCAGCAAAGACACTGTGCTCAACAAGAGAGGAAAACTGTTTCTTGACTTCCTGGCATCAACTAACATCACACTGCTCAATGGAAGCACAATTGGAGACATCTTCGGGGAATTCACCTCAGTCAATTACAATGGTAAAAGTGTAGTTGACTACATGGGGGTGTCTCCTGGCCTACAAGATCAAATCATGAGTTTCAAAGTTGGAGACCTCACCCCATTCTCAGACCACAAGCCTTGCTTCACCACTCTGAAACTTAAGCATGAGCAACTGACTTCATCGAGTGAAATGCTTGAAGCTCTTGAAGATGTACCAACCAAGTACAAATGGGATACCAACTCGGATGACTTCCTTAACATACAGAAAGATGATGATATCAAAAATCGGTGGCAGTTGCTCAGGCAAATGACATGTTCAAGTGAAGATGATGTCATCAAGCTGAATGAGGAAGTTGTGAGCTGCTTCCATCACATAGCAGACAAAGTCATCCCTAAAAAGCAGAAGCATCGACCAAATATGAGTTGTAAGACCAAAAAGGGTAAACGCATCAAACCTAAGTCACCTTGGTTCGACTCAAATTGCATTTATGCCAAGCGTGAATTAAATTCCTATGCCAAGAAATATGGGAAAAATCCCCAAGACAATGCATTAAGGCTTACATACTACAACTGTAAGCGAGAATATAGGAAGTTGATTAAAGGAAAGAAGGCCGAATTTACAAGGAACCTATGCAATGACATTGAGTCAGGTTACAACATATCTTGGGAACGATTTAAGAAGTTGAAATGCACGGGAAAGAAATCAACAGAACTGGATGCTTTCGACATGAGAAACTTCTGCAACTTCTTCAGAGACCTCTATGGAAGACCAACACTTTCTCAAGATGTGATAAACGAACTTCAGCCAGGGACCGAATCAAAGCTAGAAACTGTTTTACAGGAAGGTCTGGATACTGACATCAGTATGGCAGAAATCTCTGAAGTTATCAGTCATCTGAAGAAGGGCAAAGCTGTGTCAGAAGATCTCATTGCTAACGAGTTCCTAATATCATCAGGACCAGATGCTCTGGAGGTAATTTGTCACCTGTTCAACTCATGCCTTCAGTTGGGTGTCTATACCCCTGGAACACCTCAGTTGTAACACCTCTACACAAAAAGGGTAGTACATATGACCCAAATAACTACCGGGCAATAGCAGTAGCCAGCAATCTGGGCAAACTATTTTCAAATATACTACTCACACGGCTAATTGAATTCAGGTCACATTACTTCCCTGATACTGTGAATCAACTAGGATTCTGCAAGAATGCCCAGACTAGTGATCACATCCTTACCCTGACAACATGCATCCAGAAGTACACTACACATATCAAAAAAGGCCGTCTGTATAGCTGCTTTGTTGACTATGCAAAAGCATTTGACACAGTATGCCGCGAAGCACTCCTGTACAAGCTTTGGAAGTTTGGAATTCAAGGGAAATTTTTCACTTGCCTTCAAAACATGTACTCCAGATCAGAAGCAAAGATAAAGCTGCTCAACAAGCTCTCAGAAAAAATAGATGTTCTTTGTGGCACTGAACAGGGACACCCAATGTCTCCTGAACTTTTCAAGTGTTACATACATGAACTCTCATTGGAGCTCAACAACCTCAGTGATATACAGGTACCCATTTTGAACTCAAAACGGATATCACATCTTCTCTGGGCTGACGACCTCGTTCTTATGGCACTTAACCCCCAAAGTCTTCAAGTAATGCTGAACACCCTGCATGCTTACTGTATCCAGTGGGGCCTTACAGTAAACCTTGAAAAGACTGCAGTCATGGTCTTCAATAAATCTGGGAGACTCCTGAAAGAGAGCCATAGCTTCATGTACCATGACACCAGCGTGAAATCAGTTTCAGAATACTGCTACCTGGGAATCACCTTCACCATTTCAGGTTCACTGGCCACAGCTCAACATCATCTCAGGCAGAAAGGATTCCGTAGCTACTTCTCCCTTAAGAAAATGATTAACACGGGGAACCTCAAGAAATCTACTATACTGAAACTCTTCGATGCCCTCATCCTCCCAGTTGCTGGGTATGGATGCCAAATTTGGCTCCCTGAGACATCATACGTCAAAAGTATGATTGAACAAAGCCGAAACGTGAACTCCAGCCCCTTCCTTCCAAGCATAGCCAAAGATCCGATTGAGAGACTCCATCTATCATGCCTGAAATGGATAATGGGAGTAAGCAAGACTACATCTAATGCAGCAGTTTGGGGAGACAGTGGACACCACCCCCTTGCTATAACACTGACTAAGCTAGCATTCTCCTACATGGATAGACTTATTGAGATGGATCAACAAGACTCAACAGCCTTGGTTAGACATGCTTACCATGAACAACGATGCCTGAGTCTATCCTGGTACAGCAACCTAAGCAGCCTGAGGGAACTTGCATCTTCAGGAGAACCTCGCTACCCAAGCACCATGAGACGTGAGCTCCAGACGGTTTTTATCCAGAAATGGGATGCTGAAAGGAAGTTCAACCATAAACTCTCGTTCTACAATTCTATCAAATCAAACTTCGGTCTAGAGATATACTTCCAGCTTAACCTCAAGCCAGACCATTCACGCCGCCTAGCTCAGTTCCGCTGCAGTGCTCACAAGTACAAGATTGAAACAGGGAGATATGGGATCAACAGACACTCAATCGTCAACAGGATCTGTCCAAATTGCACAGCATCTGAAGAATCCATGAAAGACCTTAGTTCACTTCCGTTCTTTGAGCCCATTATCGAAGACGAGATGCATGTCCTCCAGTCATGCCAATTCTACAAAAGTGAACGGAGCAAACTGAGCCAAAAGACTATCACTGCCATCACATCTGGATCAATAGAGGAAATACAAGGACTCTTTCGGGAAAGAAAGGCAACATGTGAACTGGCACGATATTTCTCCCGGTGCCACAGACTTCGTTTCCCCAAAAAAGATGATAAGGAGGACGTCAGCGTTAATGAAACCAGCGTGTAGTGTTAAGACCTTGAATTTTAATAGCAGGACTGTTAGCCGTGTTTTTGTATTTACGAGTGCGCGTTTTTAAGTATGTTCGCTGCGAGTGTTTCTTGTGTGGGTTTGAACTTTACGTTTTTGACTCTGTGTACGAGTGAGAGTTTAGTGTCTGTTTGTGTGCGTGTGTGTGCGTGTGCGTGTTTACGCTTGCATTTATTTGTGTGTGGCTTCTCTCTTTTCTGTTTGTTCGATTTTTTCATTTCGTGTTTTAAAATCTGATCATTTTTGAATTTGTATTGTTTTAATGATTTTGTAATTTTAACCCTTTTAAATTTAACGTTTCTATCTTTTCTCAGTAATTTTGCCCTTTTTGTCAAGAACCACTTTTGTAGTTTCGTTTCGAGCCCATTCATTTCGTCTCACATTTTCTCTTGAAATTTTGTTAAATTATTAAATTGAGTTAGGGATATCATTTGTATTTGGCAACTTTGGCACTTTTAAAATTTTGTTATTATAGTTAGTTAGTGATAATTTTTCTATTTGTAACTTGGGCTCATATATTTTGATGGGCTCATTTGATTTGATGCAATTAATGTATTTTGTCCAAACAGAGGTGTTAGTGCCTCTTTGGACTATATTTGTTTAATTCCTGTTTAATTTAATTCCTGTTTACCAACTCTATGACGTTGACACCACTCAAGCTAGGGAGCCTACCTTTAGGTATTTTGACCTGTACCCTGGTTAGTGGGTGGGTTGGCACCACTTTTCAAGTAATTGACGAAACAAAGAAAATTACATTTTGACCTGCTCGCGCGGCGTGTGAAATTAAAATATCGATCGCAAGGACTAAAATTAATCTTTAATTTATTTACATTTCTTACGCAGCTTTATTCAGTATACAAATGAAGGAAAAATCTTTAATAATAATAATTCACATTCCACGGTAAGACCAGTCAAACGTAGCGCCGCCGAGTGAGCAATGTAATAGGCCCACCGGGCCTGCTAGTATATAATAATATTATAATATTCAAAAACAGTCTGTTGTAAAATTAGCTGATTCGGGCAGACCAACTCCACATGTGACAAATCTTTACACTGAAGGGTAGCCTATCATTAATATTTATAAATATATTTGATATGATTTGATTGTTAAGTGCCGAAAAATTTATTAAACGTTGTTTCTCTATTAAACGTTGTTTCTCTATTAAACGTTATTTCTCTATTAAACGTTGTTCCTCTATTAAACGTTGTTTCTCTATTAAACGTTGTTTCTCTATTAAACGTTGTTTCTCTATTGGTTACGATCTACAATTTGACCGGTCTGGATAATATCAGCCATTGCATAGAGTTAGACCCTCACCACTCGGGTCCATATTGTATGTTAGAATAGCACGTTAGAATGGTAGATTTAAGGCGTTAGAATTTTAGAATAGCACGTTAGAATGTCAGATTGTCAGAAATAACGTGTTAGAATTAACCTATCTCTTCCTCAAGCTACATCGTCGCACCGTGAAGTGTCTGATCGCTCTGAGTTAGATTTAGCACGTTAAAATAACGCGTTAGAATGTTACAATTAACATGCTAGGATGTTAATTAACACTTTATAATGTTAGAGTTAAAATGCTAGGATGTTGGAATTAACCTATTCCCTTCCTCTAGCTACATCACTACATCAGTACATCTCGTCGCACCATGAAGTATCTGATCGTTCTGAGCGCCTTCCTTAGCGCCACCTACGCCCTCAGCTGCAACGAAGGCACCAACTCCTCTAACACCGTTGCTGATACCTGCAGTGATGGAGACGAAACCGAATGCAGGGGGGTGAGTTTCATGTGCGCGCTGATAAAACCACTTAGATTCGTAGATTTAAGTCATCCCAACACACTGCTGATGAAACCACGTCTTAACGTCCCTCCAATCCCCCCCAATTCCCCCTAACACCCCCAATTCCAGCCCAAATGGACCACCTACACTGGATACGCCGCCGACGTTCCGTTCGATTGCGGAAACTGCACCGATATTCCCGACTGCGAAGCATGCACCGGCGATAAGTCAATAACAAGTCATTCAAGTCAGCAACCAGTCATTCAAGTCAACAACCAGTCATTCAAGTTAACAACCAGTCATTCAAGTCAACAACCAGTCATTCAAGTCAACAACCAGACATTCAAGTCAACAATAAATTTTCCTGTCGCACGGCACCATCTACGTTACCATCTACGTTATCACGTACGTGGATACCGGATATTATGCTGTTAAATCAGTAGCACGTACGTACGTTCTCGCGACAACAACGTAACATGTCCATCACTTTCAGATAACTGCAATGCCCCCAAGAACGTTACGACCTACGGCTGTTACAATTGGACTTACGAAGATTCTGCCTGGATGCAGTCTGAGGAGACTACCACCTGCAAGATCACTGGAGATGAGAAGATGCTGTGTAATGCGTAAGTATATCATTTACAATAATATTTCCTTGTGTTTGGTTAACACGTTCCCGAGTTTTGATGTAGATTATCTAGTGTACAGTTGAAACTGAGGTTCTGATTCTTGATTGTATCGTGAGTGGGACATAATAATAAATACTAAATGTGCAATGGATGGAAATAAACTTTGGGTGTCAGTTACATTATATTTGCAATAGCTGAAAATAATTGTGCGGCGTTCGTTGGATAAGGATGTTGCCCTACCTCGCGCGCGCAACGTTCCACATTTTATTTGGACGGTCACATTTGCGCTCTTGCCATCCAGTCAAATTTCGAAAGAAATCAACGGGCAACGTCCGTCGAGGGGGGCGTGCAAACTTCCGCCGCGCACTCAAAACTGAAGTTCGAACTGCCCCTGTAACCCTCCAATCATTCCTCAGACCTGACCGCTTCGTGGCTGAGTCTGGAGACTACACCCTTATGCTGGATGGTTGTGGTCCCTGCAACGCGACACAGAAAACCGCAAAGAACTGTCTGGAGTGCGACTCTGACGAGTGTAACGGCTCCGCCGCTCTCTCTATCAGCTTCCTCCTCGCTGCTCTCCTGGCTGCTTTCTACGCCATGTAAGGTGGAAGTGTTAGGTGTGCATATTATGATGCCCTTCTCAGCGGCGTTTTACAGTCAGTCACCCGCAGCGGAAACTATAAGATCCCGTGTCGTATTATACGCCGAGAGGTAATTTTTGGACAAATTCGGACAGTAGTTATGTTATGAGACAAGAGTTGGTTTAGTTCATGATGTATCGTTTACCTATATAAATTGTTTATCAGAATCTGACACGATATCTTCCCGTTATTTTAAATGTCAGACTGTAGTGATAGTTTCTTATTTCGTATCTTTTCAATATGACTTTCATAATTTAAGGTTTCAACTTCAAATTTTATATTGCTTTGTTACAAGATATTATGTTCATTGTTCTTACGTCCTATAAGCTTTGATTTTGAATTCCAGTCAACCAATGAAATGTTTTTAAATTGTTGATCAGATAGATAATTCTTTTGAATTTGATTTTGAAATTTCCACCGCCCGGTAAGTTGTGAGAAAGGTATAAAATTTGTTCAAATACATCAATGATCAAATACATCTTTAATTTGATATACAAAGTAATTCTTAGTTTTAGATGGAATATGAATGCTCGACGGCTACATCATACAATATGAAATTATTTTTAATGGAACCAAAAAATTAACTTGTATGATATCGCCTTCGAACAAGCATATTCCGTTTCTTAAATTTAAAACTAAGAAATTCTAACAACGGTACCTTATTAAGAACAGTACCTAATAAACTACGTTACCTCATAAACAACGGTACCTTATTAACAACGGTACCTTATTAACCACGGTTCCTTATTAACAACGGTTCCTTATTAACAACGGTACCTTACTAACAACGGTAACTTCTTAACAACGGTACCTTATTAACAACGGTACCTTATTAACAACGGTACCTTGTTAGCGACACAATATTTTTTCCTGTTCCCAATCGCGTTTTTGTTTTACAAAAAGGCATTGAGAAAAGGTTAGCAGAGATCGTGTTTTGTGGGGATTGAGTGTATACTACCTTTACGCGTACTGTTAAATCTGAAATAGGTGGTGGTTTTTGGTCGTTGGTCGCCGTCGTATGTCACATTTTCGATCAACTGCTCCTTTATAATATCACTCGCGTCAGAATAGCTTGGTGTAGTGGCATCCTTCGCATTATGGGCTGCAGCTAGCTAACTGGGCTACTTTGTAGGTATTCGAGTTCAATGCTCTGTTCATGCTGATGTTCTTTATCAAAAATCTAACAATTCTTAAAACAATCATAAAATTAAAACTTAATTAATCTTCACAGAATCAATCAGATTGGATTTCAATCACACAGCCATTTGAACTTCTTTAAGTAGCGGGCAATTCGGCCAATTTACAATGGGCAGTATTGGTGCCATCAGTTATGAATGATCTAAAGAATTGACTAGAGGAAAGTAAAACATAAGAGTTTGTCTCGGTTCATTATTGATAACAATGATATATCTGAATCTTTAATCTTGGTCAGTAATAAATAATTATATTGTGAATCTCAATCTTGAAAATATCAAGGCGGGGTACAATATTAGCGATCATTGCAATTATGGTTTGATATCTGCAACGCATTACAAAAGAAAATTTAACGCGTAACGAAAATGGTGGTCATAGTTATGAAACTGTGAACGGCGCGCAACGAATCTTCAGAGAGTTCTATGAAATGGCAGGAACGCGCGCGCGAACATTTGGCACGTGGAACGAAATCGCCCACGTGATATTTCGATCTGCGCGCGTTAATTCAAAATTGTAGAAAGATGAAATATATATAGCGCCCGCATAACGTGGAATATCTATAAAATTCAAAAATTGATTCAATGATGTTAGTATTGCGATGTCACACTTGCGATAGAAGAAGCGTTTCATCACGGGAAATTATTTCAGATAAATCTTTAATCTATTCAATACCAACTCTTGCTCTTAATTCCCGTAGGTGTACGCCCGCGATTGTATCTTGATTTGTGAGGTCACTTTTATGCTTTATCGTCAACTCACTATGTCAGTAAATAAGACTGACAACGGTCAAATGACAGCGTACGTTCTAATAGTAATACCAGCCCCGGGGAACAGGAAATTAAGCGCCTGCATACGGGAACAATCAACAACGCACAAGAAATGCTCCGGCAGGCGCAATTCTTGTTTAAAACGACACGTTATTAAGAAGTTAAGAAATACAAGAGAGCAATGAACAACAAAAAACTGAATGGAACTAATGATCTGTCCTGCTGCACATGCCTATATATATGGCATTGACACCACCCAGTACCCAATCAGGTATGACGATTAACGTTACGTACACATACCAACTCTATGACGTTGACACCACTCAACAGCATATTCAGCAAGAATTTTTTTTACAAGAATTTTAAAATATAATTTGTGACAAAAGCAATGTCATTCAAATCGCACACAAGTCTGTAATATTATGTTAATCGGGGATGATAGTGTGATTTGGTGATGTATTTGGTGATTAGAATTGATTTGATGAAAAGTCATCAGCGTACTGATTCGAGGAGCAGACGAAAGCATACAAAAAAAAGGGGCCAATTTTGAATACTATAGAAGGATAATGGTGACTAGATGAGATTGGGGATCGTAATGTGGGCGTACAGACCAAAGAGCCAACAGAGAGAGATGCCGAAGAGAGAAGAGAACTGATGCCGAAGAGATAAAAAGAACTGATGAGAAGAGCTGAAGTAACAGGAGTAATCGTGCAGGAAGAGCAAAGCAACAAGAACTCACGAAGACCTGGAGAAGGAGAATTAGAAAGAAGAAATGGATAGGGTTGATGTTGTCCCCCGGCCTACGCATGCCCCACGCATGGGACACAGTTAAGCCCAAATCGGTACGCAGCCAGGTGAGCATCGGAGAGGCACCTGCTTCCCACACATATGTAGCAGGTGGCTGGATCACTACCAGCGCAAGTCGGAAACACCCCCTCTTTCCCACTCAGCCATCTGGGATCCAAACTGAGTAGGACACTTAGACAACATCCAGGCCCTAAGTGATGAGGATTCAGACGATGAAAAGAGCAGACAAGGCTGGAAAAACAAAGAGCAGAAAGCGGAAAGAGTGAAAAGCTGAGATGAGAGAGATTGAAGGTAGAATCACAGGAAATCTAAGATGAGCTTTCACCTTGCTGAGACAGTTCTTTTTTGTACTTTAGAGTGCTCTTGCGCCGCGCGCAATGTTTAGCGCGCCGCGCGCAATGTTTAGCGCGCGATAATCATCTTAGAAACTTTCCCGCGCGCTCCATAAATCATCTTAGAGAGGAGAGAGAGATGGGAGGGGGTGAAGAGTCTTCACTGAAGACTCGGTCAATCCAATCATGATCCACAGTTCATCACATTATATGCACTGGACACATATATAAAATCGTCATTAATGAAGGAGAGGGTTGGACAATAGGGCACTAAAAGCTGCCCATGACCATGTAGGGCGTGCCTCGCATAGTGATGTGTTTATCATGGTACAGAGTGGTGATTCAATGATATGGCACCATCTACTTCAAACACACGCCCACTAGCATTATATACACACACCCTCTATGAGACTGTAGTGTGTGGCGTGGTTAATTGCAAATTTCACTGCTCACTTCACTGTTCACACCAGACTGTAATACACACTGACGTGTGAATTATGCTGTATGCAGATTACAATGAACTCAGGTAAGGTGAGCTAGGGACATTAACAATGCTATAGTCCGGCACTTAAAACTTAAATGACTCTGTCGCTTGACGCTTTTATTAGACATCCCATAATGTGCAGGACCATTCAATTTAAGAGTTTAAACGGAAGTGTAAGAGAACTTCTGTAATTTCAGCCCACGGTATTTCGAACAGTATTTCGAACAGTATTTCGAACGTTTGTTTGATGGATTTATTTGATAAATTTCTCCTCAATAGGACAGAAAACGGATGGGTAAATTCCAACGGGAGTCAAAATATTCCAAGGAATAAATTCTACAATAAAAGTACTGAACTCACTTCCTAGAAATGGCGTCCAGAAGAATGAATAACCGCGGGTTGAACTTCATAGCAGCAATGTAGAGAAAGTAATAGAGCAGAGTGACCAAACTCTCCCACCACTCGAACAGACCTGAGCGATTTCATTGGTTAGAAGGAGTGGAGGAGTGATGTGATTGGTTGATGAGAATAGGGAGGGGCTGTGGTTGGTTAATTACCACGGGTTAAACTTCGCCGTCTTTTCATTGGCGAGATAGAATGAAGGAGTGGTTCTGTGTATCCTGATAGGTTAATAAGGAAGTAAGGGGGGTGAAGGAGTTTTGAATTTCGGGATCAGTGGACTGGTTGAGAACGCTTCCGGTTACTTTTGGCTAGAAGGCTTTTTGCTTATAAATAACTGTTATGAAGCTACAAGCCAAGTTATCGTTCATTTTGGATATTGATCCAGTCAAAGGTCCATTTGACATTGACCTATCAGCACACAGATTGGCAAAAAAACTTGGGCTCTGTCCTCTGTTCTCTGTACGGTCAATGTCAAGCAAAGTACAACTGCGAGCTGTTCTCTGGTTTATGGATAGAAATACGTCACCTAATCCAAATCTCAACAGGTCCTCAAACTTCGAAACCAGAATCATATCAGTACGTGTGAGATATTACCACATAATATAGACTGGATATCATAGCCCCCTACGTCAAGGTATCACGTTACTCAGGAACAAGTAGTTACTGTAATTATGCCTCTAGAGTGACAGTCAACTTGAGGGAGTGTCGTGATACAGACTGCAGAGCCCTACTCATACACTCAATAATATTATAATACTGCAACTGCTTCTTATTTGTTGCGAAACTGCGAAAAACGAGTGGTTTTCGAAGCAAATGTTATCAAAATATGTTTGTCCCCAGTCCTTAATAGTGGTTGCAGTATAAGTACGTAATACGGTTCGTAATAATGGCTCGCCCCTTCGGGGCTCAGCATTATTACTCACCGTACTCATACACTCTATAAACACTGCAGAGTGCAGAGGGTTTAAACCCTGTGGATCAAAAATTAGGCGTTCAACGTCATCAACTCACTTTATTGTGCTATGATGATGACGTAATATTAGCTGCTCCTTTACTCTGTATGCAGTATACCTCCCATCCATTGATTGACTACTCAACGAACTCTGATATACTGGTTTGTGTTACTATAAATGGAACACATAGCTTTGTCATGTACCCCAAAATAGACCTGTTTACAAGTGGTAATTACAGATTTACAGATATTCGATATCGGTGCCTGACAGTGGTAGTTGAAGGAGCCCTTGAAGGAGCTTGAGACCTTGACCGTATTAACGGATTAAGCACAGAAATAGGAGTACATGTAATTCTTACATCCTGATGAAGAAAAGATTTGATGGAATAACGAGATGTATATTCGTCAATATATCCTCATCACAAATAAACATCAAAGTTGTTAACCAGGGTGTACGGGACTCGTTTCCATACACAGTAGCCCTGGCGACTGGGATCACCAGAAGGGGAGATCCTGTCTGTCTGGCTATCTCACAGATACATACCCAACTTAGAAATATACTGGTGAAAGTGAAGAGCAGTTCAAAGTTCAACAAGCCTCCAAAACCCTAAAATCTAATCTCCACTAAATTATTGTAATGCTTTCCCTCACCCAGCTTGGCATTGATTTGAAATTGATTTGAAATCCGACGTGGGGATATCATGTCACCACGAGATACATGGATGTGACATGTGTATGGCAATATCATGTCACTACGAGATAGATTATGGTTGTGGTGCAATGTCGTGATTGCCACCAACACGGCCAAACATTTACTGTTTTCTTGCAGGACGAATAACCATGCTAAAATCAGTTCCATGAAAAGATGCCTCGCGACCATTCGAATTAGGTATATAATATCTTTTCTTACTAAATAAGTAAATAATCTGTATTAATTTACGTTAACTTTCAACCTCTCTACTCTTTAGCCTTTCCATGAGCCTTTCCATTTCATCAGAATAGATTTGGGATGAATTACTGCACAACCATAGTAAAATCAAAATATGAAATTGTAAAGTTGTAAGCATAAAATCATCAAAAGCGTTTTAAAACTTTGCCACGTACCTACCATGATTCCAGTGCAGCCCTCCCTCATAGTAATAGCTTTATTGCATCCTTGCACGAACTCAGAAGTGATCTAGTTATGCGGCAAGATAGCAAGAAACCAGTAGATGTTTTGCTAAGTAATAGGCGGTAGGCGGCGCTAATATAACATGGCGCTTATATCATGGCGCTCATATTTAGTTGTTAATGAATTGAAACAGCCATTCTTCATGCTCTGCTTCAATGCTAAAAAGCTAAAAGCGACTCCTTCATTCCGTGTGCATGATATACTGGAGTGGATCACATACAGAGAAGTGGTGTATTCTTTATTCGTATTTTTATTTCTTTTCGTATTATATCTACTTTCCACAGCAACAGAGATGTTGCTCAATAGTCAATCCTTCAATGTTGCTCAATGCTTCAATATAGCAACATTTCTGTAGCTGTGGAAGGTAGATAAGATACAGAAACAAATAAAAGTAGGAATACAAAATACCTAAATATATACAAACAGAAATAGAAATACATTTATTCTGGTACATCTGTACATTAAATGAGGCATTTATGTTTCTTGGAAATCTGAACGCTCCAGCTCTCCACTGTTTATTTAATAAGAAATCAAATTAGGAATTTAAAGAAAAGAAACATTTTGATGGAGCAGTATCTATTTTTGTCTACATTATTGGCATGGATTGATCAGATTGCAGCACTTCTGTACTGTGGTTTGTCAATAAAAATTGCCCTTTTTCCTAACCCTGAGATATGCACGGTCCGAACTACAGCACTTCTGTACTGTAGTTTGTAGATTATAATACTGCTATGCTCAATCTGAATGAACCTTTTTAAATTCTTGACAGTATCATGGGCTGACGGAATCACAATAGTTTTGTATTTTTGTACACTCGCTGCCATCCAAGGATTCAGAGGAAGACCTACTAACTGGAATGATGGCGGTGGTAGCGACATACCCACATGTCATACGAAGTGTCCACCACCTGCAATAAATACTCCTTTTGTGAACTGTTAGAGACTCTGCGTTTGTTTTACATAGTCATACCAAGAGAATGTCTATGAGGGATTTTCTTGAAACCCACTTTTGGTAATAATATACATAGGGAAGGGAGCAATACGTAAGAAACATTCTTCGGTGGTTTTTTGTTTTTACCAAGAAAAAGTCTTCGGAATGATTTCAGTTATTGGTTAATGATTGTTTCCATCTAAATTAAGAGTACGATATTCCTAATTTCGATCTAATTATGGACCTGGAGTATCTTTTCTTTCACACTTACAAAACATGAAAAGGTGACCAAAAACTCGCAGTAGGATTTGAGTTATAAAATTATATCATGAATAAAAACATTACAGGCATTATTTACTGCTTCAATACCTGAATCAGTCTCGGAATAGTTAAGCCCCCTGCCAGATTAGAACAACGCCACACTAGGTATTGAATTCGCCACACTATAAAAATGATCGCATTGTTAAGATGATATTCGCCACAGGCCACACCCTATGCGTTAACTTTCTAAGAATGCGTGTAAAGTGCAGGGTAATATTCGCCACACTAGCATTATATTCGCCAAAGTGGTCGCATGTTTGTAAACACACGCAATGCTAAGCAATTATTCGCCTGTTTAATAAACAATCTTCGTAGAATCTATTTCGCCGTGTTAGGAAAATATTCGCCTACTGGGTAACACATTCATTCTTAGAGAATAATTCGCCGTGTTTGGAAAGTATTCGCCTACTGGGTTACATATTTATTCTTAGAGAATATTTCGCCGTGTTCGGAAAATATTCGCCTTAGAAAATATTTCGCCGTGTTAATAAAATATTCGCCGTATGTTATGATAACATGTACACTCTAAACTAATTAAGTTACACATAGCAGCCCCACCCTGACCTTGATTCACATCTGTACAAAATGTGTTCTAACTTGACTCCTGAAAATTTTCTATTTCATATTTTGAAAGAGGATGTGTTGATGTACACAAAGTTGCACTTAGCAATACATACTTACTGTGTATGTAAATTTAAGCATTCATATCTTTCAGATTAAACACATCATAATATCATATCAGCTCGTTATAGCCTCATACGGAGAGTCGAGTACTCGACGGTTTCTCCTTGGTAACAAGTCGCATCATCGATCAGGACTGGGAATGAAGTACCGTTTTCATCTTTTCGGACCGTTCTAATGCAAGTGGGAGAATACCAGTAAAACTGGCATTTTCTGCTGCATTATACTGATTTACCAAATTACAAGTGCTTATTACCGCTTTTCGGACCCATCCTCTCACAGCTGTCAGTTCCGTGATTTTTCCTTCATTTGTATACTGAATAAAGCTGCGTAAGAAATAAATAAATTAAAGATTAATTTTAGTCCTTGCGATCGATATTTTTAATTTCACGCCGCGCGAGCAGGTCAAAATGTAATTTTCTTTGTTTCGTCAATTACTTGAAAAGTGGTTTTAACCCACCCACTAACCAGGGTTTAGGTCAAAATACCTAAAAGGTAGGCTCTAACGAGTGGTGTCAACGTCATAGAGTTGGTAAACAGGAATTAAATTAAACAGGAATTAAACAAATATAGTCCAAAGAGGCACTAACACCTCTGTTTGGACAAAATACATTAATTGCATCAAATCAAATGAGCCCATCAAAATATATGAGCCCAAGTTACAAATAGAAAAATTATCACTAACTAACTATAATAACAAAATTTTAAAAGTGCGTAAGTTGCCAAATACAAATGATATCCCTAACTCAATTTAATAATTTAACAAAATTTCAAGAGAAAAAGTGAGACGAAATGAATGGGCTCGAAACGAAACTACAAATAGTGGTTCTTGACAAAAAGGGCAAAATTACTGAAAAAAGATAGAAACGTTAAATTTAAAAGGGTTAAAATTACAAAATCATTAAAACAATACAAATTCAAAAATGATCAGATTTCAAAACACGAAATGAAAAAATCGAACAAACAGAAAAGAGAGAAGCCACACACAAAAAAATGCAAGCATGCACACGCACACACACGCACACAAACAGACACTAAACTCTCACTCATACACAGAGTCAAAAACGTAAAGTTCAAACCCACACAAGAAACACTCGCAGCGAACATACTTAAAAACGCGCACTCATAAATACAAAAACACGGCTAACAGTCCTGCTATTAAAATTCAAGGTCTTATCATTACAAGCTGGTTTCATTAACGCCGACGTCCTCCTTATCATCCTTTTTGGGGAAACGAAGTCTGTGGCACCGGGAGAAATATCGTGCCAGTTCACACGTTGCCTTTCTTTCCTGAAAGAGTCCTTGTATTTCCTCTATTGATCCAGATGTGATGGCAGTGATAGTCTTTTGGCTCAGTTTGCTCCGTTCACTTTTGTAGAATTGGCATGACTGGAGGACATGCATCTCGTCTTCGATAATGGTGTCCACTGTCTCCCCAAACTGCTGCATTAGATGTAGTCTTGCTTACTCCCATTATCCATTTCAGGCATGATAGATGGAGTCTCTCAATCGGATCTTTGGCTATGCTTGGAAGGAAGGGGCTGGAGTTCACGTTTCGGCTTTGTTCAATCATACTTTTGACGTATGATGTCTCAGGGAGCCAAATTTGGCATCCATACCCAGCAACTGGGAGGATGAGGGCATCGAAGAGTTTCAGTATACCTTAGTACACTTAAGAACGGCGTCACTTAATTAGTGCGGTTTGGAAAAAACCGCACTAATTAAGTGTACAGTAATTAAGTGCGCATAAAATTAAGTGTATGCTAATTAAGTGAACAATTTTATGAATTTGCTTTTTTTCCGATTTTGGTCTTTTTCGGGCATGAATTAATGAATGATGACCGTCAGCTAAAACTTCAATAGTTTAAAGAATGAAATTATTATGTTGCCTTTCTGAGATATGCACGGTCCAAACTACAGCACTTTTGTACTTTAGTTTGTAGATTAAAATAATGGATACTACAACTTATTACTGTTGATAATTTGTTTCTTGTCATAATTGCAAAATTGTATATTGCTGGTCCTATGAATATGATGTCTCGCATTTTATTCATATTTACACATCGTTTTAGATCTCATAAAAAACCGCACTAATAAAGTGCGCCGATCTTAAAGTGCGCGCAAATTACGTGATGCCGTTCTTAAGTGTACTAAGGTAGTAGATTTCTTGAGGTTCCCCGTGTTAATCATTTTCTTAAGGGAGAAGTAGCTACGGAAACCTTTCTGCCTGAGATGGTGTTGAGCTGTGGCCAGTGAACCTGAAATGGTGAAGGTGATTCCCAGGTAGCAGTATTCTGAAACTGATTTCACGCTGGTGTCATGGTACATGAAGTTATGGCTCTCTTTCAGGAGTCTCCCAGATTTATTGAAGACCATGACTGCAGTCTTTTCAAGGTTTACTGTAAGGCCCCACTGGATACAGTAAGCATGCAGGGTGTTCAGCATTACTTGAAGACTTTGGGGGTTAAGTGCCATAAGAACGAGGTCGTCAGCCCAGAGAAGATGGGATATCCGTTTTGAGTTCAAAATGGGTACCTGTATATCACTGAGGTTGTTGAGCTCCAATGAGAGTTCATGTATGTAACACTTGAAAAGTTCAGGAGACATTGGGTGTCCCTGTTCAGTGCCACAAAGAACATCTATTTTTTCTGAGAGCTTGTTGAGCAGCTTTATCTTTGCTTCTGATCTGGAGTACATGTTTTGAAGGCAAGTGAAAAATTTCCCTTGAATTCCAAACTTCCAAAGCTTGTACAGGAGTGCTTCGCGGCATACTGTGTCAAATGCTTTTGCATAGTCAACAAAGCAGCTATACAGACGGCCTTTTTTGATATGTGTAGTGTACTTCTGGATGCATGTTGTCAGGGTAAGGATGTGATCACTAGTCTGGGCATTCTTGCAGAATCCTAGTTGATTCACAGTATCAGGGAAGTAATGTGACCTGAATTCAATTAGCCGTGTGAGTAGTATATTTGAAAATAGTTTGCCCAGATTGCTGGCTACTGCTATTGCCCGGTAGTTATTTGGGTCATATGTACTACCCTTTTTGTGTAGAGGTGTTACAACTGAGGTGTTCCAGGGGTAGACACCCAACTGAAGGCATGAGTTGAACAGGTGACAAATTACCTCCAGAGCATCTGGTCCTGATGATATTAGGAACTCGTTAGCAATGAGATCTTCTGACACAGCTTTGCCCTTCTTCAGATGACTGATAGCTTCAGAGATTTCTGCCATACTGATGTCAGTATCCAGACCTTCCTGTAAGACAGTTTCTAGCTTTGATTCGGTCCCTGGATGAAGTTCGTTTATCACATCTTGAGAGAGTGTTGGTCTTCCATAGAGTTCTCTGAAGAAGTTGCAGAAGTTTCTCATGTCGAAGGCATCCAGTGCTGCTGTTTTCTTTCCTGTACACTTCAACTTCTTGAATCGTTCCCAGGATATGTTGCATCCCGACTCAATGTCACTGCTTAGCTCCCTTAGAAATTCAGCCTTCTTTTCTTTAACTAGCTTCCTATAGTCCCGCTTGCAGTTGTAGTATGTCACTCTTAGTGTGTCATCTTGGGGATTTTTCCCATATTTTTTGGCATAGGCATTAAATTCGCGCTTGGCATAAATGGTATGTGTACGTAACGTTAATCGTCATGCCTGATTGGGTACTGGGTGGTGTCAATGCCATATATAAAGGCATGTGCAGCAGGACAGATCATTATTTCTTAACTTGTTAATAACGTGTCGTTAAAAAATATTGTGTCGCTAACAAGGTACCGTTGTTAATAAGGTACCGTTGTTAATAAGGTACCGTTGTTTAATAAGGTTCCGTTGTTAATAAGGTACCGTTGTTAATAAGGTACCGTTGTTGATAAGGTACCGTTGTTAATAAGGTACCGTTATTAATAAGGTACCGTTGTTAAGAAGTTACCGTTGTTAATAAGGTACCGTTGTTTATGAGGTAATGAAGTTTATTAGGTAATGAAGTTTATTAGGTACTGTTGTTAATAAGTTACCGTTGTTTGAATTTCTTGGTTTTAAATTTAAGAAACGGAATATACTTGTTCGAAGGCGATATCATACAAGTTAATTTTTTGGTTCCATTAAAAATTATTTTATATTGTATATTGTCGCCGTCGAGCATTCATATTCCATCTAAAACTAAGAATTACTTTGTATATCAAATTAAAGATGTAATTGATCATTGATGTATTTGAATAAATTTTCACAACTTACCGTGCGGTGGAAATTTCAAAATCAAATTCAAAAGAATTATCTATCTGATCAACAATTTAAAAACATTTCATTGGTTGACTGGAATTCAAAATCAAAGCTTATAAAACGTAAGAACAATGAACATAATATCTTGCAATAAAGCAATATAAAATTTGAAGTTGAAACCTTAAATTATGAAGGTAATATTAAAAAGATACGAAATAAGAAACTATCGCTACAATCTGACATTTAAAATAACGAGAAGATATCGTGTCAGATTCTGATAAACAAATACAATTTATATAGGTAAACGATACATCATGAACTAAACCAACTCTTGTCTCATAACATAACTACTGTCCGAATTTGTCCAAAAATTACCTCTCGGCGTATAATACGACACGTGATCTTATAGTTTCCGCTGCGGGTGTGACTGTGCAAACGCCGCTGAGAAGGGCATCATAATATGCGCCCCACACATTTCCACCTTACATGGTGTAGAAAGCAGCCAGGAGAGCGGCGAGGAGGAAGCTGATAGAGAGAGCGGCGGAGCCGTTACACTCGTCAGAGTCGCACTCCAGACAGTTCTTTGCGGTTTTCTGTGTCGCGTTGCAGGGACCACAACCATTCAGCATAAGGGTGTAGTCACCAGGCTCAGCCACGTTACGGTCAGGTCTGAGGAAGGATTGGAGGGTTAAAGTTTGAACTTCAGTTTTGAGTGCGCGGCGGAAGTTTGCAAGCCCCCCTCGACGGACGTTGCCTGTTGATTTCTTTCGAAATTTGACTGGATGTGAGCGCAAATGTGACCGTCCAAATAAAATGTGGAACGTCGCGCGCGCGCGCGGTAGGGTAACATCCTTATCCTACGAACGCCGCACACTCAAACTGAGGTTCGAAAGCTACCACTTCAGTTAGGACGGATTTTCGTGAGGGAAATAATTATTTTCAGTTATTGCAAATATAATGTAACTGACACCCAAAGTTCATTTCCATCCATTGCACATTTAGTATTTATTATTATGTCCTACTCACGATACAATCAAGAATCAGAACCTCAGTTTCAACTGTACACTGGTTAACCTACATCAAAACTCGGGAACGTGTTAACCAAACACAAGGAAATATTATTGTAAATGATATACTTACGCATTACACAGCATCTTCTCCTCTCCAGTGATCTTGCAGGTGGTAGTCTCCTCAGACTGCTTCCAGGCAGAATCTTCGTAAGTCCAATTGTAACAGCCGTAGGTCGTAACGTTCATGGGGGCATTGCAGTTATCTGAAAGTGATGGACATGTTACGTTGTTGTCGCGAGAATGTACGTACGTGATACTGATTTAACAGCATATCCGGTATCCACGTACGTGATAACGTAGATGGTAACGTAGATGGTGCCGTGTGACAGGAAAATTTGTCGTGACTTGAATGACTGGTTGTTGACTTGAATGACTGGGTGTTGACTTGAATAACTGATTGTTGACTTGAATGACTGGTTTTTGACTTGAATGACTGGTTGTTGACTTGAATGACTGGTTGTTGACTTGAATTACTGGTTGTTGACTTGAATGACTGGTTTTTTGACTTGAATGACTGGTTTTTGACTTGCATGACTGGTTGTTGACTTGAATGACTGGTTGTTGACTTGAATTACTGGTTGTTGACTTGAATGACTGGTTTTTGACTTGAATGACTGGTTGTTGACTTGAATGACTGGTTGTTGACTTGAATGACTGGTTGTTGACTCGAATGACTGGTTGTCCGTTGTTGAATTGAATGGCTGGTTGTTGACTTGAATGACTGGTTGTTGACTTGAATTACTGGTTGTTGACTTGATTGACTGATTGTTGACTTGAATGACTGGTTGTTGACTTGAATTACTGGTTGTTGACTTGAATGACTGGTTTTTTACTTGAATGACTGGTTTTTGACTTGCATGACTGGTTGTTGACTTGAATGACTGGTTTTTCTACTTGAATGACTGGCTGTTGACTTGAATGACTGGTT
Organism: Beroe forskalii; assembly: GCA_011033025.1. Lineage (NCBI taxonomy): Eukaryota > Metazoa > Ctenophora > Nuda > Beroida > Beroidae > Beroe > Beroe forskalii. The sequence goes on from WFMF01000043.1 coordinate 177,932, forward strand.
GTTGACTTGATTGACTGGTTGTTGACTTGAATGACTGGTTGTTGACTTGAATGACTAGTTGTTGAATTGAATGACTGGTTGTTGACTTGAATGACTGGGTGTTGACTTGAATGACTAGTTGTTTACTTGAATGACTGGGTGTTGACTTGAATGACTAGTTATTGACTTGAATGACTAGTTGTTGACTTGAATAACTGGTTTTTGACTTGAATGACTAGTTGTTGACTTGAATAACTGGTTTTTGACTTGAATGACTAGTTGCTGACTTACCGCCGGTGCAATCTTCGCAGTCGGGAATATCGGTGCAGTTTCCGCAATCGAACGGAACGCCGGCGGTGTATCCAGTGTAGGCGGTCCATTTGGGCTGGAATTGGGGGTGTTAGGGGGAATTGGGGGGATTGGAGGGACGTTAAGACGTGGTTTCATCAGCAGTGTGTTGGGAGGACTTAAAATCTACGAATTTAAGTGGTTTTATCAGCTGGGTGTTGGGAGGACTTACAATCTACGAATCTAAGTGGTTTTATCAGCAGGGTGTTGGGATGACTTAAAATCTACAAATCTAAGTGGTTTTATCAGCGCGCACATGAAACTCACCCCCCTGCATTTGGTGTCGTCTCCATTACTGCAGGTATCAGCAACGGTGCTAGAGGGGTTGGTGCCTTCGTTGCAGCTGAGGGCGTAGGTGGCGCTAAGGAAGGCGCTCATGAGAACGATCAGACACTTCATGGTGCGACGAGATGTAGCTAGAGGGAGGGGATAGGTTAATTATAACGTTCTGCCGTGTTAATTCTAACATCCTAGCATGTTAATTGTAACATTCTAGCGTATTAATTCTAACGTGTTAATTCTACTGACTCAGAAAGATCAGACACTTCACGGTGCGACGATGTAGCTTGAGGAAGGGATAGGTTAATTCTAACACGTTATTTCTGATATTTTAACGTGCTATTTTAACATTCTAACGCCTTAAATCTACCATTCTAACGTGTTAGATCTAACATACAATATGGACCCGAGAGGTGAGGGTCTAACTCTATGCAATGGCTGATATTATCCAGACCGGTCAAATTGTAGATCGTAACCAATGAGGGATAAGCCTACCAAAAGGGCCGGTGGAAATAAAAGTCGATCATTGAGCGATATAAGACTGGAAATCAGCCATGTTAGAAAAACAAGATTTCATGCTGTGGCAAAGGAAAAGATGGGAATGGAGGAAAATTCGGAAGGGAAGTTTCCCACAATTCGGAGGGGAAAAACGAAGTGCAGCTTCTACGAAGCGACCGGGTTATAACAATAAGGCTCACGCAACGCTCCGACCACGTGACTTGAGAACCACGTGACTTGAAAACACGTGACACGATGGCAGAGTTGATCATTGTTCAATGCGCGTGTTACATATAGAAAAGTAAAAGTGAAAGGGAATCCAGCTGTTATGATCAAATTGAAGGATGAGCCGCGTTCCGTTTGCTAAACATTAGCTGGAATGTAGCCTGTAATAGACTCGTTTACATTGTTGCCCACATAGTGAAAGAGAGAGATTTATTACCAAATATGGGCATTTGAAATCGTGCCAGATATCAGTATATTTTTAGAATGTAAACAAATGCATCCAAACCTATTGCCTGACATGTTAAGTAATCTACTGTAGGTCAGAAACATGCGATCTGTTTAGAGTTTACTAAATACACCCACAATGTTATTTCACCAAATCAGCTTACAGATCAATTTCCATTGCTTGCAGGCATAATATGGTCCTATAATTGAACTTATCTCAAAGAGCACGCAAATTTTGACCCTGAGGGCCTGTCCAAAAGGCCGGTTGGATTGTATAACCATAAAATTGAGAAAAATGCAATCCAAGAGGTTCCGTGAAAGAATCCAGGCAAAAACAAAGCAATGACCTACTTCTTGACTTCAGTCAGGCGACCTCAGGGATAAGTTACATTGGGTCGGTTAAATGGCTAAAATAGTATAATGAAGGGAGCCGCGGTTAAAGGGGTTAAAAAGTAACCGGTCAAGTCACGCTGCTAGACAGGAGAAGTGGATCGCATGAAATTATACTGCAATGACCCAGGACCCTTGAACCCTGGCTGACTCCTTGGCTGATCACTAACTGAACCAACTTTTCAAATCCCAATCCGCGTACGACAATACTCATAGAGTACAATTTTCGAATAGTTTAACCTTCCAGGCATTCTCTAAAACATTGTGACCAGGCATTCCATGATATAATTCGAGTGGTTGGAAAGAGGAATCGAGTGTTTTGAGAAAATCAAGTGGTGGTCTCCTAACTATAGTTAGTTATACTGCTACGGAGTCAATCGTTGACTCTGTCCCGACCAAAATTGACGAACATTTGATAATTGAAAGCCGCCAACAGGTGCCGGCTGGCGCAGGGCGCTATATCGCCTTTATGAAGTAAATTTTATCAACTTTAATCACTGCTTATCGGTACTGATCAACGCTAATCAGCGCTGATCGGCACTATTCAGACCCCAATTAGGCACTTATCAACGCTAATCAGCGACTCTTAAACCAGTTTCTCATTGGTAATCCGACGGAAGTTCGAACGATGGTAGTTCGAACGATTCGAACTTCCGTCGTTTGGAACTTCCGTCATGTTTGACGACGGAAGTTCAAACTATAGACTTGCTTTTAGTTTTCCTCTCTTTACCCTTGGGGACCTGCCTTATAGGGTTAGGTGATGTTAACAGGTTATAAGGATGTTTTCTTTGTCCTTCACTCCATTGTAGGAAAGAGAAACTACTTCAACACTCTGTAATGGTCACGTGGAAGTAGTCACGTGCCTGGCAACAAGTAACATTCCGTCACGTGACATACACCATTATCTGTCCAAAAAACTACGTGGCAAAGTGAAAGTGAAAGGGAATCCAGTTATGATCAAATTGAAGGATGAGCCACATTCCATTTGCTAAACATTATTAGGAATGTAGCCTATAGAAATATGCATAAACCCGTTCTACTATTATATTACTTTAGCGAAATCCATTCATAACATATCTTAACATGATGAATTTGATATATATATTTTGTAGCAAGCTACTCAATATTTTTTTCAGTTTTCAGCTAATCAGCAGGATACGTATGACAAATTCACATAATCTACTGGCGTTCTTGAATAACTGACACAAATGGGGCTAAAAAGCCCCGATTTTTTGCAAGGCGGTAAAAAATGGCTAAACTTAAAAGATAGCATGGCCAAAAATAGGATTTAGGCTTTAGATTTTTCATAAAAAAAGTCCAAAGGCCGAAAAATCCACCCTAAGACAAGGTTGCGTTCTAGGTTAAATTCACTAGTTGCGCGCGTTGCTATAATAAGTTATATTATACCCCTCCCGAGCTTGTTTTAGCGACCGTGTAAGTTTGGTTATACGGTCTCCACTGAATAGCAGTGCAAAAAAGCTAAAAATTAAATTTGATTTTATAAAGGAGCACTCAAAAATCTACTTAAGCGATGAATCCGGACGAGGGTCGTCAGACCCGAGTGGGAAGAAATACTGTTGTTTGGTCAGAAAATAGTAGGTCTCAGCTATTTCCGGTCGGGGTATAATCCGTGTGACCGTATACCTTCGATAATGAACTCGGCACGTCTATCCAACTTACACAGTCTCGGCTGTCGCCTCGACCATGTAAGTTGCGGTATACGGTCACCACTTCGACATGTAACCGCTTAGTATAACTTCATTTTGTGGCGCGCACTAAATTGCACACGGTGCATTTTAGCGAAGAATCTGCCATTTCGTTTTTATGTACTTTTGAAACGTTTCAACTGTTGAGAATCATAATTTGATACGTTCTAATACTTACTGTTTTATACTTACTGTTTACTACTATTACTAACTCTAGTAAAGACATGGACTGATCAGGGTACAGCAATTCTGTACTGTGGTTAGTAGATAAAAATGCTTACTGTTTTATATAGAATTGTGCGATTGTTAGTATCTAAAGTTGCCGATCACTCCTTTTGGAGCGATCTGCACACATATGTGAAAGGTTTAAGATGTAAACAGATGTTACTATGAAAGGTCGATTGATAACGCATAATTGATGTTTTTTTAAATTCACTTGCCATTGAATTCACTAACTGGCTTTTAAATCAGCTAATTCTCTTGCTACATGTTTGGAGTTATCCATCTTCAATTTAAACTGTTCATGCATGTTATTAATAAACAACTTCAGGAGGTCAATGGAAACAATAACATCTAATCGTGGTGACTAGTATAATGCCGCGCTTGAATACTTGTATTGAAACCACTGTGCGCGCTTTCAACGGTCACGCGCCGCAAAAAGTACCTCAACGTCTCAAAAAGTCGAGACACCTAGGTTACAATTACTGTCAGACTATCATCGGTCCTTGACAGATTGAAGATCGGGCCTTGGGGATCACAGATACATTTTACTCTGCAGTAAGCTGTGACGAAGCCTGAATATGCACTGCCCAGAGAAAATATCTTATCATAGCTCATTACTTCATGAGCTTTAGAATTTACTTGTAAGCTGTGAAAATCTGCATACCCTGCAAATATTTTTCGTTACCTGGTCTCAAACCCAGGCTACCATACTGTTATTATGGCTCGACTGTGTTATATAATACCTTTAAAAAGTAGGAAATTTGAAAGTGATATTTTATACATATAACTGCAATATATAATTGAAACCTTTGAAAAAGCAATTCTAAGTCAGCACCTCAAACAGGTGCTGTGGGTGCTGCAGTACGATGAAACCAGTAGCTGACGTAAGAACAACGGAGGACTGCGAAAACACCAGGGTAAGATTATCATCACTTCAAGATATTATATGTAGAACTTATGTGTATCTGGTGGAATTATAAACAGGACAAGTATAGAACGTCTGTTTGGACTTAATAATCGGACTACATAAACTCAAATCTTCAAGAAAATTTAAAAATCGAAATCCCAAGAAAAATTTCACAAAAATTAGTAGTTGATGAATCCATAAATTCAACCCATTCTCCAGGAACACGTTTTGTCGGATAACAGCCTAGGACCCGTCGTTCAGATAACTCCGCCTACTGATAATAACAATGCCAGGTACTTTTGGATTGTGAAGCCTTTCTATACTTTATCAGGCAACCATTTTAAACCATAAATGTGTGCACATGCATCGATAGATGAAGGGATTGATAGAGACGCGCATTTTTGCAGTGCGCGCAATTTCCTTTCCATAGAGTTTTGTCGTTTTTTAGTATTTTAGTAAAACACTCAAATAAAAACGCGTAAAATAGTCACTATTTAACGCGTTTTTATCGATCGATCCATGTGTACTCAATATATGGGTAAACCATGACAAAGAGTCCCCCCTCAATCAACTATTGTGATATTTGGCCACTGCAATTGAAAAACTACTCCCCATTCAGCCATGCAGGCTATAACTCCAATTCAAAGTTGTTTTTACCCTTCTTTTTCAATGTGCTAATAGTATTTGAGCTGATCTAAAAACCAGTGTATGCTCGAAAGATTCCAAAGCAATGTCAGCCAACCCCTGTGCCCCTTTTTTACCTTTCCCTCCGTTTTGGACTCTCTAACTCTCTAAAAAGCCTTTATAAAAGTATATATAATCCAACCCAAGAGATATATTCACATATATCTATGTCTTACATTTCTAGTGCTGTGAGTGTCACCTATAGACCCCTACCGTAAGTAGAGCTGATACTACTCAATACTCATTCAGAATCTCTGTAATGCGTAGAATAGTTCACAGAATAGTAGAATGCAGTAAGAAATGCAATGAAAAATGCATTAAAAATTGATTTTACTGCATGATTTTGATATACTCAAACTTACAAAAAAATTTAAACTCCAAAGTGAACTATTCTATACAAATGTTATCATGATCGTCGTATGCTCTGTTTGTCACCTGTTGAAGGAGAAATATATCAGTTGGGTAGCTCAGTTGGTACCTACGATATTCTGAGTTCATTATTAAATAAATTGGGGCCAATAATTAATAAGATCTTTTTCTGTAAACTCTTTCGAATATTCTACTTTTGATATCTATTGATCTTTAAATCAATATATCACGCTACCCAACTTTCCCTCTACCTGCTTGGTTTCTTTATTCAATCTGTTCTTTGCCCTTGTACTCTTTCTTGTAAATTCTTGAAACCTTGTGAATGCTTTTGGAATGTTGGATTGTAAAACAATAAATTTGTTCCCTTTTCGCAATGTGGATTGTTGAATGATCAAGGATATACAAGATGAACAAATATGATAGAAAGAAAATATCGAAATATGTGTACATGTTCCATGTGCTGCATCATTGTTCGTCGTCCGCTCTATTCTCAGACAAACCGAATGCTTGAAGAATGAAGATTATTATGATTCAAGCATGTGTCTAAGTAATCTCGTACTTTCAATATTGATATCAAGCAAATTTCATAAAATTCTACGCCTTATTACTGTTTGTGATAACCTTTCGAAGGTACTAACTCTCTGTAGTAACTTTGCAAAGGTGCTCAATATCCTAATAACTTTGCAAAGGAGCCACCACTCTGTGATAACTTTGCAAAGGAGCTAACTCACTGCACTATCAATATAGTGACGGTACAGATGAGAAGTACTGCGGCATGGGACTGGGTGTACCCACTCAGATGATGCGAACTATCAGTAGTGGCAGCAGTGGGATTGGGAGTATGACTGACGATCCTCCACTGCATACAGGTACCTTGTCCTACCTGATATCGACGGCGTATTTGCTTCCCCACGGGTTTATTTGATATCGGCCAATCAGCATTCAACGCGCGATTTAACAGTAAACTCAGGCGCTGATTGGTCGATTGCATGACGATTAATCACAGATTCTACGGGTAAGCTAATACGCGACCGATATTATAACTCAGATTCTTAAAGCTCAAAAACATGCAAACACAGGTGGAAACTCAAGTGTACCGTGAGAGAGTATTGTACAAACACGGGGTGTTCACGTGCAGGGACACTCAGTTTACCAATGCGCAATGCACTTATTCGATTTCATAGTGTTTGTACAGTGTTTTCCCAGGATCTTTGTGGTCAAAACTTCTGGCTAGTTCGGTAAGAATAGTTAATGCCCATATCTTCAGAAGTTGACGAGAAATCCTGGATGCCAAAAAGCGAGAGTCTCGACTCTGTCTGTATTGACGATGTGACGAGTAAATCAAACGGTGTCGACACCGACGACCACGCCTCTCCCTACCACGAGGGAATCAAAGCTCCAGTCGATATCATGATATGCCCGGCTGACAACGACACTCCGTCACCCCTCACGCGTGATAACCTCACGCGTGATAACGACGTGACGCCGTGTGACGTTGTGTCACGTGATCTGAAGAGTCCGTGCCGTGCTCCTTCAGAAACGCTGTCGTCGCACACGGCGGAAGAGTACGATGAGGTGAAGGTGTGTCCGTGTGACGTGTGTCCGGTCGTCATGACGCAGCTCCCGGAGAAACCTCACGTGAGTTATTACTAATTATTTATGTATTTAAGTATTTATTTCATTTTGAAACATGTTTTATCACCTCAGCTATCATCTTCGCTCACTTTTCCTATAACATAGATTATTAAAATAATTTAATGAATCTATCATTCCATCCCCTAGGGTTGCTGCTCAATACTCCGGTACATGCTGAACATCGGTTACTTCCTCATCGCCTTCCCCTTCCAACTCCTCTTCTCCTTCACCATTCCCAACTCCATGAAGCCTCACCTCCGGAGGTTCTACATCGTCTCCTTCGTAGGTAAGTTTCTAATGAGAAGAGTGATTAGTTTATTATATTTTGACTCTGAGTCAAAAGAGAAGACGATGATCTCTTTTGGCTTCGAGTCAAAAGACAATGAATTATAATCAGTCTGCTCATTGAACTATGAGACTCGCCCTAGTGTCCCTACTCTGTAGTGAGCGGCGTATAACGAAACGCTGAAACGCATTTTTTGCGTACGCATATTTGCTATTTTGTGGCGAGCGATCAGCGCATTACTCCACCATTACTGACTTCCCCCAATAATTACCTCCCTCATGCCAGTAATTACTTCCTCCCAGTAATGAATTCCCCCAATAATTAATCCCCCCCCCCCCAGTAATGACTCCCCCAATAATTACTCCCCCCAGTAATGACTTCCCCATATAATAACCTCCCCCCTGTAATGAATTCCCCCAGTAATTATACTTCCCCCCCATTCAAAAACCCAGGCAACTTATGCAACATATTGTACTAACATCTAGGATAATAAAAGGACAAAATTACTAACATGTGACCTGCTTGACGGTTGACAACAAACATCCACAGAAATAAAATTGTGAAAATAATCAACAGTTCCGATTGTATACATTGACCAGTCGCTAGTGGACACTGTTCATCACTGTTTACAATTAATGCTATTGCAGCATTGCTCCTCCTCTGCTAGGGAGCTCAAGTTACAGAAACAGGCAACCCCGTTCGTATTTGTATGTCAGGTTGCCCAGATCTAGGCAACCCACTGTATTATTGTATGTTGCGTTGCAAAAGCATGTTAGTCATTTTCATGTTAGTCCAACAGTGAAGTGGGGAGGTAGATAAATGAATTGGCACTATGTAGAGAGAGCGGGTGTCCTGTTCCTCTCCACGCTATGCTCTGAGGGGTTTTGTTCGATCGTGGGTTTTGTTGCTATTTTTCTGCTCTCGTCGTAATTTTGATAAACGAATTAAAGTTCCAATGGATCACGGGGATTCAGCGGGGTGCCTTCCTTTATAGAGAAGTATACAAGCAAGTATACATGTGAAATCGACCATTTGGTCGATCTGTTTTTTATAACTATTACCCTAACTGGTCTGTTCTGTAATGGTCTGTTCGGAATGCCTCAATTTCCCAAAGTCAGCATGCATACACGCAGGGATCAACAAGGGGATGCTGATAACTACACTACACAATATTGGGGCAGACGTTTGTCTCTCGAATCTCGCAGCATTCGTGAAATTAAAACAAATGGTACCTCTCTATTCGACCCATAGATTTAAGCAATATAAGAGGGTAAAGCCTTGTGTGTCTGTATAATTCTAGTGCAAGTGTCAGCTTTTCAGTGTTGGTCCAGAACCAAAGTGTCTGTCCGTAAGCATCCGAACAAATGACCGAAACGAGAACTGATGATGCTTAATCCACACCCTTTCAGGTACCACCCGTAGCTATACTCCAATACAGGAGTCGGAGCACTGTCGGCGGGCGCGGGGTGCTAGGGCCTAGGCTTGGTCTCGCTCTAATCCGAGTCTGGACCTTGCTTGGTCCCGTGTCCCCTGGCACGGGTTGTTCGATCTTTTCAGGACTCTAGTCCGAGTCCTGTTTTGATTTAGCGTATACAAAACAAAACAAAACAAATGCTCTGACCTATTTCATAATTCAATCAAAATGCTTGCATATTATCCCCAATTCCCATTGATATGCAACGTTACTCCTTGAAGAAATGTGCCTAAAAATACTTAAGAACTTGAATAGCGCTTGGTGGTGGCTGGTTATTGCAGTACGTTCCCATTTTAGAGAGGAGTAGAAACATGTATGAATGTCATAATTATGATTGTGTGACGACACTGAAACAATACTAACATGACGTCCTTCAAAAATCAGGTTGTACTAACATTACTACAGGTTCTAGAATGGGGTACTTCCCCCTGTAATTACTCCCCCCAATAATAACCTCCCTTTCAGGCAGCGTGGTGTGGATCGCCCTCCTGAGTTACACCATGGTAATCATAGTGGAGAGGTTCGGGTGCATCGTGGGCTTCAATGACTACGTTATGGGTCTCGTGGTGGTGGCTGCTGGAACCAGCGTCCCGGTAAGTGGAAGTTTAACTTGTGAAAAAAAAAACATTTCCTTGTGGTTGGGCGGGGATGGCATTTCAAGGTTACGGTGCTTCGGTTGGTAGTATTCCAGACTTTTACGTTCAAATACAAGTAAGTAAGAAATATTATCTTTAATTTAATTGAAATCGTCAAAAACTGAAAATAATACAAAATTAAATTTACTGAAACACTCAAATGAAAAATTAATGTTTGTTTACCGGTTAACAGTACTCCTGAATCGTTTTAAATCGTTAAAATCAAATACAAAATAGATAGATACTAAAACTCAAAACTCATTGTTTACTAAAACTATCATTCCCATTTTCCCACCATTTAACTTTCTCATTTTCTCGACTAACTAACTTCCTCATTGACATTTTCCTCACTAACTAACATTCCCATTGTCCCATCGAACTAACTTCTTCATTAGCATTGCCCCCTCTAACTAACTAAATACCTCATTGTCCCCTGAAAATAACTAAATACCTCATTGTTCCACTAACTAACTAACTAACTTTCTCATTGTCCCCACTAACTAACTGACTTCCTCATTGTCCCCGTGAACTAGCTAACTCTCTCATTGTCCCCACTGACTAACTGACTTCCTCATTGTCCCCGTGAACTAGCTAACTTTCTCATTGTATCCACTGTCCATCGTCCCCTCTAATTGCTAACTTCCTCATTGTCCCCACTAACTTACTAACTAACTAACTTTCTCATTGTATCCACTGTCCATGCTGGCATTACTGTCCCCTTTACCCGGTGGTCCAGAGGGACAACAGTACTTGGTATAGACATATCTGATAGCGTAGAATACAGCAGCAAGAGGTAGCCAGCACACACCTGATATTGAGAGAGGTATTAAGGGTTTTAAGGTTGGAAGCTGTAGGATGAATCTTGTAATACCCTAAGACATCTACATTTATGCTTTTATGGCGTTGCTGTTCTGATCGTTGCCCGTAATTGCAAACTAAATTGACGGTATTTTCATTGAAATCGCCCCATAACACACTCACCTAGCAATGTAGTCATCCTTGTTTTACTTGAGAAGAGGGGGAGTATGACCACTGCTCCAGATAACAGGAAGAGGAAGGCTGTTATAGCTATTGGGAACTGAAGAATTGGGGGTTTGGATTGGGTGTAATTCAAATTGGAGAAGGTCCAGAATCAGTACAAAGTACCTTCAATAACTCATTTTGAAAGACTTCAAAATCAAACATACATGGAAATTTGACTATCAAGAAGTCTCTAATGAAATGTGAAAAGGGGCTCAGTTAAAATCAAATTAAAGCATACCTTGAAGGGTCTTCTAATCTCTGGCTGAGTGAACCTCAGATAAAGGATTATTGAGAAGGTTATGTTGTAAAACAACCACTCTACTGTTCCCAGGAAAGGAATTAGTTGGAACACGTCGAATAGTAGGTAGACACCTATTGTACTCCCCTGAACAAAGCCAGATCTTGATAATTGATATATGATTGAATCTGTGCGCAGCTTATAAAGTATGATTCTTGACGTTATAAGGAGACAATCGGCAAGGTGGTAGCCATACTGCAGTTTGCGCGTGTTTTGTGAGTGCGGCGTAAAAGACTTCTAAATAACGTGTCTGTAAGACGCGCACATTAAAGACGTGCAAACTTCAGTTCTAACTGCCACAGATAGCTTGAAATAAACCAGATTCCTCTCACCAGTACTATGACAGCCGGGACTGGAGTGTGGAAGGTTGGGCTGATCCAGGCCATCCAGTGCGGAAACACGTCCTGTTGAGCTGTCATCTGCAGAGTGGACATAATGGGAAGTGGCGGAGTTTACTTCAAATGGTAACACAATTTGTGTTACTATTTGACGTAAACTCCGCCACTTACACAATGTAAAAGATTTCTGTGGGGCTGCAGGGGTTCAAAAAACGTCTTGTAGGAATCGGCCTTACTAGTGCCCTTACTAGTGCCCTTACTAGTGCTTTGAGTCTACAAGTATAATGACCTCAAAAAACTGGTCAGATATCTGAACTGCAGCTGAAGAACACACCTGAATGTTTCGTGATATGCAGAGCGTTCCTCCTCCGATACAACCGGCACAGGACACTAGCAGACCCACACTCATGATAATCTCACCCACCTTGCCAAACGCTGCGAACCCACTTTCCTGAGGAATGCATCTTAAAAACCCTAAATACGGATTTAAATGCGGGTTTTTATACGGGTTTCGACTTGCACGACCAGATTTTAACAAATAAAGAATAGATGAAGATCAGTTAAACTCAGGATTAGAGTTGTCTCTGACTTTCCCCGGAGTTTTAGCCTAAGAAACATGATGGATTAAAACTACCCATTCCTCACCATGGCTATGGTGTTGGTTGCCACTATGGCTGACACGGGGAAGATCAGGAGGTACGCCACGTTAGCGAGCGTGTAACTCACTGTTACCCCGAATATGCCAAAGAAACCGGCCAGTGGGAGCGTTCTCTCCGGGTTCTTTAATTCGTCGTAGATGGGTGGGTTTGTGTTTAGGAAATTAGAATCAGAGTCTCAAAACCTTTGGTTTCATTTCAAATAGAATTAGACATGAGATTTCAAGTCTGAGACTTCAAAATCATTCACAAACTGGAAATTTGAGCACCAAGAAGTCTCTAACAAATTTGGTTTCAATTAGATCGGTCTGCAGGCATACCATACAAAGTAAAGAAATTCTCCGGTTAACTGCAAGTAAATCAGGGAATGCTGCATACCGTAGATGTAGTTAAGAGCATTCCAGTACTGGTAACTGAAGATGCAGAAGTAGAAGGCATTGGCGTAGTCAGCTGGGTTGGAGGACCCTCCGGTGAACGTGCTGTTCGGCATGAAGTTCTCTGTCTGACCTGACAATGATTATGAAGCACAGTGGTCACCTTTAATCTAGATTTTGTGTTGAGACGCACAATTTGAAAAAAGCAAAATTTGAATTTGACACGGTCTGAAGTGATCCTCGCTCAGCTTCAGTTCCTACTTCCTTGCAGAACCTGCCGTTCAGCATTAATCCTTGGTCAAGAACTTTTAATTCTCCAAGAACTTAAGATTTTCTAAGATTGACATTTGAGTCAGTTGCATTGACCCTTACAGTCAGATTTAAAACACTTACCTTGACCCTTGATGGCAACTGTTACACCACAGACAAGAAGGAAAGCCACTGCCCCGAACTTTACCACGGATGCAACGTTGATCAGCATCGAGATTATCTTCACTCCGAAAATGTTCACTATCATCGCTGTAGCTGTGACAAGAGGCAAGGCATGAGAAGGTTTTGAGGACAGTGGAATAACCAACTAAATGTTTGGTGAAATTTGAAAATTGTAAAATAAATCAGCCACGAAACTACCAGGGACTCGGCCTTGGCAAAACTCAGCTAGAATCCCAAACTCAGACATTTACTGCATGTCATATAACATTTCTCAATAAAAGAAAAAAGTTGCTTTGATAATACCAACCTACAAGACACGCAGCCATGACACGTATCATTTCCATGTGTAGCGTGTGTCCCCAGATCAGGTTTGATAGGTACTCTGAAAACACGATAGCAACCACTGCCAGAGACGCAGGCCTGACTAGTGGTGTCAAGTGATAGTGGTGTCAAGGCGACAGTGGTGTCAATGTGAGGGTGGTGTCAAGGTGAGAGTGGCATGGTGTCAAGGTGATAGTGGTGTCAACGAGGCAGTGGTGTCAATGTGACAGTGGTGTCAAGGTGACAGTGGTGTCAAGGTAACAGTTGTGTTAAGATGACAGCGGCCAGTGGTGTCAAGATGACACTGATTTAAAGATGACATTGGTGTCAAGGTGATGTGTCTCACCTGACTAGGAACGCCATGCAGAAGGAGAAGAGGAATGCTAGGAATTTGCCGTATGTCTTGTTGATGTAAGCGAATTCACCGCCCCCAACGGGGATCATGGTGCCTGGAATATGTAAGAAGATGATATTGGGAATTTGGATGGTTCTGATTTGGCTAGACACGGATTATCTGAACTTTCTGCGCCAGTAAAGGTTGAAAGGTTGGAAGGCGATTCCAGGGGCAAATCTCAAGGATTATCCTGGGTTCTCTAAAGAGTGTTATTGACAATAAATCAAAGATTCACCTAAGTCTGCGTAGGCTAGAGTGCTGAGTGTGGCTACAATCCCTCCGATCCCCCACACTATCAACCCTCCTCCTGCACTGCCCGTCTTCTCGAACACTCCTGGGGATGGGCAGGGGATCAGGTAAATAACCGGGGTCAGGTGAATAACCGGGATCAGGTGAATAACCGGGATCAGCTAATATGAGGTCATTCCTTGGTTCATGAGATGAAACGTCATACAACCACGTCACTTTCTTTTTTATCAAAGTACACATTCATTGAAAAATGATATTAAATCAAACTGAAAACGGTCGTATGAAAGTATACCAATGACCCCCTACTGACCCCCAGCTGACCCCCAACTGACCCCCTGCTGACCCCCTGCTGACCCCCTACTGACCCCCTACTGACCCCCTGGTGAACCCCTACTGACCCCCTGGTGACCCCCTGGTGAACCCCTACTGACCCCCTGCTGACCCCTATTGACCCCCTGCTGACCCCTACTGACCCCTGGTGAACCCCTGGTGACCCCTGGTGAGCCCCTGGTGACCCCTGGTGAACCCCTACTGACCCCCTGCTGACCCCTATTGACCCCCCTGCTGACCCCTACTGACCCCCTGGTGAACCCCTGGTGACCCCCTGGTGAACCCCTACTGACCCCCTACTGACCACTTCCTGATCATAATTCTAACATATATCATGAATGTTTTAAAAGCATTTAAAATAGCACTCAGCCTTATAATGACGCTTTATTGGTCAATTGCCACTCGATCAAGGCACCCTAAACGCACGCTCAAAACATAAACGAGTCAGTTATATTTTTCATGTTCGTTATGTTATTCTGTTATTCAAGTCAGTCAAATAAGTCAGGACAGTCACGTTAGTCAAGTTATTCAAGTCATTCAAGTCAGTTCTGTCAGTCAGGTCAGTCAGGTTAGTCAGGTCAGTCAGGTCGGTCAGGTTAGTCAGGTCAGTCAGGTCGGTCAAGTTGGTCAAGTTAGTCAAGCCAAATTAGTCAAGCCACTCAAGTCAAGTTACTTTGATCAAGTCATGTCAAGTCATGTCATGTCAGTCATGTCAGTCATGTCAGTCATCTCAGTCATGTCAGCGTGCGTTTAGGGTGCCTTGATCGAGTGGCAATTGACCAATAAAGCGTCATTATAAGGCTGAGTGCTATTTTAAATGCTTTTAAAACATTCATGATATATGTTAGAATTATGATCAGGAAGTGGTCAGTAGGGGGTCAGTAGGGGGTCAGTAGGGGTTCACCAGGGGTCACCAGGGGTTCACCAGGGGGGTCAGTAGGGGGGTCAGCAGGGGGTCAGCAGGGGTCAGCAGGGGGTCAGTAGGGGTTCACCAGGGGTCACCAGGGGTCAGTAGGGGTTCACCAGGGGGGGTCAGTAGGGGGTCAGTAGGGGGTCAGTAGGGGGTCAGCAGGGGGTCAGCAGGGGGTCAGCTGGGGGTCAGTAGGGGGTCAGCAGGGGGTCATTGGTATACTTTCATACGACCCTGAAAACATGTCCATTCACGAACCTCTGGGAGATATGAATATTCCAGCTCCGACACAGTTCCCGAATAGGATGGCACTTGCTGAGAATACTCCAACAGTACGGAGTAGACTGGCTGGCTTCTTAGCCTGGAGAGATTGGAGTATATTACCATACCTTATTGGTCTTTATTTAACCGGCCCTTAAGGACAAAAACGACTTTGAGATTTTTGTCCAAAGGGCTGGTTAAAAAAGAGAGTATGGAGATTAGTATGGTCCGTGGTGCCTCGACCTTTTGGGACAAGACACATGGGGTAGGGTCACCAAAGTATGGAAATGTTTACCTTCAAATTAGTGGTCAATTAGTCATATCCTTTCAAACATTTGAATGTTAGTTGTTAAGATAATACGAAAGGGCTGAAAAGGACTGACTATACCTCCTAATCAAACATGAGAACAGACGCTTTTCAACCTTCAATCACACATGTGAACTGACCTTTTCAACCTTCAATCACACATGAGAACTGACCTTTTCAACCTTCAATCACACATGAGAACTGACCTTTTCAACCTTCAATTACACATGAGAACTGACCTTTTCAACCTTCAATCACACATGAGAACTGACCTTTTCAACCTTCAATCACACATGAGAACTGACCTTTTCAAGAAGGGGTGAAGCCTCGCCAGCTTCCATCCTGTCGATATCTCCTTTTAGGGAAGAGTTAAATTACTGAAAGTGAAAACAAGCAATAACTATAAGCATTCAAGTTATAAGAGATTGAAAACTCAAAAGTACTCAAAAACATTCAAATAATAAAATATGAGAATAACTATTTTTGTGGCACAAACATAAACAATAAAACTACGACTAAAATCATAACTCTGACGGCTGTTTTTGCTTCAAAATAGTGGTCACTCTTTAGAATATAAACGAAAAACTAAGCACGTACGATGCAATGATTTGAATGACATTTTATCTATTCTCTTATCTACACTACTGAAATACTGATAAGAATACATCCTGTATATGGATTTATATCAGTTATCAAATACCGGTTGAAATGACGCCATAGAAAAATTGCTTTATCTTAAAACTTTATAAGGTTGCTACAGTTATGACGAGGGCATAGTTGCTTACGTCGGATAGAAGCACTAAGCACTAGCAGAATTTTATGTGAATATTTTTCTTGCGCCATAATGAATGGAATGATAAGATAAAATCTATGACTTCAAACTTTTCCAAACACGTACCGAAATATGGGTGCTCATATTACTGCAAACAGCTCAGAGACAACAACTTCATCATGTGAATGTGTGCACTGCGAGTACCACTTAATATGCTAGCCTTACTTTTAACGCGATTAAGATGAATTTATGCTGTGGTACTCGCCGCACGCCCTAGGCCTGTCTTTTCATACGTCGTCACATGAGAGACTGAGCTGACTGAAGAGGTCACAACATCATGGAATTCTCTGAAATCTAGCATGGCTGATAAGAAAGCGGCCTGACATTGATATTATGGAGATAAGATTACTCCATCTCGTGTCAATGCTCTGATGCACATAATTAGATTTTCTAAAAAATAATTATAACTCGGTTCCGACGAAATACCGTAAGAAGTGTAGTATGATTATTTTCAGATTTCGCCGTGTTTTGGTAATTCGAAACACAATCGCAGTTCCTCATGTGACTTGAAAAGTTGCAATTTCAATTTTCAATTAGTAATTGCAGCATTGAAACGACTGACAAACAATAATTGCAAATTACAGAATAATAAAAGTGTAAAAATTTGGGTTTCTGAATATTGGTAATGGTAGCTCCATCTCCCGATATACGAAAACTCTTGAGCTTAGAATAATTGTATCATTCTAAACTGTAAAGCCCTAACAATCATTAAATTCCAGCCTGTCTCGATATTCCTGTTTAAATATTCCGTTTAGAAAGTAGTGCTTGCTCGAGCAATATTGCTCCTTAGCCCCCATATCTAAAACATTAGTTCTATTAAAACCCCACGTTTCAGGACGCGTTAAGCTCTGTGATTGTCGCCAGGGAAGGGCACGGTGACATGGCAGTTTCCAATGCTCTGGGTTCCAACGTGTTTGACATAAACCTGGGTTTAGGGCTGCCCTTCCTCATCAAAACCATCTACCAGAACGGACCTCTAGTGCTCATCAGTGAGGTGAGCTACTGTTTTGATTTATGAGATTCTCGAATTGCCCTCTTGAAATTGCACCGAAAAGAAAATTTCAGCACAAAACTCGCGTAAATCGTGGCAAATTTCAAGTCAATTTCAAGTCAATTTCTGCAGTTTTCAATGAAAATTTCTCCAATCCCCACTCACCCTGACTCTAACAACCTGCCCCGTCAGCTATCTGAAGACGTAACCCTGACACCTCACGCTAAGTTCGGTCTAATCCTCCTCCTTGTCCTCATCCTCGTCTACCTCCTCATCTCCCTCAACCACTTCAGACTCACTCGGTCCGTCGGAGTCTTCCTCATCGTCTTCTACGTGATCTTCATAGGCTACTCCCTCGTGCAGGAACTGGTGTGTGAAGGGGGTACGAAGTGCTAGCGATATAACTCTAGCGAGTAACTTAATGCTAGCGATAACTTCAGGTCGAGGTAATTCTAAGTGCAGGCGATAACTTTAGCAAGATACAAAATGTTGGCGATAACTTCACTTCCAGCGAGCAACAAAATGCTAGCAATAAAACCACCGATTAGCGAGGTTGTAAGTGCTGGGCGCTGGCGATAAGTCCAGCGAGGTTGTAAGTGCTGGGCGCTGGCGATAACTCCAGCGAGGTTGTAAGTGCTGGCGATAACTTCAGAAGAGAATATGCTAAGAGGTGCAAAGTGCTAATTATAGAAGTGCAAAGTGCTAAAAATACCTTCAGAACATTAAATCCTGTCCAAATGCAATCTGAAAAAACTGCGATGGTTTTTCGAAAGTCGTGGAATACTTGAACATTTTTAAAACAGTTGAAATAATTCACAGTTCCACAGAGAGTGAGCATATGAGAAATCGTATAGTCGTATCAACTACTGAGTAATAGCTATACTGATAGTATCAGTCACAATCGTGAGAGTTGAGTTTTGCTAACGTATGGCGATGGTCAGATAATCTTGTGTAGGTATGAGCTATATAAGTATAACATATAAGGAACATCTTTATTGTAAGCTACAAGTACAAGCAAGGAATATCTAAAATTAGTGAAAACGCACAAATAACATTTTAAAAGACCCTACAGTATGTGATTTGATATGGGGGGCCAACCCCCATGGTACCTTTTATTTAAGTGCCCCTATAGACGTGCCCCTATAGATGGGTGCCCATCTAGAATCATGTTTCGTATCAATTGGGGCTTTAATTTTGAGAAGTTTAATTCCCCCCCCCCCCCAATGGCCAATGGGGGTTTAATCTTTGAGTTAGAAGGGAGATGGTCTCCCAATGATAATAAATCTTAATCAAAAAGGCGTTATCAACGTATCAAGGCTTTTGGTTTTGTGTTATACTGTTATGTCTAGTATGTATAGAAATAGTACGTTAGGAATTCATATGTATATTTTTGTTGAAATATTTGTGAGTTGAACAGTGAGATGCAGCAAAGATTGTCACAAAATAAAATGTGATTAGCCATCAACTAAATTAGATTTAGAAATGATGATTGTAATAGAGTGACAACATAGTATGAAGTAACAAAACTAACATTCGAATATGAAATAATAAAATAGTATAACCGTGGTGTCTCGAATCTTTGACGCGCGGCTTTTCACGATGCGCGGTGTGGTTTTTTCATTTTGTGATAAAGTCCACCCACGCGCCGCCAAACAAAAGAAGTACATCTTAACTTATGCCGTACGTCAAATGAGAAACCACAGTGAGATGTATCATGTATATATTTGTTATCTACAAACTTTAAGTATGATATGAAGGCGGTATCCCCGGTGGAGTTATTATTAAATGCGTTTAAGTCCACTTTAGTTGTTCATTATTCATTAATTTGTTATTCATTAGATTTCAATCATCAATACTCCTGCCAGTGCCATGAATATTGTATAAAACAGCTGAATAATGAATTGAGAATTTGAATTTGCGGAAAACTTCTCCGCAAATTAAAATTTCGAAAAGGATAAATTTCGAAAAGGATAAATATACAAAAAAGAGATATCAGACTTCAGCGAGAGAGAGAGAGAGAAATGTTTAATTCTTATTTGTGTCAACAATTTCTAGTTTTTAATTGAATAGAATTATAATTAATCAAGTGTCCTTTTATTTCAAACGTCCACCATCTTTGATGATTCTGAATTTCCATTTGATTCGATTTCGTAGGATGTTACCCTACCCTCGCGCGCGGCGCAACGTTCCACATTTGGACGTCACTTTGCAACCATCCACGTCACTTTGCAACCATCCATTCTTGATAGACGGCCGCGGCGCCTTATTATTTTGCAACACTCTTCAGAGAAGCTCGCTTCTGTCGTCTGTGGATCATGAAAAGGAAGATTAAGAGTACTATCAACCAATGGAGTTCGCGCGCGCGCCTCTTCTGAAGAGCGCGCGCGACGTGCGCCACTTCAGAGGAGCGCGCGCAAGAGCACGTGCGTCTCTTCAGAGGAGCGCCGGGCCGCGCAAGAGCATGTGCACCTTTTTACAGTTTCACACTTCAGAAGAGCACGTGCACCTCTTCAGAGGAACGCGCAAGTGCACGTGCGCCTCTTCAGAGGAGCGCGCAAGTGCACGTGCACATCTTCACAGGAGCGCGCGCAAGTGCACCTGCGCTGCGCCTCTTCAGAGGAGCGCGCGCAAGTGCACGTGTGGCTCTTTAGATGAGCGCGCGCAAGTGCGCGCGCCTCTTTAGCGGCTTGCCAGAGCGCTGGTTAGGGCAACCAACTAGCTCGCTGATGCAGCCGCGAAGTGGCTGGGACTGAACAGTCGTCGCGTGCGTCACTCGGAAGGGTCTATCATCGATTTGCTAAACACGTATATCCCTGTGTGGGTTGCGCGCGCGGCGCGTACACACACCTATGCGGGCTTAGGAAATCATCGATAGACAAATTTCTTTTTGCAAATATTGCAATAAACGATGAAGTTTTGTAAACAGTTTGTTGTGAACTTGTGGAACCGTATATCGCTGAAAAGCAAAAGAAAAATATCATATATTATTTTTGAATTAAATCATTAAAAAAAGAAAAATATCATATATTATTTTTGAATTAAATCATTAAAAAATCATATATTATTTATACTATGTAACTGTCAATTTTAATTGCCATGTTTCACAACCCTTTAATGGGACACACGAGCTGATAATTGTTATTAATAGTAGAGTACTTTCAGAACATCTTTAGTGCTACAATCATATTTGAGGCCCCCCTTACCTGATTACCTCAGTTTGTTATTTTAATGTGTTGTGTTGTAATAATGTGTTGTGTTGTAATATATTATGAAAGTCAATTTTGCAAAAAAAAAACAGCCTACATGCCATCCAGTAAATTTTGGAATGGAAAAAGGCATATAATATTCTTCTAATTTTATGGAGTCACATTGAATGCAGATAACCAGTGGTCCATGGTGCTATTGGGTATTGTACAGTTTAAAACAATAAATTTCCTGATAATTGACCTTGAACTTGCTTATAGCATTGACTGAAGGGGAACACTAAAGTTTTAAAAAATGAATCAAATCAGAACTACTTTACCCCCACAAGCTTTACTGTCTGTTTTGAGAATATAATGTTGGAATGAATATATTACTTCTCATCTTCAGAAATGTTAATTTGGAGATAAGCACCTTCATGAGATCATTATGTGTATGTGTGCACATGGATTGATCAAAAGTCCTGTTGAAAGAATGCACAAATTTCAGCAAAAATTCAATTAAAAGCAAATTGAAACCTTGTGTGCACACTGTAATTTTAGACTTCTTTGGGCGCAGAAAAATAGAAGGAAACAATTATTTGTCTAACAAGTTGAAGTTTAATCAGTGTTGAGAAATAACTCATTTGTGGCTAAGAAAAAGGCATAAATATTCATCCTTAATTATCTCTTGTTTCAACTCTGCATTATTAATTATTCAATTGTTAACCTTTTTTAAACATTCAGGCTTGATTTTAACATTGAGCAATGGGCGCCTATGTTCAAGGGTGTGTTTTTTAATGAAAGTTAGTTTTTAAGTTTTTATTGTATTGAATTGTGATGGTTAAATACCATTAACAGTTGTTTTTTACCTTTTTATTCAAACTGTTTTTGATAATTTATTACATCAATTTGAACAATTTTTTAGATTTAATTTAACTAATTCATGATCTCAGGAAGGTGCTTATCACCAAATAGAGTTCTCTGAAGACGGGAAATAATATAATCATTTTCAATGTTGTATTCTCGAAACTGGCAGTAAACCAGCGGTGTAAAGTAGATCTGATTTGAATCCATTTTGGCATTCTTAGTGTTTTACTGGGGTCCCCTCAGTCAATGCAAAAGTACTTCAAAAAATTTCCCAAATTTAAAACAAAAATTTTAAAAAAAACCCTTCCCCAAATTTGCTTTTTTCGTCGTCCATTAAAAACATGCGTAAAAAAATTATTTTTAAATTTTAAAGCCCACGACCTTATATTCGGTTAAAGGGTAACGGCCATAGCTCCTTATTACTGCCGAACTTGAAATTTGATGGGGGAAACCCAATCGAAACATTATAAAAGCCCCCCATTCATTTAAATGCCTCATGCCTCATTTTCTAAACAGCAATGTATAACAATTATTAGTCATAAATTATAGGTATTTTTTTTACGTAAGAGAATCCATCAAAAGATTAAGTTTTTTAACGCTCGTAAACCCGAACTTCATTTTGCGTTTTTGTGGCTTAAATTTTTAAAAGGGGCGAAGTATTCATTGTTTTTGCCCCAAACTCCGCCTAAAAAAGACGCGGAAACCCTTTCGGTCCCCCTGTCGCCGAGCATTCCAGATTGCCCCTGAAAAAGACTTTTAAATTTTTCGAAAAAGAAGGGCCATATCAAATTTCAGTAAGGAAAATTACTGTTGCGAACTGTACAACACTTAAATATTGTTATACACAAATTTGGGGAGGGAATTTGAGATTTGTGTCAATGGTCCCCCTCCTTTTGAGTTCCCCCCCCAAAAAATAAATTTTTTCTATTTAACATCAACATAGTTAAAAGTTAACCCAATGTCTTTTGTTTTGAATTTTGTAATTTTATTTCAACTTTTTTTTTTCCCCCTTTTTTTTCATTTCCCCCCTGATCAAATTTTTTTTTCCTTTTTTTTTTTAAAATCCTTCTTCCTAATTTTTGATTTTTTAAATTTTGTTTCTACCGTTTGTTTTTGTAATCGTTTGAACTGTATTTGTGTTTGGGGTGTAGGGGGTAGAAAGAGGTGGGGGGAGGGGGAAAGGGGGGAAAGGCACCAAGGAGGAATGAAAAAGGGGGAGTGATTAAATTCTTGCGAAATGTCAAAATGGAATAAAATCATTTTTTTTCCAAAATCTCAAAATGCGAATAAATTGGGGGTTTTTTTCTAAAAAATACGTAAGTTAAAATATCTCCTCCCCCTTTCGGGGTTTTATCCCCGAGAAATAAGGGGTAGATGAGTCTTATCATAGCTAAACAGTGAGTTGAATTTAAACCGCTTTTTTCTTAGGGTTCAATCAACTATAAAAAGTCCCTCTAAATTTTGGGGAAAAAGGTGAGGGCATCCGAAAACGCCCCATTTCATTTTCCAGACAAATTTAATTTGGGTTGGAGTCAAAAGTCAAACTTACGTTACAAATTTTACCCGAATGGACGAAAAAACAAACTTTAGTTTAAAACTAAAAAAAGAAGAATAAGGGGAGGGCTCAAAATTCAAACATAAAGTTCTAAACTTTTGTTTAAACACCCCCATAGGGCATCTAGATCTTTTATTTCAAAAAATGTATGTGTAGGGAGGTATTTGATTTACTGATTGAGCTTTGGGAATTTGATTTTTGCTTATATGAGGTTGAACTCAGTAGGTAGTCACCTGTCCCCTTTTACGGGAATTAAATTAGTAATAAACACTGTTGTTAAACCCCAATAAAAAACGAGCTGACTTTTTGCAAAGTACCCATCATATAGTAAAAGTCATTGATTCCTATTGTTAATTTTATTTTGTGTTGAAAGTTCCCATCACGATTCGGGAAAATTTCCCATTCAAAAAAGCGTAATTAAGTTTCTTCGCTCAAAAAAACGGAAAATTTTTCCCGAAAAAAAGATTTGGTTTTCTAAAATAAAGTTTCTACAGTGAAATTGGGACGGGGAAAGACCCGTTTCTACATAGGGTTTAAATTGGCTTGGGGGAAGGGAAAACCAGAAGGGTTGAATCTATTCAAAGCTCCTTTTTTTTCAAACTTTTTCAATTTGGGAAGAAAGTTGCCTTTATCCCGGGTTTCCGGCCTTTTTTTTTTTTGGGCTTTTTTCTTTTTTTTGGGGGTAGTGAGGGGGGTTTTTTTAAAGGGTTTTTTCCCCTTTTGGTTAATTGGATTGTTTAAGGTTTAAAAAAAATTTTTTTTATTTAAAGGGGGGAAAAATTGAGTTAGAATTTTGGAAGTTTGAAGGGGGGCAAAGGCTCTTTTGGGAAAACCATTTTTTTTGTTGAGGGCGATCCCCGAATTTGGGAAAATCACATTGTTAAACCTGACTTTTATTCCCTTCCCAATTTTAAATCAATTGGAGTTAGGCAAATTTTTAAAAAAACCAAACACAGGGTGTATTTTGACCCCCCCCTTTTTTCTATTTTTTTTCCGCTGATGTAATTTAATGACGTACCTATACTTAGGTCTTAGTAACAAGTTACAACCGACTATTACTAACCGAGACACAATCAGATAATCCCTAATGACACAGAACAACACAACGTCTTTTGCAAGGTATATGCTTGTCACATATCCCTTTACTTTATAGTCTTTATTATAGAAGTAATCATCAGAATTTTGTGTGCACGCGATTTTTGTTAAAATCTCACAATGGTACAATCACAAAAGTTCTAAAACTATAATTTAAAACATGTCTTTGTTAAAATGTGGATTATTTTACGTCATCCTCTTACTACAAATTATACTTGAAAATTCCTTGAAATTCCTTGAAAACTTCCTCTGATGATTCTCATGTCTCATTCAAGAATAGGATATGTTTCTCTTCGCGTATATTAGTATTGTTAATCCGCAGGTAAATGTCATGTGACGTCACCAAGCACTACCGCGCGGTACAAAAGATGACGTAACCGGGAGATACTACTTCGTGAGCGATCTCTTATTATTGAAATTGTGCAACTATATCCTCAAAACTAAAGTCTAAAGACAAAACTTATGTCTCGGACGATCTATCTAATGTCAAAATAAAATGGAAATGTGGTTATAGAACCACTAAAAGCAGTTGTTTGACGCTTGTGACGCCATTATCACGAGTTAGAATGGTGTGTTGATGACGCCATCATCATGTGTTGGAATGGTGTGTTGATGAAAGTGCTTGTGTTCTGCCCCTACTAGAACACTATACAAGTGGCACGCTTGAAGTTCAACACTGTGGTTGACCACATAGACTCACGTCAGTAGAGATTAAAATGACCAGTTCAATTCTACGGAACTATACCGCCAAAACACAAATTCTGGCATCATCAAACATTTAAACAAAAGCAAAAGGAAAAGCAATTTAAAGGGCTCAAGGGTGTACGACATTTCATATCAGGACACTTTATCTGACCTTAACCATAACCCTAACCCTAACTGGAACACTAACTTTAAGTCTAACCCTTACCCAAACCCTAACCCAGACCCCAACCTTTGCTTAGAGTTGAGATTTTGCGATCAGATAAAGTGTCGTGAGATTAAATATCCGTTCCCCGAATTAAGAACCGCCCACAAGTATATTATGTCATGTCTTATTTGGATGTTACCCAACCCTTGCGCGGCTACAGCCCACGTTCGGACGGTCACATTTGCCCACGTCAGAAGAAATAGACGGACAACATCCGACGTGTCAAGTAGCGAAGTTTTGACTAAACGCCGCGTACGAGAAATAGGCGGGTAGGATGACGTCATTCTCATAGCTCAATGTAGTGAGATGATGACGTTGAACCGCCTAATTTTGATGTGCTGGGATTAATATTGCCATATTGGATTGAATAAAAAACGAGTGGAGAATTAGTATTGACGTTATTAAAAAACGGAGTAATATCCCAAGTTTTGGAACCTCAAGCTAAAAGCCTTAGAAGCTTCTTTTAACAAAGTGTCGAATGTCGATATCCTACGTGCGCGGCTTTTCGTGCGCGGTGTAATCGTTCGCGGTGTAATCGTGTACGGCTCACTGAGACACTGCACTATAGCCTGTTAGCTGGGCACGACTGCGCTGGGCACGGAAAAGCCGCGCACGTAGGACTAGGACTAGGAGTTCGATACGCTACCGTATATCACAAATAGTTTGACTATGCTATGTATTATTTGGATTGTAAATTAAAACGAAGGAAGGGACGGTTAAACTTAAACGTTAATCATCAGCATTGCGCGGTAAACTTGTCATTGTCAACTGTGATGTGGTTCCTTTAGACGTTCCATGAGATGAGTGTAATGAATATCACTTACATGGACCAACCAGTGTGAATTGCCAGCCAATCACTCTGCGTTATGGGCCAATTACTGAGCCAATTAATGGGCCAATTAATGAGCCAATTAATGAGCCAATCAATAAGCCAATTAATGAGCTGGAGGGCAGAGAGTGAACCAATCAGAGATGGTCATCAAATCATTACTTCTTCACCGTACAATAATAGCTGTAATCGAGTAATTTTATACAACCCTATAAAAAGTAAATTAAAAGCTGGGCGATGCTGTGCGGTAGTTATGAAAGGCCCACTGACCCAGAGTGATCGGTTCATCCTGCATGTGGTCCTCTCAATCAACTTGATAACATGATAATGACTTAATTGTTGTCATTATTATCTTGCCCCCCAAATCGATCCATTCAAATAAACTTCAAGCAAATTAGGTGCATCTCGTGTGCATGACATCCTGCGTCTGGTGATAATGCTGCATTCTGTTGACGCCAGACAGAGGACTATAGATTCTGCAATTATTGTTGGGATTGTTAAGCCGAGTGTAAACGGCAAAATGGTACCACAGGAACACGACAAAAATTAGCCTCCATTAGCCTCCATTAGCCTCCATGGAGGCTGAGTGGAGGCTGAGTGGAGCCTAAGTGGAGGCTAATTTCAAAAATTAGCCTCCACGGAGGCTAGTGGAGGCATGAGGCTAATTTTTGAAAAATAGCCTCCACTATGGAGGCTATATTAGCCTCCACTAGCCTCCATTAGCCTCCACTAGCCTCCACTCAGCCTCCACTCAGCCTCCACTCAGCCTCCACTCAGCCTCCATGGAGGCTAAATTTTTGGTTTAGCCTCCACTAGCCTCCACTCAAGAATTAGCCTCCATTAGCCTCCACAGAAATTTAAAAAGTCATTTTTGTGGAGGCTAAAGCCTCCATATGGAGGCTAATGGAGGCTAATGGAGGCTGAGTGGAGGCTAAGTGGAGGCTGAGTGGAGCCTAAATCAATAAGCCTACAAAACACAAATTTCTTGCTGAAAATGGTGATTTATGTGTACTAATGTGAAAAACAATATATAGCTTCAAACTTTCAGACAGCTCCAACTGTCCTACACTCAGCCTCCACTAGGCTCCACTCAGCCTCCACTAGGCTCCACTCAGCCTCCACTCAGCCTCCACTAGGCTCCACTCAGCCTCCACTTAGCCTCCACTAGGCTCCACTCAGCCTCCACTAGGCTCCACTCAGGCCCCACTAGCCTCCACTAGGCTCCACTCAGCCTCCACTAGGCTCCACTGCCCACCACTAGGCTCCACTAGCCTCCACTAGGATCCACTAGCCTCCACTAGGATCCAATAGGCTCCACTAGCCTCCACTAGGATCCATTCAGCCTCCACTAGGCTCCACTCAGCCTCCACTAGGCTCCACTCAGCCTCCACTAGCCTCCACTTAGCCTCCTACCACTCAGCCTCCACTAGGCTCCACACTCCACTAGCCTCCACTAGGCTCCACTCAGCCTCCACTAGGCTCCACTAGGCTCCACTAGCCTCCACTAGGATCCAATAGGCTCCACTAGCCTCCACTAGGCTCCGTTCAGCCTCCACTAGGCTCCACTCAGCCTCCCACTGTTCCACTCAGCCTCCACTAGCCTCACTAGGCTCCACTCAGCCTCCACCCAGGCTCCATTCCCAGCCTTCCCCTCACTGGCCTCACTCAGGCTCCTCAGGCTCCACTGAGGCTCAGTCCACTAGCCTCAGTGGAGGCTCCGCAGGCCTGGGTGGAGCCCAGTGAGGCTGAGTGAGCCTAGGGAGGCTGAGTGGAGGCCAATGGTGAGGCTGAGTGGAGGCTGTGTGAGCTAGTGGAGGCTGAATGGAGCCTAGTGGAGGCTGAGTGGAGCCTAGTGGAGGCTGAGGGAGCCTAGTGGAGGCTGAGTGAAGCCTAGTGAGCCTAGTGGAGGCTAGTGGAGGCCTGAGGCCTGGGTGCCTAATACTAGACTTTGGTCTATGTTACAAAATGTACTCTTTTGTAAAAACATGACATAAATTTAATTTTGTGAGGCTAGCATATTATCTGTGTTTTTCATGATTTTAGCCTCCATTTGGAGGCTATAGCCTCCACTAGCACTGTCAAAATAGCTTCCATAGAATCCAAAAATGACTTTTTAAATTTCTGTGGAGGCTAATGGAGGCTAAATCTTGAGTGGAGGCTAGTGGAGGCTAAACTAAAAATTTAGCCTCCATGGAGGAGGGCTGAGTGGAGGCTGAGTGGAGGCTGAGTGGAGGCTAGTGAGGCTAATGGAGGCTAGAGGCAAATATAGCCTCCATAGTGGAGGCTATTTTTCAAAAATTGGCCTCATGCCTCCACTAGCCTCCGTGGAGGCTAATTTTTGAAATTAGCCTCCACTTTGGCTCCACTCAGCCTCCACTCAGCCTCCACTCAGCCTCCATGGAGGCTAATGGAGGCTAATTTTTGTCGTGTTCCTGTGGTACCATTTTGCCGTGTAAACTCCTTTTGAGGAGTATACCTTATCCCGCGCACAAAAAAGGGCATTTTCAACAATTTGGCAGCGTGCACAATGTAAATGACGTCATTGTGATCGCCTCTTTATTCTTTTATTCCCAGTCCATTACCCATAAAATAATCTTGCCAATCTTACCGACAATTCCAGTATTCTGCAAGTTAAGATTTCTGCTACTTTGCCGAGCATATACTTGCTTCTTGCTGCTCCCAATCCATATAATCATAATAATAGCATGTAAGATATATAGCCTCGAGGGCTCAGTATAATACAGTCCCAAAAAGGGCCACTTTGACTATAATCAAAATACTTTGACTTTCTATTTCACTTTCACTCCCACTCATCATAACTTGTAGACTTTCTCGAATACACTTTCTATTCCACTCCCATTCATCAAAACTTCTAAACTTGTAGACTTTCTAGAATACTCTATCTAATTTCACTCCCATTCATCAAAACTTGTATAGACTTTCTCGAATACACTTTCTATTTCACTTTCACTTTCTCTATTTTCGGATTGTTCCAACCTGTTTCTTGAGTCGTGAGCTGTAGGATCAAATTGGAATATATATATGGACAAATTGGAATATCCCCAAGTCTTCACGACGCCGCCACTTTTTTGTTTTAGAAGAAAGAGGCGATTTAAAAATCACCAACTTACCATTTTAATTTTTGACTTTTTGAGTCCTCATTATGTGTCCATTGACAAGCGCAGTACTTACTGCTCACAATGGAGCATTTTTTACTCCATCAGATGATTGGAACGCTGTAAAGAATGTTCCGCTTTCACTGATTATACTGTAAAAGGCGTATTATGCCATCAATTTACCATGTTACAGGTTAATGTATGATAATGACGTCATCAATTCACCATGTCAATCTGGGATGGTGTGCCATAGATTCACCGTGTTAATGTATGATAATGACGTCATCAATTCACTGTGTAAATATGGGATGGTGTGTCATAGATTCAACGTGTTAATGTATGATAATGACGTCATCAATTCACTGTGTCAATATGGGATGGTGTGTCATAGATTCACATTGTTAATGTATGATAATGACGTCATCAATTCACTGTGTCAATATGGGATGGTGTGTCATAATTCACCGTGTTAATGTATGATAATGACGTCATCAATTCACTGTGTCAATTTATGATTATGACGTTTCTTTCTACCGCCGTTTGCTCTTAAGAGAAGAACAACTACATTGAATATTGCTGTTCGGTCTGCTACATGTATTGACCGCTATAACTTTTATAATCGCAACGAATATATACAAGCTCTTCTGTCCTTCAATCTGCATTTAGAATCTCGAATGAGAAACATAACATATATTAAAAGATGTAAACGGGCATAAGTTTCACTTTCTCTTTCACTAAGACTTAAAGATGCTATATAGGCTAAGTTTGGTAAATGATGATTTATAAACGAGTACTGATAACAGATAAAGATGAGTTATTTATAATTACGTATCAATTATAGGATTATACCTGTGTTACGCATGGTGATTTATGATAAAGGGACAGATAAAGATAAACTATAATTATCTAATTATATGTTTCAGTATCTCCTGTATAACTTCCATTTATCTCCTGTATAACTTCCATGATTAAACCCTGCGCGCGAAAAATAGGCGGAGCAACGTCATCAACTCACTACATTACGCTATGATAATGACGTCATCAACTCACTACATTGCACTATGATAATGACGTCATCAACTTACCACATTGCGCTATGATAATGACGTCATCAACTTACCACATTGCGCTATGATAATGACGTCATCAACTTACCACATTGCGCTATGATAATGACGTCATCAACATACTACATTGCGCTATGATAATGACGTCATCATAACCCCTATTTCTCCTGCGGGCATATTGATATTAAATTTATGTGCAATGATGTAGAAGTTTGCAAACAGCTCAGCCAATAGCCAATCAGCGGGCAGTACCATGCAGATCCTGTATGCTAATTGGCCAAACCTGAACGCGCTGTGAGTCGTTTCACTGTCGTCCAGCGATCGAAAGAACGTGCACATGTGCTCGTGCACGCGCGGCTTTGCACGAACTTCATTGTAGAAATCTATAACTCAATAACTTCCACGAAAAGCTGCACGTGCGCAAGCACTTTCGTGCGTTTTTATATCGTTCGGTCGATGGACAACGGTCAATGATGCAGGTGCTTATAATTATGAGCTTGATGCTGATTGGTTGGTATTTTGCATGCTTGATACTGATTGGTAATAGTAATTTGTATGCTTGATGTTGATTGGTTAGTATTTTGTATGCTTGATGCTGATTGGTTAGTAGTTTGTATGCTTGATGCTGATTGGTTGGTATTTTGAATGCTTGGTGCTGATTGGTTTGTATGTTGAATGCTTGATGCTGATTGGTTTGTATGTTGAATGCTTGATGCCCATTGGTTATTACTGCTTTGCCTTGTTTCGAATGTAGATTGGTAGCAGCTCTACTCGTTGCCCTGCATCTCATTGTAGAAAGAGAAACTACCTCAACACTCTGTAGTGGTCACGTGCAATGAGTCACGTGTCTGGCAACAAGTTACATTCCGTCACGTGACATACACCATTATCTGTCGTTTACACGAACCAGAAGACTACGTGGCAAAGTGAAAGTGAAAGGAATCCAGTTATGATCAAATTGAAGGACGAGCCATATTCCATTTGCTAAAATTTAGCTGGAATGTAGCCTGTAATAGACTTGTTTACATTGTTGACCACATAGAGAAAGAGAAATTTTATCGGGTAAAATTGTTATTTTTGCAGATGCAAAACTAAACAAATTGTTCTGCAGATTTAATCAGATTCAAGGATGAGTCACATTCCATTTGCTAAACATTAGCTGGAATGTAGCCTGTATAGACTTGTTTACATTGCTACCCACAAAGTGAAAGAGAAAGTATAGCGGGTAATATTTCTGCAGATAATTGCATAATATGATAATCAACAGTAGTCAGTAGGTCTGTTTCCAATAAGTGGCAAAATGTGCATACTGTTTACTTTGCGAAATAGACTTATTGAATCATTCGCTTACATTTGACATAATTTATTCTTTCCGTCCTTCTTTTCTCGTGAGAGAAAAGAAGGAGAAGGAAGAATTACATGAAAGAAATTACATTTGAAGGTGCCCAAAAGAATATTTTGGGATATTTATGGAGATGTTAATTTGGAGTTTTTCGGAAAATTCCCATATTTTTACACTGCCACAACACTAAAATTTTCCTCCGCATAAATATCCCTCGTAAGGTGGTTAATAAGTTAAGGGTATAATATTTAAATGATTAGTAGCTATAATTGTGGTATATAATGGTTTTGCCGGTATCAGGTGCTTCTGCAGCCCCTGCCTTCCCCCTCGCACGATCGACAAAATTTCAAAATAACGAGTTTTATCTTTTCTAAGCAGATTATCCTTTTTGATCACTTTTACTCACTTTCTTACGTGCAATGTTCTCAAATTCTAGCTAGTGAGGTGCCTAGTGTCATGTCTACTCTGCCGCAATTTTAAGGAAGACACACTTATTTCTGTAAAGGAATTTCTTACAGATTTGAGTGAGACTGCATCAGCAGCTCAACAAATGCCTGGAAAGCACGTAAAAAGTCGCTACCTCTGCATATCAACTGACGGCAATAATCACATGATTCTCGGAAGCTCCTGATTTAAAGTTTATCGTATCATTTAACGTTTTAAACTTGCTCTCTAAGTCCATATTATGACCCAAAGCCAGGCCCTAACCCAAAACCAGGACCGGACTAGCCTTACGCAAACCCTAGCTCAAACCCGGTCCCAGACTAACCCTAACCATATAAACCAAACATGGGCCCGGCTTCGTTGTTGAGGACTGTCCGCCACTGTACTCATCTCAGCCACTGTATTCATCGAGCCCGGAGGCCCAAGCTCGATGTTCATGCCATGTAGGGCGTTTATCGTGATAATTTTCATCTTAACACTCCCCCAAAATTCCCCTACAACACTCTCCCTAAATACCCTCAAACACTCCCCCTAAAACACTCCCCCTCAATCACTCCCCCTAAACACTCCCCTTAAACACTCCCCTTAAACACCCCCCTTATTAAATACTCCCCTTAAACACTCCCCTTAAATACTCCCCTTAAACACTCCCCTTAAAACACTCCCCCTAAAAAGGGGGAGTATTTTAGTAAAATAGGTACTCCCCTTAAACACTCCCCTTATTAAACACTCCCTCTTCAACACTTGCCCTGAAACACTTCCCCTAAAACACTCCCCCTCTCGTTTTTACGAATGGCTTTTCTATATTTTCTATTTTACGGTAATAACGGTTCCCCCTAAAATATTTCCCCTTAAACACTCCCCTTAAACACTCCCCTTAAACACTCCCCTTAAACACTCCCCTTAAACACTCCCCTTATTAAACACTCCCCTTAAACTCTCCCCCCAAAACACTCCCTCTTCAACACTCCCCTTAAACACTCCCTTCAACACTTGCCCTGAAACGCTTCCCCTCTCGTTTTTTACCAATGGCTTTTCTATTAAAGTTTCCTCGAACAGCCCGGTACTACGGGACTCTCGTCCCATCGGGGGCCAAGAGCAACGGAGCGCTCGTCTCCGGCCTGTAGGACCCACTCCGGGGTGCAGTCTGGGCCCTCACCGGCCCATCCTTCTTCTAGTAGTACTACAGACGCCCCCCCCCCAATGACCCTATTTACTCTTGCATTTTGTTGTCTTTAGAATGTTCCAGAAACTGTTTTTATAGATCACTGTACAAAGTTACAGTGATTCGATCAACTCATGTTTTTTCCCCATTTTGTGCAGTTGCAGTGATTCGATCAACTCGTGTTTTTTCCCATTTTCTGTAGCCTATATGGAATAAGGGTATCGGCTGCTAAACTTGTTATACTTGTTTGTTGCCCTATTAAGCAAATGGAATGTGAATCCTTTCTCAATCTGATTAAATCTGCAAAACTATTTGGTTAGTTTTGCAACTGCAGAAATGATAATATTACCCGCTATACTTTCTCTTTCACTATGTAGGTAACAATGTAAACAAGTCTATAGGCTACATTCCACCTAATGTTTAGCAAATGGAATGTGACTCATTCTTCAATTTGATCATAACTGGATTCCCTTTCACTTTCACTTTGCCACGTAGTTTTCTGGTACGTGTAAACGACAGATAATGGTGTATGTCACGTGACGGAATGTAACTTGTTGCCAGGCACGTGACTCATTGCACGTGACCTCTACAGAGTTACGGAGTGTTGAGGTAGTTTCTCTTTCTACAATGGGCTGCAGGACAAAGGAAACATCCTTATTACCTGTTAACTATGTAAACGTTATCATAGGTGTTTATACAATGACGTCATTATCATAGCTTTTAGTGGTGTGTTAACCATGTGACAATGCCTACAATTCTTTCTTTACCTGACCCGGGGAGCTATATTGAAAGGCAGTCCCAACATTAAAATGCTGCTGCAGTTTGGTGCGGTTTGTGTTTCGTTCTTGCCAAATGAGAAACTGTTGTAAGGGTCGATGATTAGCGTTGATTTGTGCCCAATTAGGGCCTAAATAGCGCCAATATTCCCTGATTAGCTATGATCATTGATCAGTGTTTGCTGCCTATAAAGGCGGTAATATCGATAATATCGCTATATTACCAGCCTGCACTCATTGGTGGCAATCAATTATCAAATGTTCGTCGATTTTGGTTGGGACAGAGTCAACGATTGATTCTGTAGCAGTATGATTAACTATAGTTAACAGATTTCGGTCCAAACCCAAATCTACTCCACTTAAAAGGAGCCTTTCTTGATGGTTCTAAATATGCGCCGCCAGAAATGGCGAGGATGTATTGGGAGTAGGGTGCGGTGTGTAGGTAATGACAACACTTAACACACTTTTGATATTTATTAGCTTTATAAAGGATGACTTCAATCCCAGACCCCGCATTGCGTCAAAACATACCACCACTAGATTTTCTTAAAACACTCGATTCCTCCTTCAAACTGCTCGTATTATATCACGGAATGCCTGTTAACGATACTTTAGAGGATGGCTGGAAGGTAAAATTCTTCGAAACTTTTACTCTATAAGTAGTGTCCAACGTGAACGCGGAAGGAATTTTAAAATATTCCAATTAGTGATCAGCCAGGGAGTCAGCCAGGGTTCAAGGGTCAGCCAGGGTTCAAGAGTCAGCCAGGGTTCAAGGGTCAGCCAGGGTTCAAGGGTCAGCCAGGGTTCAAGGGTCAGCCAGGGTTCAAGGGTCAGCCAGGGTTCAAGGGTCAGCCAGGGTTCAAGGGTCAGCCAGGGTTCAAGGGTCAGCCAGGGTTCAAGGGTCAGCCAGGGTTCAAGGGTCAGCCAGGGTTCAAGGGTCAGCCAGGGTTCAAGGGTCAGCCAGCCAGGTTCAAGGGTCAGCCAGGGTTCAAGGGTCAGCCAGGGTTCAAGGGTCAGCCAGGGTTCAAGGGTCAGCCAGGGTTCAAGGGTCAGCCAGGGTTCAAGGGTCAAGGGTCAAGGGGCCAGGGTTCAAGGGTCAGCCAGGGTTCAAGGGTCAGCCAGGGGTCAGCCAGGGTTCAAGGGTCAGCCAGGGTTCAAGGGTCAAATAGGTTCAAGGGCCAGCTAGGGTTCAAGGGTCAGCCAGGGTTCAAGGGTCAGCCAGGGTTCAGCTAGGGTCAGCCAGGGTTCAAGGGTCAGCTAGGGTTCAAGGGTCAGCCAGGTTCAAGGGTCAGCCAGGGTTCAGGGTCAGCCAGGGTTCAAGGGTCAGCCAGGGTTCAAGGGTCAGCCAGGGTTCAAGGGTCAGCCAGGTTCAAGGTCAGCCAGGTTCAAGGGGCCAGGTTCAGTCGCCAGGGTTCAAGGGTCAGTCAGGGTTCAAGGGTCAGCCAGGGTTCAAGGGTCAGCCAGGGTTCAAGGGTCAGCCAGGGGTTCAAGGGTCAGCCAGGGTTCAAGGGTCAGCCAGGGTTCCAGGGTTCAAGGGTCAGCCAGGGTTCAAGGGTCAGCCAGGGTTCAAGGGTCAGCCAGGGTTCAAGGGTCAGCCAGGGTTCAAGGGTCAGCCAGGGTTCACGGGTCAGCCAGGTTCAAGGGTCAGCCAGGGTCAGCCAGGGTTCAAGGGTCAGCCAGGGTTCAAGGGTCAGCCAGGGTTCAAGGGTCAGCCAGGTTCAAGGGTCAGCCAGGGTTCAAGGGTCAGCCAGGGTTCAAGGGTCAGCCAGGGTTCAAGGGTCAGCCAGGGTTCAAGGGTCAGCCAGGGTTCAAGGGTCAGCCAGGGTTCAAGGGTCAGCCAGGGTTCAAGGGTCAGCCAGGGTTCAAGGGTCAGCCAGGGTTCAAGGGTCAGCCAGGGTTCAAGGGTCAGCCAGGGTTCAAGGGTCAGCCAGGGTTCAAGGGTCAGTCAGGCAGGGAGTCAGCCAGGGAGTCAGCCAGGGTTCACGGGTCAGCCAGGGTTCAAGTGTCAGCCAGGGTTCAAGGGTCAGCCAGGGTTCAAGGGTCAGCCAGGGTTCAAGGGTCAGCCAGGGTTCAAGGGTCAGCCAGGGTTCAAGGGTCAGCCAGGGTTCAAGTGTCAGCCAGGGGTTCAAGGGTCAGCCAGGGTTCAAGGGTCAGCCAGGGTTCAAGGGTCAGCCAGGGTTCAAGGGTCAGCCAGGGTTCAAGGGTCAGCCAGGGTTCAAGGGTCAGCCAGGGTTCAAGGGTCAGCCAGGGTTCAAGGGTCAGCCAGGTTCAAGGGTCAGCCAGGGTTCAAGGGTCAGCCAGGTTCAAGGGTCAGCCAGGGTTCAAGGTCAGCCAGGGTTCAAGGGTCAGCCAGGGTTCAAGGGTCAGCCAGGGGTTCAGCCAGGGTCAGCCAGGGTTCAAGGGTCAAGGTCAGGGTTCAAGGGTCAGCCAGGGTTCAAGGGTCAGCCAGGGTTCAAGGGTCAGCCAGGGTTCAAGGGTCAGCCAGGGTTCAAGGGTCAGCCAGGGTTCAAGGGGTCAGCCAGGGTTCAAGGGTCAGCCAGGGTTCAAGGGTCAGCCAGGTTCAAGGGTCAGCCAGGGTTCAAGGGGTTCAAGGGTCAGCCAGGGTTCAAGGGTCAGCCAGGGTTCAAGGGTCGGTCAGCCAGGGTTCAAGGGTCAGCCAGGGTTCAAGGGTCAGCCAGGGTTCAAGGGTCAGCCAGGGTTCAAGGGTCAGCCAGGGTTCAAGGGTCAGCCAGGGTTCAAGGGTCAGCCAGGGTTCAAGGGTCAGCCAGGGTTCAAGGGTCAGCCAGGGTTCAAGTGTCAGCCAGGGTTCAAGGGTCAGCCAGGGTTCAAGGGTCGGCCAGGGAGTTAGCCAGGGTTCAAGGGTCAGCCAGGGTTCAAGGGTCAGCCAGGGTTCAAGTGTCAGCCAGGGTTCAAGGGTCAGCCAGGGTTCAAGGGTCAGCCAGGGTTCAAGGGTCAGCCAGGGTTCAGCCAAGGGTCAGTCAGCCAGGGTTCAAGGGTCAGCCAGGGTTCAAGGGTCAGCCAGGGTTCAAGGGTCAGCCAGGGTTCAAGGGTCAGCCAGGGTTCAAGGGTCAGCCAGGGTTCAAGGGTCAGCCAGGGTTCAAGGGTCAGCCAGGGTTCAAGGGTCAGCTAGGAGTCAGCCAGGTTCAGGGTTCAAGGGTCAGCCAGGGTTCAAGTGTCAGCCAGGGTTCAAGGGTCAGCCAGGGTTCAAGGGTCAGCCAGGGTTCAAGGGTCAGCCAGGGTTCAAGGTCAGCCAGGGTTCAGCGGTCAGCCAGGGTTCAAGGGGTCAGCCAGGGTTCAAGGGTCAGCCAGGGTTCAAGGGTCAGCCAGGGTTCAAGGGTCAGCCAGGGTTCAAGGGTCAGCCAGGGTTCAAGGGTCAGCCAGGGTTCAAGGTCAGCCAGGGTTCAAGGGTCAGCCAGGGTTCAAGGGTCAGCCAGGTTCAAGGGTCAGCCAGGGTTCAAGGGGTCAGCCAGGGTTCAAGGGTCAGCCAGGGGTTCAAGGGTCAGCCAGGGGTTCAAGGGTCAGGGTTCAGGCAAGGGGTTCAAGGGTCAGCCAGGGTTCAAGGGTCAGCCAGGGTTCAAGGGTCAGCCAGGGTTCAAGGGTCAGCCAGGGTTCAAGGGTCAGCCAGGGTTCAAGGGTCAGCCAGGGTTCAAGGGTCAGCCAGGGTTCAAGGGTCAGCCAGGGTTCAAGGGTCAGCCAGGGTTCAAGGGTCAGCCAGGGTTCAAGGGTCAGCCAGGGTTCAAGGGTCAGCCAGGGTTCAAGGGTCAAAGTCAGCCAGGGTTCAAGGGTCAGCCAGGGTTCAAGTGTCAGCCAGGGTTCAAGGGTCAGCCAGGGTTCAAGGGTCAGCCAGGGTTCAAGGGTCAGCCAGGGTTCAAGGGTCAGCCAGGGTTCAAGGGTCAGCCAGGGTTCAAGGGTCAGCCAGGTTCTTCAGGGCCAGGGTTCAAGGGTCAGCCAGGGTTCAAGGGTCAGCCAGGGTTCAAGGGTCAGCCAGGGTTCAAGGGTCAGCCAGGGTTCAAGGGTCAGCCAGGGTTCAAGGGTCAGCCAGGTTCAAGGGTCGCCAGGGAGTTCAAGGGTCAGCCAGGGTTCAAGGGTCAGCCAGGGTTCAAGGGTCAGCCAGGGTTCAAGGGTCAGCCAGGGTTCAAGGGTCAGCCAGGGTTCAAGGGTCAGCCAGGGTTCAAGGGTCAGCCAGGGTTCAAGGGTCAGCCAGGTTCAAGGGTCAGCCAGGGTTCAAGGGTCAGCCAGGGTTCAAGGGTCAGCCAGGGTTCAAGGGTCAGCCAGGGTTCAAGGGTCAGCCAGGGTTCAAGGGTCAGCCAGGGTTCAAGGGTCAGCCAGGGTTCAAGGGTCAGCCAGGGTTCAAGGGTCAGCCAGGGTTCAAGGGTCAGCCAGGGTTCAAGGGTCAGCCAGGGTTCAAGGGTCAGCCAGGGTTCAAGGGTCAGCCAGGGTTCAAGTGTCAGCCAGGGTTCAAGGGTCAGCCAGGGTTCAAGGGTCAGCCAGGGTTCAAGGGTCAGCCAGGGTTCAAGGGTCAGCCAGGGAGTCAGCCAGGGTTCAAGGGTCAGCCAGGGTTCAAGTGTCAGCCAGGGTTCAAGGGTCAGCCAGGGTTCAAGGGTCAGCCAGGGTTCAAGGGTCAGCCAGGGTTCAAGGGTCAGCCAGGGTTCAAGGGTCAGCCAGGGTTCAAGGGTCAGCCAGGGTTCAAGGGTCAGCCAGGGTTCAAGGGTCAGCCAGGGAGTCAGCCAGGTTTCACGGGTCAGCCAGGGTTCAAGGGTCAGCCAGGGTTCAAGGGTCAGCCAGGGTTCAAGGGTCAGCCAGGGTTCAAGGGTCAGCCAGGGTTCAAGGGTCAGCCAGGGTTCAAGGGTCAGCCAGGGTTCAAGTGTCAGCCAGGGTTCAAGGGTCAGCCAGGGTTCAAGGGTCAGCCAGGGTTCAAGGGTCAGCCAGGGTTCAAGGGTCAGCCAGGGTTCAAGGGTCAGCCAGGGAGTCAGCCAGGGTTTAAGGCTAGGGTTCAAGGGTCAGCCAGGGTTCACGGGTCAGCCAGGGTTCAAGGGTCAGCCAGGGTTCAAGGGTCAGCCAGGTTCAAGGGTCAGCCAGGGTTCAAGGGTCAGCCAGGGTTCAAGGGTCAGCCAGGGTTCAAGGGTCAGCCAGGGTTCAAGGGTCAGCCAGGGAGTCAGCCAGGGTTCACGGGTCAGCCTGGGTTCAAGTGTCAGTCAGGGTTCAAGTGTCAGCCAGGGTTCAAGTGTCAGCTAGGTTTTAAGGGTCAGCCAGGGTTCAAGGGTCAGCGAGGGTTCAAGTGTCAGCCAGGGTTCAAGTGTCAGCCAGGGTTCAAGGGTCAGCCAGGGTTCAAGGATCAGCCAGGGTTCAAGTGTCAGCCAGGGTTCAAGGGTCAGCCAGGGTTCAAGGGTCAGCCAGGGTTCAAGGGTCAGCCAGGGTTCAAGGGTCAGCCAGGTTCAAGGGTCAGCCAGGGTTCAAGGGTCAGCCAGGGTTCAAGGGTCAGCTAGGTTCAAGGGTCAGCCAGGGTCAGCCAGGGTTCAAGGGTCAGCCAGGGTTCAAGGGTCAGCCAGGGTTCAAGGGTCAGCCAGGGTTCAAGGGGTCAGCCAGGGTTCAAGGGTCAGCCAGGGTTCAAGGGTCAGCCAGTTCAAGGGTCAGCCAGGGTCTGGCAGGTCAGCCAGGGTTCAAGGGTCAGCCAGGGTTCAAGTGTCAGCCAGGCAGGGAGTCAGCCAGGGTTCAAGGGTCAGCCAGGGTTCAAGGGTCAGCCAGGGTTCAAGGGTCAGCCAGGGTTCAAGGGTCAGCCAGGGTTCAAGGGTCAGCCAGGGTTCAAGGGTCAGCCAGGGTTCAAGGGTCAGCCAGGGTTCAAGGGTCAGTCAGGGTTCAAGGGTCAGCCAGGGTTCAAGGGTCAGCCAGGGTTCAAGGGTCAGCCAGGGTGTCAGCCAGAATTCAAGGGTCAGCCAGGGTTCAAGGGTCAGCCAGGGTTCAAGGGTCAGTCAGGCAGGGAGTCAGCCAGGGTTCAAGGGTCAGCCAGGGTTCAAGGGTCAGCCTGGGTTCAAGGGTCAGGCAGGGTTCAAGGGTCAGGCAGGGCTCAAGTGTCATTGGTATCGATCCACTTCTCCTGGCTATCGGCCGTAACTTGACCGGTCCCTTTTTTCCCTTTCACCGCGGTTCCCTTCACAGTCACTATACTATTTTATGCCATTTTACCGATCCATCACTTTTACCTGAAGGTCGCCTGACTGAAGTCAAGAAGTAGCTCATTGCTTTGTT
This sequence comes from Beroe forskalii, assembly GCA_011033025.1. Taxonomy (NCBI): domain Eukaryota; kingdom Metazoa; phylum Ctenophora; class Nuda; order Beroida; family Beroidae; genus Beroe; species Beroe forskalii. The sequence goes on from WFMF01000043.1 coordinate 218,104, forward strand.
TTTTGCCTGGATTTTTTCACGGAACTTTAAACCTCTTGATTGCATTTTTACTCAATTTTATGGTTATACTCCAACCGACCTTTTTGACCGTCCTTCAGGGTCAAAATTTGCGTGCTCTTCATTGAGATAAGTTCAATTATAGGGCCATATTATGCCTTTTAGGCTGTAAAGCTGCAAGCTGTGGACGTCGATCTGTAAACTGGTTTGGTAAAATAATATTGCGGGTGTATTTAGTAAACTCTAAACAGGTAACATGTTTCATCGTTCCGACCTACAGTAGATATTACTTAGCATATTAGGCAATTATCTTCAGAAATATTACCCGCTATACTTTCTCTTTCACTTTGTGGTAGCAATGTAAACAAGTCTATACAGGCTACATTCCAGCTAATGTTTAGCAAATGGAATATGGCTCGTCCTTGAATCTGATAATAACTGGATTCCCTTTCACTTTCACTTTGCCACGTAGTTTTCTGGTACGTGTAAACGACAGATATTGGTGCATGTCACGTGACAGAATGTAACTTGTTGCCAGGCACGTGACCCATTGCACGTGACCACTACAGAATGTTGAGGTAGTTTCTCTTTCTATATGTAACGCGCGCATTGAACAATGATCAACTCTGCCAATTTGTCACGTGTTCTCCAGTCACGTTGTTCTCAAGGCACGTGGTTCCCAAGTCACGTGGTTCTCAAGTCACGTGGATGGCGCGTTGCGTGAGCCCTATTGTTATAGCCCGGTCGCTTCGTAGAAGCTGCACTTCGTTTTCCCCCTCCGAATTGTGAGAAACTGGAAACTTCCCTTCCGAATTTTCCTCCTTTTCCGTTGCCACAGCGTGAACTCTTGTTATTCTAACATGGCTGATTCCCAGTCTTATATCGCTCCAAGATTAACTTTTATTTCCACCGTTTTGGCCGGCTTATCCCTCATTGCTTACGATCTACAATTTGACCGGTCTGGATAATATCAGCTATTGCATAGAGTAAGATCCTCACCTCTCGGGCTCATATTGTATGTTAGATCTAACACGTTAGAATGGTAGATTTAAGGCGTTAGAATGCCAAAAATAACATGTTACAATTAACCTATCCCTTCCTCTAGCTACATCGTCGCACCGTGAAATGTCCGATCGTTCTGAGTTAGAATTAAAATAACACGCTAGAATGTTACAATTAAAATGTTAGGATGTTCGAATTAACCCTTAAGAATGTTAGAATAACATGTTACAATAGCACGTTAGAATGTTAAAATGAACACGTTAGAATGTTAGAATAGTACGTTAGAATGGGAGAATTAACACTTTAGAATTTTAGAATTAACATGCTAGGATGTTAGAATTAACACGGCAGAACGTTAGAATTAACCTATCCCCTCCCTCGAGCTACATCTCGTCGCACCATGAAGTGTCTGATCGTTCTGAGCGCCTTCCTTAGCGCCACCTACGCCCTCAGCTGCCACTCCGGCGCGGATAACACAGCTGCCGCCACTGAGTGTACTGGACAAGAAACCAAATGCAAGGGGGTGAGTTTCATGTGCTGATAAAACCAATTAGATCCGTAGATTTTAAGTCGTCCCAACACCCCGCTGATAAAACCAATTAGATTCGTAGATTTTACGTCATCCCAACACCCTGTTGATAAAACAACTTAAATTCATTGATTTTACGTCGTCCCAACACCCGCTGATAAAACCAATTAGATTCGCTGATTTTAAGTCATCCCAACATCCTGCTGATAACACCACTTCTTAACGTCCCTCCAATTCCCCCCCCTCCCTCAATTCCCCCTAACACCCCCAATTCCAGCCCGCATGGACCGCCTACACTGGATACGCCGACAACGTTGCGTGGGCTTGCGGGGAATGCGGCGCAGCTGCCGGCTGCGCAGATTGCACCGACGATAAGTCAATAACTTGTCATTCATGTCAACAACCAGTCATTCATGTCAACAACCAGTCGTTCAAGTCAACAACCAGTCATTCAAGTCAACAACCAGTCATTCAAGTCAACAACCAGTCATTCAAGTCAACAACCAGTCATTCAAGTCAACAACCAGTCATTCAAGTCAACAACCAGTCATTCAAGTCAACAACCACTCATTCAAGTCAACAACCAGTCATTCAAGTCAACAACCAGTCATTCAAGTCAATAACTTGTCATTCATGTCAACAACCAGTCATTCAAGTCAACAACCAGTCATTCAAGTCAACAACCAGTCATTCAAGTCAACAACCAGTCATTCAAGTCAACAACCAGTCATTCAAGTCAACAACCAGTCATTCAAGTCAACAACCAGTCGTTCAAGTCAACAACCAGTCATTCAAGTCAACAATTAGTCATTCAAGTCAACAACCAGTCATTCAAGTCAACAACCAGTCATTCAAGTCAACAACCAGTCATTCAAGTCAACAACCAGTCATTCTAGTCAAAAACCAGTCATTCAAGTCAACAACCAGTCATTCAAGTCAACAACCAGTCATTCAAGTCAACAACCAGTCATTCAAGTCAACAACCAGTCATTCAAGTCAACAACCAGTCATTCAAGTCAACAACCAGTCATTCAAGTCAACAACCAGTCATTCAAGTCAACAACCAGTCATTCAAGTCAACAACCAGTCATTCAAGTCAACAACCAGTCATTCAAGTCAACAACCAGTCATTCAAGTCAACAACCAGTCATTCAAGTCAACATCAGTCATTCAAGTCAACAACCAGTAATTCAAGTCAACAACCAGTCATTCAAGTCAACAACCAGTCATTCAAGTCAACAACCAGTCATTCAAGTCAACAACCAGTCATTCAAGTCAACAACCAGTCATTCAAGTCAACAACCAGTCATTCAAGTCAACAACCAGTCATTCAAGTCAACAACCAGTCATTCAAGTCAACAACCAGTCATTCAAGTCAACAACCGGTCATTCAAGTTAACAACCAGTCATTCAAGTTAACAACAAATTTTCCTGTCACACGGCACCATCTACATTATCATAATATCACGTATGTGGATTCCGGATATGCTTTTAAATACGTTCTCGCGACAACAACGTAACATGTCTATCACTTTCAGATAACTGCAATGCCCCCGTGACCATTGAGGAATTCGGCTGTTACGTCTGGACTTACGAAGCTGATGCCTGGAAGCAGTCTGAGGACCCTACCACCTGCAAGATCACTGGAGAGGAGGTCACGCAGTGTAACGCGTAAGTATATTATTTACAACAATATTTCCTTGCGTTTGGTTATAACACGTTCCCAAGTGTTGATGTAGTTTAACCAGTGTATAGTTGAAACTGAGGTTCTGATTCTGATTGAATTGTGAGGACATAATATTAATAAGTACAAGAAGTGTAATGGATGAAAATAACTGAAAATAAACTTAATGGGTGTCAGTTACATATTTGCGATGATTGAAATTAATTATTTTTCCCCCACGAAAACCCGTTCTAACTGCAGTGGTAGCAACTTCCAACCCGGCGCGTAAGCTTGCGCGGCGTAAAGACAGAGAAATACTCGCCAGAAATTACACTCAAAACTGAAGTTCTTGTAACACCGTGCCCATCCAACCCTTCCCCAAAACCCTCCAATCCAATCCCAGACCTGCCCCTGTAACCCTCCAATCCCAGACCTGCCCCAGTAAACCACCAACCCTCCAATCCCAGACCTGCCCCTGTAACCCTCCAATCCCAGACCCGCCCCTGTTACCATCCAACCCTTCCCCAGACCTGCCCCTGTAACCCTCCAATCCCAGACCTGCCCCTGTAACCCTCCAATCCCAGACCTGCCCCTGTAAACCTCCAATCCTTCCCCAGACCTGCCCCTGTAACCCTCCAATCCCAGACCTGCCCCTGTAAACCTCCAATCCTTCCCCAGACCTGCCCCAGTAACCCTCCAATCCCAGACCTGCCCCTGTAACCCTCCAATCCCAGACCTGCCCCTGTAACCCTCCAATCCCAGACCTGCCCCTGTAAACCTCCAATCCCAGACCTGCCCCAGACCTGACCGCAACCCTAACCCTAACCCTAACCCCAGACCTGACCGTAACGTGGCCGAGTCTGCTGACTACACCCTTATGCTGGATGGTTGTGGTCCCTGCGACCCGGCACAGAAAACCGCAGGGAACTGTCTGGAGTGCGACTCTGACAAGTGTAACGGCTCCGCCGCTCTCTCTATCAGCTTCCTCCTCGCCGCCCTCCTCGCTGCTTTCTACACCATGTAAGGTGGAAGTGTGCGCGGCGCATACTACCATGCTCTTTTCTGTGGCGCGTGACGGCGCCCTAACTTACTTTGTTATGTTTGCGTAGTCACACCCGTCACTGAAACTATAAGATCACGTGTCGTATTATACGCCGAAAGGACATTTTTGGACAGTAGTTATGTTATGAGACAAGAGTTGGTTTAGTTCATGATGTATCGTTTACCTATATAAATTGTTTATCAGAATCTGACACGATATCTTCCCGTTATTTTAAATGTCAGACTGTAGCGATAGTTTCTTATTTCGTATCTTTTTAATATGACTTTCATAATTTAAGGTTTCAACTTCAAATTTTATATTGCTTTGTTGCAAGATATGTTCATTGTTCTTACGTCTTATAAGCTTTGATTTTGAATTCCAGTCAACCAATGAAATGTTTTTAAATTGTTGATGTTCATTGTATTTGTTCATCATGTCAGGAAAAAAATGTAGGTCAGATATAATTATAAGATTAAATTCTTTTGATTTTGAAATTTCCACTGCACTGTAAGTTGTGAGAAAGGTATGAAATTTATTCAAATACATCTTTAATTTGAAGTATTTGAATTTCTTAGTTTTAAATTTTAGAAATGGAATATGCATGTTCGACGGCGATATTATGTGCACAACAGGATGAGGAATCAGATCGGATCGAAAGTGCTGCGGGCAAATTTTGACCATTTTACTCATAAAACCATTTCACATTTGTGGATTTGCTAAACACTTATACCCCTGTTTGCGTACACATACCTATGCGGGCTTAGGAATTTGTGGAACTGGATGTACAATCAAATTCAATACCAAAATTTGCATGGATACAGTTTAGCAGTTCATGGCATAAGAATTAGAAAGCGTCTGTGATATTTTGAAGCATTTTCATCCAAAAATGAACAAGGGGCGATCCATAAATTACGTTCGCCATTTAGGGGAGGGCCAGGGGGGTTTTCAAATTTGCAACATTTGATTGTGCGAACATAGGGGGAGAGGGGGTTTTGAGAGGGTGTAACGTTACACATTGATGTGCGAAAATTCGTGATTTTTCGACGATTGATTGACCATGTTCATGTTATGCATTTCATATCACTATCATTTACACAGGATAGTGGATATATAATAAGTCTCAAGGCATGGAATGTGATTTCGGTAAAACTGAACACCATCACCAGTGTTTATTTTGTCGTACGATGTATGACCCGCTGACGCCAGCCGCTGATTCTCGAGAGGGTCTGTCAACGTCAGACAATGTTTATTCAACTAATGCTATGGTATTGGTAACATGTTTATCAATTTTCTAAAATTTATCGCGAACGTTCAATAAAGGGGGGTGGTTTTGGAATTTGTAACAAGTGCGAACATAGGGGGGAGGGGGGTCTGAAATTCGGAGAAAAAAGCGAACGTAATAAATGGATGGCCCCCAAGCTAATGCTAATAGGATTTAGTCAGTTTTCGGACCGAAACTGCCAGTTTCGGTCCGAAACTGACTTTATTTTGCAATATCTTCTTCATTTTTGGATGAAAATGCTTCAAATTTTCACATACGCTGTCTTAATCATAATGCCACAAACTGTGTCCATGCAAATTTTGGTATCATTATCAATTGGAATTCACGCGCAGAACTTTCGGTCCGAAACTGATTTATGTTGTGCAGTGCACAGTAACATTAAGTTTAACTTAGTTAAGCTTAATTACTTACTTAAAGTAATTAAACTTATTTAGTAAAGTTTAAGTTTAACGAGAATGCGCTCGCCGCTCGTGTTTGACAAACTGACAAAGATGAGCTCAAAACTAAAAGTTATATAAATTATAAAATCAAAAAGATATCATTATCAATGATTTATTGAAATCAAATGAAACATAATTTAGAGGAACCACTATAAAATTACTCATTAATAGTTGACAGTTGTATGTGTGCATACTGACCATATTGGCATATTCATATTGCACTTGAATCGATCGATGAAAACGTATTTTTTAAATACCGTACTTTCGAAATCGAATTCGACAGAAATTCTATGAAAAGCTTAAGTAAAATTAAATTATGATCAATGTTATACTAAAATGCGAATGCGCATTGCGCGTTTTGAACATTATCCATCTCTTTAGTTCATCGATCGATGCCTGTCGACACATAGGTAACGGATACACTTACAGTTTGAACTGCAGTCTGCGCGTCTTTTGTTTGCCATCGCTGATAGAGCGACAGACCTTCGGGAGAATTCCGCGCATCGGGCGGACCCCGGCAAAAGCACCGGGCAAGCCTTTTGTGTGCGCAGTGTTCCCCATATGTGTGCAGACCGCTCGACTGAAAAAGGCCTCGATAAGGACGCGCGAAATTGTGTTTTTTTTGACGGAATTTATTCCCGCCCTGGCCAGGGCGGTAACCCCCCGCGGTAAAAAAGAAACTGGCCAGGGGTATAAGTTAGAGATTTGAGTGTCACAGGGTGTTAATATATAATAATATATATCATGATAATTGGGAGCAAATTTGAAACGCTGAGATCTCGAGAACGGGAAATGGTAGAGCCATGATAGAGGTCAGGTTTTGTTGATCTAAGATGGGAAAATGTTATAGGCTATAAGAGAAGTTCTGGTGACGTCATTTCACGTCACTATGACGTCATCAACTTAGCGAAATTTTGTTTCTTTTTAGCGAAAATAGGCTAATTTCGAGCGCATTTTTCACCAAGAAGGAAAGGAGATAGCGGTCTGATTTTTTGGAACAATTTTTAGCAAATTTAAAGAGCTTTCAGAAAATCATACGGATTATTGGGCTATCTCGATTTTTCATCGAGATATACGCGATTTTCTAAGGTACGGTGAAAAAAATCGATTTCCAAATTATAGGACAAAAAGTTAAATGAGTGAGGTGTCAAGAACTGCAACTTATCTTGAGATGAGACCGGTCAAAGTATGTTGTACTAAGGTGGAATTGTCTTATAGGTTATATGGGAAGTTGGTTTGAGTCTATTTGGGTGCGGTGATGACGTCATCAAAATCGCGTAAAACCACTAAAATAGCGTATTTTGCGATAGAACGCTATTTTGCGCTACTTTGGACATCTCTAACTCAAATAGTTTTCATCGGATTATGTTTTACTTTGATATGCTGCTTTTAAGACCTTAAGATTTAGCTATAAAACGAGTTTCAGGGCGATCGGTCGAAGATTGTTGTCGTGGGAGGCTTCTAAAAAATTGAACTGCAAATTGATTGAAATTACGTTTATGACGAAAAATTGTACTGTAATCCTATTCTGTGATACGATGGTCTACTGATAATGGTTTCTCCATGTCTTGCAGTGAATAGGGATGGGAAATATACGATGAACTAGTGGAGCACGTGAGTTGACGCGGACGTTTTGTAGAAATTAGGGGATTTAAAGAAATTGATATTTACACGGGATTTTCGACTTGATTACGTTGAAATGAGTTTGAATACGACTAATGCACGTGAAATTAGATCTAGTTGCCATATTTCAGCACGTGAGTACACACGGATGTTTTGTAGAAATTAGGGGATTTGAAGAAATTTATGTTTACACGGGATTTTCGACTTGATTATGTTGAAATAAGTTTAAATACGACTAACGGGGGTCTGAATAACGGGGGTCTGAATAACGCGGGTCCGAATGACGGGGGTCCGAATGACGGGGGTCCGAATAACGGGGGTCCGAATAACGGGGTTCCGAATAACAGGGGTCCGCCTAACGGGGGCCCGAATGACGGGAGTCCGAATAACGGTGGTCCGAATAACGGGGGTCCGAATAACGGGGATCCGAATAACGGGGGTCCGAAAAAAGGGGGTCCGAATAACGGGGGTCCGAGTAACATGGGTTTAAACTACAGACATCTGTCAAGATATCACCACCAAAACCGTTGGACGGTTGGTCTAGTAACCCCCCGCGGGTTTGGATGTGACAACGGAACCTGAAAAGAGACAAAATGGGCTGATCACATCCAAACCAGCGGGGGGTTACTAGACCAACCGTCCAACGGTTTTGGTGGTGATATAGAATTTAGAAAGTTGAAGCGCGCAAAGGAAATCCGTGCGTCTTTATCGAGGCCTCTGTCAATCGAGCGGTCTGCACACATATGCGAAAGTTATCCGTGTCGCGGCGTTTATATAGTTATACCGATACGCCGCGCGCACAAAAGACGCGCAGAGTGCAGTTCGAACTGCCCTGCTGGAATAATTAAACACTGCAATTTAGTTTTAGACACTCTGGAGCCTGGATCGTGATTCACGTGTTTAATTTCAGTTTCACCACTTGCGGTAAATAGTCTCTTCTTAAAGTTAAACTTAAGTTAAAGTTACAGGGGCGTGTCGAACTCATATGTGCGCGGCTTTTCCATGCGCCGCGCATTGAAAAGCCGCGCATATTGATATATGAGTTCGACACGCCACCGTAAGATTTAATGGAGCGTGGTTACATAGCATAAGATAAAGTTAATGTTATTTGATTGGTATCTAAAATCTAAGCAAATCCAATTCCAAACATCTCAAACTCAAAGCAAGCCAAGAATGTCAAGGCCAACTTTTACGTATCACAGATTTGATTCAGGCTTAAAGTTGCTGTTGATTTCATTTTCATCAGTCGAGGATTGTCATTGAGCTTTAATTCGGGTCACGAATAAATGCAGGGACCACGCCCACTTTCCCAGCGATCCCCTAGTGATCCCCTAGCGACCCCCAAGTGATCCCCTAGAGATCCCCTAGTGATCGAGCGACTCTACAAAGTCCAGCACATCTCAGGCAGTGGGCTAGAGAGCAGTTCAATAGTTTAGAATAACGTCACCACTGCACCACTTCTCTTCTTAGAGCAAAAGGGGTACGTCTCCCATGTAAACGGGAGCCTTCATTATCTATGACAATGACGTCACTCAGAAAAATATAATCAAGCGCACCTAGCGCTTTAAGCATTAGAGTTAGGCGACTGCATAGACTTAGGTTGATCGAAAATCAGGTTCAATGCAAAAACACACACAAATGTTGCTTTGATTATTTTTGTCCTCGTAATTCTTTATGCATCAGTTAGAAAACTAAATTCCTCAGAAACAAATGGAGCTGGATTTGTGATTTTGACCTCGAAAAATTTTTAAGCCCATTTTACGCATATTTTGCCAAATTTTTGGCCCAAATGGGCTAAAAAAGTTTTGGGGGCCTAAACCAAACATCTGGCTCCATTTGTTTCTGAAGAATTCCGTTTTCCAACTGATGCAAAACAATTGATGTCAAAATAGTATCTGTATCGACATTTGTGTGCGTTTTTACATCAAACCTGATTTTCGATCAACCTAAGTCTATGCAGTCGCCTTAGAGTTTTGATTAGGGTCAGGATTTGTGAGGTTCAGGGTTAGGATTAAGGTTAGGGTTTTGGTTAGGGCAATGGTTAGGTTTAGGATACAGAAAAATTGACGTCTAGATCTGTGACGTCACTCAGAGCCGTTTATATGGGAGAGATACCGCAAAAGGGGATGAGGCGGAGAGAATGGGATGATCCTAATATCAGGGTGGTAAAATCGTCAAAAAATAGGACATTTATTTGCTTCTGAAGAAAAATACGTGTCGTATTTTTGCCGTATATTTCTAACGCGCTTGCCTTTAATACGACTCCCGCCCGGCAATGAAATGGTTCACGTAGTCGAAGACAGTGAAGCTGATGCTGGAAGCCACCGGACCCTTGATGAAGTTGAGACTCAGGCCCTTGTAGAGACCCCGCTTAACTCCCTCGTTTCTGTAGATGTGAACCAGTGTCTTCCTGGGAAAAAGGGGGATTTAATGATGTGAATTGTGAACCAGCGTTTTGCTGGGAAAGAGGGGGATTTAAATCCCTCGTTATTGCAGATGTGATCCAGTGTCTTCCTGGAACACAAGGGGGATTTAAATCCCTCGTTATTGCAGATGTGATCCAGCGTCTTCCTGGAACACATGGGGGATTTAAATCCCTCGTTATTGCAGATGTGATCCAGCGTCTTCCTGGAACACAAGGGGGATTTAAATCCCTCGTTTCTGTAGATGTGAATCAGTGTATTCCTGGGGAAAGGGAATTTTATTGTAAAAGTGCCAAGAAATTGATAATATTAATAAATTTGTTTATTTTAGGGGATTTAATGATTTCTTTAATACCACTCGCCGCAAAAATTATTTGTTTTTCGCGCTCGCTTTTCGTGCGGGCTCCCAAATTACAGGGATATGACGCGTATGTGTGCCGGGGATCGATCAAAAGATCCATCGAAAGAACACGCAAATTACAGTGCGCAAGCAAAGCTGTAATTTGCTTTTCATTGAAATTTGCGCATTTTTTCGACGGATCTTTCGATCGATCCATGTGCACACATACGCGTCATATCCCTGTAATTTGGGAGCTCTCACTCGCGCGCGCCTCTTCAGACAAGAGACAAACGATTTGTGACTTTTCCACGAAAACTAAAAGCGAGCACGAAAAAAATGGGGCACATATACTTATAGCATGAGGTAATACGGGTATAGGTAAGCGTACCTCATGGAGCTGTATCTGTCGAGGTGGTTCCCCTTGATCCCGCCGGTTTGCATGCGTCGCCTAGCAACGTCCAGCGGGTAGGAGACGCTCTGCCCGCACAGACCCGCGAACCCGCCGTACAGGATCCGGTCCTTGGGCGTCAGATCCTCGCTACTGCCTGAAGTAAGGCAGAGTTTTACATTAGGTCACCGCTCGATTGAAAAAGAAAAGGCCTCGATAAAAATTTGCGAAATTGTGTGTTTTCTGGAATTTATAAAAAGTTGAAGCACGCAGAGGAAATCGTCTCTTTATCGAGGTCTCTATTAATCGAGCGGTCTGCACATATGCGTTAGGTCACCTGACACCTAATGCCGAAATTAAGATGACGGCGTTTTATAAATTTGTTTATTCTCTAATCATTGTGAATGATATAAAATTTTTAAAGCCCCTCGGGTTTTCAATCGAATCAATTCTGCTCCTCCACTTCCCACCTAATACTAATAGTAATACTCTATATTATGCAATATTAATAAAATAACTAACTTCAATACTAACTAAATAACCTATTTCAATATTAAATGAAATAACTTACTGAGCGGGTGAAGGTTTTTCAGGGTTCCGAAAATGTAAAAACTCGTTCCTCCGTAGATTGACACGCCGATGAGGGTGGGTGAGATCCCTCTGATAAGGTTGGAAGTTTGAGTTACGAGCTTATGAGACCCAAAGTTGACAGACGTACAATAAGATTTAAAATAATGGGTCAGACACGCGAGTCACAGTCACCTTGCATTTGATGCTGATTTACAGGCAAGTTCCTGTCAAATGTTCCTGTCGGCAATAAGCCTGATTCACCGTATAACTATAAGAGAGAATGTACCTAGTTTTGATAGAGGCTGTAAAATACGCGAAAGACAACCAAGCTAAAATTCAACCAAACTAAAATCTTCCTATTTTCGACACAATCAATTCATATCCCACCAACCATCGTAATTGTGTGTAAGGCTCAAGCAAAGATGAAATGTTTTGATTTTTACACACAATATTTAACCTTGTGACTCACCGAATACTATGTCACTGTCAATTTAAAATGTGTTGTGTTGTAAGTTTAAAACTCACCGAATCAAAGAGAAAGGTCCCTCTGCAGCGAGAATAAAACGGAAGCTTTGTGCGATGCTCTTGTAGCAACTCTTAGTGGCCATCCGCGCCCGTAGGACCTGCACAAGGAAATTAGTGGACACTGGACATCGGAAATTAGTGGACAAGGAAATTAGTGGACATGGAAATGAGTGGACATGGAAATAAGTGGATATGGAAATTAGTGGACAAAGAAATAAGTGGTGTTGGATAATCAAATTGAAGGATTATTAACAGCTCTTTCAGAAATAAATTACATGGAAGGATGGAAATATGCCGAGCTGCACAATCGTTCTGAACCTAGAAACGTAGCGAACCTAGAAACGTAGCGAACCTAGAAACGTAGCGAACCTAGAAACGTAGCGAACCTAGAAACGTAGCGAACCTAGAAACGTACCAAACCCAAAAACGTAGCGAACCTAGAAATACCTTAATGCTACGTGTCCCTGTTTGTTTGCGCTCGCGTGCGCAAAATAAGGCTCCGTAACATGGAGCAAAAACGTACCGGACCTGCCTAAAGGTCAGCACTGTGATAAGGATCCCATAAAGGGTATTTAGAGGTTAGATAGGTTAAATTTTGCCATTTAATTTTACCATTTTACCATGTAACGGTCAAATGCTATCAACACTTATGCACTGTGGTTTTTAAATTGTAGAGGGTTAAAGGGTTACAGTTACGCTACGAAGGGTTAGTAGTGAAGGATCCCATACCTCTAGAGGGTAAGTAGTAAAGCTGGCTGTGAAATAAGATTTAAATTACCTCTAGAGGGTAGGTAGTAAAGCTGGCTGTGAGAGAAGATTTAAATTACCTCTAGAGGGTAGGTAGTAAAGCTGGCTGTGAGAGAAGATTTAAATTACCTCTAGAGGGTAGGTAGTAAAACTGGCTGTGAGATAAGATGTAAATTACCTCTAGAGGGTAGGTAGTAAAGCTGGCAGTGAGAGAAGATTTAAATTACCTCTAGAGGGTAGGTGGTAAAACTAGCTGTGAGATAAGATTTAAATTACCTCTAGAGGGTAGGTGGTAAAACTAGCTGTGAGAGAAGATTTAAATTACCTCTAGAGGGTAGGTAGTAAAGCTGGCTGTGAGAGAAGATTTAAATTACCTCTAGAGGGTAGGTAGTAAAGCTGGCTGTGAGATAAGATTTAAATTACCTCTAGAGGACTAGAGGGTAGGTGGTAAAGCTGGCAGTGAGAGAAGATTTAAATTACCTCTAGAGGGTAGGTGGTAAAACTGGCAGTGAGAGAAGATTTAAATTACCTCTAGAGGGTAGGTAGTAAAGCTGGCTGTGAGATAAGATTTAAATTACCTCTAGAGGGTAGGTAGTAAAGCTGGCTGTGAGAGAAGATTTAAATTACCTCTAGAGGGTAGGTAGTAAAGCTGGCTGTGAAATAAGATTTAAATTACCTCTAGAGGGTAGGTAGTAAAGCTGGCTGTGAGATAAGATTTAAATTACCTCTAGAGGGTAGGTAGTAAAGCTGGCTGTGAGAGAAGATTTAAATTACCTCTAGAGGGTAGGTAGTAAAACTGGCTGTGAGACCCGCCAAGCTGCCAGCTATGAACCGCATAGCATGGGAGAGTTGCCCTGCCTCGTCCCTACTCTTGAAGTAACTCTTGTATTGCTCGTTAGACATGTAGGTGATAGCAGCGTAGGGCACGATACGGACCATTGTGGCGGTGTTACCTGGGAAGGGGTGTTGTCATGACTCGTAGGGTGTTGTCATGGGGTGTTGTCATGGTGACGACAATAGTGGCGGTGTTACCTGGATGAGGGGTGTTGTCAGGACATATGGGGTGTTGTCATGAAGTGCTGCCAGGGGGTGTTGTCATGACTCATGGGGTGTTGTCATGATTTGTTGTCATGGAGTGTTGTCAGGATGACAACATTAGTGGCTATTTTACCTACTTAGGGTTGTTGTCATGGTGACAACACTAATGGCTGTACTATTATATAACTGGGTAGGGTGTTGCCATGGTGTGTTGTCAGGGTGACAACATGCTATTTGTGTGAACGGTATTATTGTCATGATAATTCAAAAGTCTTTATCCGTTTCATGCATACAAGTGACAACACACTTCATACATGATAACATGCATTCAACGAAAATATCACTATTTCTAAGTTCCATCACGAAATAACATGGGATGATTTAATCCCTTTTAATATTTCAGTAACTTTCCAAATATCAATATCACCAAATCATCTTGAAATCCGAAAACCAGTACCTTTCCACAGTTTCATAGGTCCTTTTTCCCTGACAGTGTCTGTTAGGAATCTCAAGCATTGCCGGTACGAGAACTCGGTCTTGGAAGACACCTGGAAATTAAAATCGAATTAAAATTGTGTGCAGAAAACAGTTAATTGCAGTAAATCACGAAACACATCAAAAATGCCGAATTATGTGATAGTTTTTAGTTTTCCAGACGCCTTGGATCACTGTCAACTGTCAAGAAACGGCTGATTACAATACCTAAATTTGCATTAGATTCGCAATTCAGATTACCTGAAAGACTATCTTTGCCCTATCTAAGGGTGCAATAAATGTCTTAGCTACAGCTCCAGCAGTCGCTCCTGACACTAAATTAGCTGCCACATCCTTCAACGAACGGTCGACGGATGTAGTTGCCATTCACTCCTCCGAACATAAGGACTTTGGTTGTGCGAGCTACATAGGCCTTACTCAGGAAGAGATTTGGGTGAAATGTGGATTTGGGGAAATTGCCAAACCTCGGAAACGATAGGGACAAATGAAGAGGAATCGTAGCATCAGCTGGCATGACAACTGCTGCAGCATGCCGGAATACAAATGAATGTATACAATTTGCGCAATGCAGCCGAAAATAATCCATCACATGATAAACAAATTCATATCAATGTTTTAAAAACACAAGAAAATTTTATTTTAGCCAGGCCAGAATTTTTGTGAAGATGCGCGCGCCTTAATTGAATTTTTGCGCCAAGTTTTTCGCAAATTATGTGAATGGCGTTTGAAAATTTTCGCGCGTTCCATAACGGCAATCGAGTTTCCCACTAACAGTAGATGTTCTAGCCCAAAAATTGTCATGATTCTACATGTGGATTCACCTATTGATCCTCGACAAAGCATGCCGCGCGTGCCGTAGGAAACGCAAAAAAGCTCAAACTATTTTCCAAGAATATCTGCAAATGAGATCATGATACGGGTAAGGTTTCATCCAATCAAGCAGGCGACTCGGCATGATCTATTACCCACTTCACTCTGTGATAATTACGTCCTAAAACTTGGGATGTGATATCAAGCAGACATAATGTAAGCCACAAGAAGACAAAGAGGATACTTTAATTCACGGATTACTGGGAAATCCATGACAAAAATGAAGAGGAACCCCCATGTAGATCATGACGATTCCATGACAATTCTGCTGGAACATCTACTCCCCACTAAATTTTATTACGTTCACTGCCATTGTTAACTAGGTTACATTTTGACTATGCGATATGACTATTTACAGAACTGAGCACAAGATATTTTGGAAATCATGGAGCCCCGTGCACACTTGCAAATTTAGCAATCAGCATAGGCCTTTTAACTCTTGTCTCTTTTGATCGCAAAAATTCCCATCTTCTAATGAACAAATGTGTGTAAACGTCAAAAAGTCGGTAAAAGCGCTGCCTTGTTGAATAACTCTTGCTTTTTGACAACAGAAAGTGGTACCATAACAAAAAAAAGTGCGAGAAAACATCAGGAATTGAATTCGGTAATTCGATACTGCAAGGGTAATTTCATAAATATCAATTTCGTCGGAAAAGAAGTGGTACTTCTTCATTCGTAAATTCAAAGAAGCTTTTAAAAACGTACGAAAATTGTTAAGCAAATTCGGCTACTTCCAATACGGATAAGCATCGATTATTTTTGGCAAAAATTATCGCTATATAGTAGGAGCATTTGAAATATTGCTAACTTCGACAACAATTTTCCGTCAAAATTGGCCAATTGGAATGTTTTAGGGCGTGAAGATTCTGAGAAAAATTGTAAGGGAGATGGCTTCACTGTGGCTTCGTACGAAAACGTAGGCAAATCATATCATAGAATCTTAAATTCAGTAAATAAAGAGATGCAACCAAAATGAATTTAATGTGTATGAATACATCATCGTGATATCTCTTAAATACTTGTAATATACAATGTTTCATATTTGTGCTAAGCATTCTCTAATTGATTTAGAGAAATCTAACTGCTATGTGTACTCGTCATCAAAATACGAAGGAAGTAAAAACTTAAAATAATGGTCAAACTCTTCTATTGGATTTGTTGTTTTACTGAACTTGTTTAAAAATTCTGAGCTTGGGAACAAAAGTAGGAAATATTTTCAACCTTTTTACTGCCCTATGTTTTGACAGAGGAGCACATATGCGTAACAACATACGATAACAACTCAAATTAATAACAAACTAATTTCATTTAAAATCAAATAGATATATTAATTTTCTTTAAACTTTATGTAGGTTGCAATACATTAACCGACAAAAATTAACAAAATGCTATGATAATTGTTTATCTATCAAGCGTTATTAAACCTCATGCATAAATAACTCCAGAGATTTTCTTCAGGCAATTCCGGTATAGTTTAACCATTAACTGGTCCAAGCTTCAATAGATTTAAGGCTATCACACGTTTTAAGCAAACTAACTGAGTATCACTCCCTTCAAGAGAAATTATTCAACTTGTATGTATAACAGAAACAAAACGCATAAACGCAGGTGCCTTCAGACCTCTGTCGAAGGCTGCGTATTTAAGTATCAATGCTTTCAAAGTTTCAAACAAGCACAACATCACAACCTTGGAAGTTTCAAATTATAGTTTAAAACGACTGCCCGTGGTATCCCAGAATATTGTCATGAGATTGACCAATCAGTCCGCAAGTTTAGGAACAACTCGCTCGCTGATTGGTCAATGTCAAATGGACGTGTGGGGACACTAGCACTGCCAATGAAAACGCAGGTGAAACGTACAATACCAAACACACACCAAAACGTAGCGCACTGTAAAGTGTAACCTGAACCGCTGCGCTGAGAGATAAGAGTTCAGAGAAAAGTTCAAGTGGAAATATATGGGAAGATGCCTCTGCACACTTTCTCACAAAAATGCTTATGAAAATCAGGATCGTAAATTGAAAAGAAAATACTACAGTAGTGGCGACATGAAGATTTTGTGGCAGGCATGCCCGCCAAAGGCGGAATTTTTGTAAATTTTAGATTTTTCATTGAATTTGATCAATTTTCCAGGATTCTACCGGAAAACTTAGGGGGGTCAACCCAAACTTTTTGGAAAACGCGTTTCTGAGATAACGGTTGACCCAAAAGGTACACCCCGTGGGCTAACTTTTTGGCCGGGTTTGAAACCCCCAGACCATCTGGCGCCGCCGTGGCACCGGCGCCAAAAGTGTGCGAAACAACTGCAAAAAAACTGCGAAACAACTGCAAAATAGGCTCTCCAGATGAAAGAATTTGCTGAGTTGGATTTGAAAATTTTCCCAAATCGCTTCAGGCTTCAGCGAGGAGTGAGGAGGGTTCTTAATATAAGTGTACTACGCTGTGGATTTTTTCTCGTAATTGTCGATGTAACCATGGTTGGCACATGGTCACACATACACAGTTATAAAATACATAGACACGGTGCGCGAAGGGATCTATTTCAGATAGAACCCGCGTAGTAGTAAGGGCTATATTTGATATATCTGAACATGGGTGTGAAATAAATCTTAATCTAGGTTTGAGGGTTTAATTCGATAGCATATAGGTCAAATATATACCAGAAAAAAAGTCTCAAAATTTTTCGATGCGGAAACCCATTTTTTGGCCACGCCCTTTTTGGGCAGTGCCCAAAAAATGAATGAACGATATCTCAGCTTCTTTTTGAGGAAAAGTTATAAATGAACACTCTAACTGACGTAGAATTGTCGGTTTTGGTAGGGTAGAACATGGTTTTAAGGTTCTACCTCAACCCATTCCCGAGATAATCCCAAATTTGGCCATTTTGGCTGTCCATGAGGCTCAATATGGGCATTTGGGCAGCTTATGAGAGGGAGAACATCAGATCCGTGTAACTCGACTGGAAATGATCGGTTTATGAGGGTAGAGCTTGGTTTCAAAGCTCTATCTCAACCCGTTTCCGAGATAATCCCCATTTTGGCCATTTTGGCTGTCCAAACTTTACAACACTACTTTATACAATCAAATTTGAGGCAGGTGTTATGCTGCGGGGACACACATTGATTAGCTAATCCTGCGTTGTTCGTGCTATAAGTGTACGTACGGCGTGATTGATTGTGCATGATACACCTCGTTACACAATCACTCAACCAAATCCCAATCAGTGTTGAATAACTGTTGTATCGATTTCCTTTATCAGTGTCTGTGTACATTGTTGGTTGTCGTTACAACACTAACGGTTTCAGAAGCAGCCTCGAAGACAAACCTAGTGCTGTTCTCTGTGTTGAACTAACCGTACTTCCAGGAACTTGGAGTATTTTATCAGTTTTGTTTGCGTTATATTGTCGCAAACCAGGGATTGTCCTTGTTGAGTGTCTGTCCGTTTACCCCTGGGACGCTCACGCCAATTCTCATTTGCTGCTGCCGTTGTAATTTCAGGTAGACGTGCAGCTGGCCACCCGACTGTTTTGCTCTGATTCAATACAACGACAATCATGGCACAGACAGATGACGACCTTGTCAATCGACATAACATCGTACTCGGTGAACTGATGAACGACTCCCGGACGCTGAAATCAAAAAACTCATCGGAGCTTACAGACCCGGTGAGAAGTATCAGAAGAATCTGTCAGTAATGACCCACAGCATCTTCACATCTGCCATGCTGGAAAGGACCTGTGAATACATGGGAATACAAACACGGAACAGCAAGGGGGATAAGATCTACAAGAACAAGAAGCTGATGGGTGATAGGATCATTCTGAAGATTGAAGCGTGTTTCCCAACAAGCTGTGATGTGTGTACAGCATTGTACAGGAACAAGAGAGCTGATGACACGCCCTTCACTTGTTTCATCTGCTGGCAAGGCTCACATACCTGTCAGACTCTTTTAGACCAGAAACAGAGTCTTGATGAGTTTGATAGCCTACCCTCTGGATATGTATGGCTTTGTCACGACTGTAAGAAGAAGAATCAGCTGATTCCCAGCGTTGCAAGCCATGCTGATACTGACAGAGGAGATGCGCGCCTCGAGGAACAAGAAGAAGAGGCTGAGGAAATAGCTGCTGGAGATGAGACAGAAGAACAGGAAACAAGCCAAAACCGCCATAGCCCTCGACGCAACATGCCCACCGACGAGAGCCTTGGAGATGCTGGCTCATCGACCCTTCCAGCCCAAAATGACAACAACACCAGTGCCATCTGTGACAAATACAGGAGGCACCAATGCCCACATGGTGTTTCAGGTAAAAAAGAGGTGGACGGCAGAATCTGTCCCTTCTCACATCCGCGACTGTGTAGAGCCTTCATAACGAAGGGAGGTTGCAAGAAGGGAAAAAGACTGCAAATTCCTCCACCCCAAGCTGTGCAGATCCAGCGTTAGGTCAAAGGTTTGTACAAACCAGGATTGTACCTTCACCCACCTTAAGGGTACACGTAGGAAGGCCCAAGAGGATTCAGTACCCTCAGGTATCCTGAAAACGATCAGTTCCGGCTTCCCACACGGAACAGATCTGACAGCATTGGCTCCAACGTTTCCTGGAAGGAACGTAGTGCTACAACGCCAATGGAAGCACATTTTCAGAGGGCGAATCAGAAAAAAGAAGTCTAATCAGGAAGACATTTCTTTTCTCGTAACCATGATCGAGGATCTGAAAGGCACTCAGAGAGAGCTTCAACAGAACATGCTGACCCTCCAACAGTTTGTGATACCCAGCATCAAACAGCAGCAACTCCTCCACCAATGCCTCAGCAACAGGTTCCCTTACCCAACCCATTGCACATGCAGGCCCCAACACAAGCCCAATGGTACCCGTGGGCGAACCAAGCCCTTCCTGCTCCTTCATTCTGCTAAATGCCCAGGGTATTACACCCGAGGCAAGCAGTTCTCAGCGTTGGAAGCTACCATACCTCGTTGATACAATCCTTGAGAACTGTAACAAGTTTATACCCTTTATCAGTATAACTGAATCCTGGCTTAAATCTTACCACTCAGACAGTCAGGTAGCTATTAAGGGATATACTTCCATTCGGGCTGACCGAGAGAAAATCAAGTGTGGGGGTGTCATACTTTACGTACATGACAGTTTACCAATATCGAGGACTGAAGTCTTTGATAACGGCGTCTGTGAGGCTGTAATGTGCACGCTAGAGAGTATTGACACGATACTTGTAACAATTTACAGACCACCCACTGCTAACGACGCTAAGTTTACCAGTTTACTTAGCGAGGTCCAGCAATACCTCGACGGAGCTCAGAAACTGAAGCACCATGACTTGTACATAACTGGTGACTTTAACTTGCCAGTTGTAGACTGGACAACACACTGTATCGACCACTCACAAGGGTTAGCGAGAGGAGTCACGCCTGCACAGCGGCTTTTTGACTTCATGGGTAGGAACTTCTTGAGTCAGGTTGTAACTAGGCCTACTAGAGGTAACAATACTCTTGATCTCGTACTGACTAATTGCCCTAACTACATTTGTGACGTCGACTGTGAAAAACACCCATCTCTGACCATGACATAGTGACTGTGACATCTGCAATCGACTGGGCACCTACCAACTCACCACAGGGGGTTCTACATATCGACCCCTACTCATTCAAATCCCTCAACTGCTTTGAGGGCGACTTCGACAAGATGAATGAGGACTTGCAGGGCATCGACTGGAACGGACTACAGAAGTCATGTTTACTAGAGGGTGATGACGAAGGTGCAATGTTCATGGAACTCATAAGGCTAACCATCCTCCAAATTGCCTTACAACACTGCCCCAAAAAGTCGCAAACCAGCACCTCCAATACTGCCAAACCCAAGCCTAGGAACAGGAAGAAGCAGGTCCTCAAACGGAGGATGAGAAAACAGAAATGCAGACTCAGGGCCATTGAAGCCAGTGACCCCAACTCTCCTCTAATACAGCAAACCAGGGACAGTATCAGCCTTCTTTGCATCGATATCAGAGATGCAATCGACACTGAGTTCACTAGGAAGGAAGTAAAGGCTGTAACTGCAGTGAAGAAAAATCCAAAGTTTTTCTTCAGTTATGCTAAGAAGTTCTCGAAGCTGAAGAGCAATATTGGGCCGCTGAGGGATGATAACAACGAACTCCAGACAGACCCAAAGACAATGGCGGACATCCTTCAGAAGCAATATGTTTCGGTGTTTAGTGACCCATCAAATCCCCGACATACGCGACACAACAGAGAACCTCACTCCCCAACGTGTAGTATCACCGACATGGATTTTACACTGGACGACATAGTAGAAGCCATTGACGAGATTGATGCCTACTCCTCCACATCCCACGAATGTATCCCTGCATGTATACTCAAGGCATGTAAGCAATATCTCTCTGCATCCCCATTCACATGCTTTGGGATCATTCTTTTGCCAACGGAAAATACCCAGCATGCTCAAAGAGCAATTTATAACTCCTATCCACAAAAAAGATAGTAAAGCTGACCCTCAAAACTATCGCCCAGTTTCCCTTACATCACACATCATAAAGGTGTTTTGAACGGGTTATAAGGAACAGGCTGGTTGACTACCTAGAAGGTCACTCCCTGATATCCAAGAAACAACATGGATTCCGAAAAAGGGCGCAGCTGCCTCACCCAGCTTCTAGCTCACTACGACAACATAGTCCGGAACATGACCATGGGTATAGAAACAGACGTGATTTACCTGGATTTCTCCAAAGCGTTTGACAAGGTCGATCACCGTTTACTTCTGAAGAAGCTCCGGTTTTTATGGCATAGGAGGTCGCCTCTACCAATGGATCAAGGACTTTCTTTCAGGCAGGAGACAGATTGTAACTGTTGATGGTCAACACTCTGTAGCTGAAGATGTTACCAGTGGAGTACCACAGGGGACTGTTCTGGGCCCCTTGCTTTTCCTCCTTGACGTGAATGACCTTGAAGAAGTCGTGGACTTTGCATCCTCTGCAAGTTTTGCTGACGATACTCGACTCACAGCACCGATCACCCAGGAGACTGAAATGACCCTCCTACAAAGCGATCTCAACAAGGTTGTGGACTGGTCGATACAAAACAATATGGTCTTGCACGAGGGTAAGTTTGAGTACCTGTGTTACAGAGCAGGGAGACCCAATTGGCTGGACGAACTACCATTTAGCACGTTCAACTACAACACTCCAGCGGGTTTTAGCCTTGATTCCAAGGATGTTGTGAAGGACTTGGGAGTTTTACTGTCTTCCAACTATCATTGGTCCACCCACATAAACTCGATGGTTGCTGGAGCTAGAAAACTGGCAGGATGGGCTCTTGGAGTATTTAGAGACCGAAGTACACCGGTGATGCTAACACTGTGGAAATCTCTCATTCGATGCAAGCTGGAATACTGCAGCCCCTTGTGGCACCCCCACAAGCTGGGGGACACCAAAGCTATAGAGGATGTACAACGCTTCTTCACAAGGCACATCTGTGGCCTAAAGGACATGAGTTACTGGGCACGGTTACAAGTCCTTGGATTACAATCACTTCAAAGAAGACGTGAGAGATTCATCACAATACACGTGTGGAAACTCCTTAACAACAAAGTACCCAATGACATCAATATGGAGTTCAGCTACAACGAAAGACTAGGCTGGAAAGCAAAACTACCTAAGCTACATGGGAGAGCAAAATCATCTGCTAAAACGCTGTATGACGCATCTTTTGCTGTGACGGGAGCAAAGTTATGGAATCTACTGCCCAAGGATGTAAACACAGTATCTGACGACTTGGATGCATTCAAAGTACGCCTTGGTAACTTCCTCAAGACTTTCCCTGACCATCCTCCTGTAACTAGCTACACTGCAACTAACAACAACTCTGTATTGGATTGGTCAAGCCAGTCGGGTGGCCTTCGGAAGAAGTTGACGACCCTGTAGGATCCTACTAAACAGATCAATAAGGTTCGGACAACTTATCAGATGAAGACCATCAGAACCATCTTACCCGACTGGAAATGGTCGCTTTGTGAGGGTAAAGCGTGGTTTTAAGGCTCTATCTCAGCCCGTTCCCGAGATAATCCCCAATTTGGCCATATTTGCTGTCCATGAGACCCAATTTGGGCATTTGGACAGCTAATGAGATGGAGACCATGTAACCATGTAACTTGACTGGAAATGGTCGGTTTAAGGGGGTAGAGCATGGTTCAAGGCTCTATTTCCACTCTTTCTCGAAATGGCCATTCGATTACAACTTCTATTACAACTCATTTCTATTTATGTCTCGAGCAAAATCAATAACCTCAAACGTGAGTATACTGACCTAGAACGGCACTAATTATGATTCCTCTTATCTTTTTACAAAGTTGGTTAAAGTCAAGGTCACCAAACACATCTGGCGTGCATCCTCGATCCTTAAACTCTGCAATAAACTCTACAATAAAATCTTGTTTCTATTGATGGCCTTTATCTATTTCCGGGTAAAATAAATATACTATCATGTGGCTCAGAAAGTAAATGTGACGATCAATCCCCACAATTATATTCTTATAGAACCCTCTGACGTTTTCATGCGGGTCTATAATACATAGACACTCGCCTGATCGGGTCCTTATTGGTTTAGACCCTCACCCTATGGGCTCAGGCCATAACCGGATAAATCCCTTGGGCTTACACGGTACGCCCTCGGGAAGTATCCCCAAAGCCCAAAATGGAACCGATGGGCACGTTTCTATGAATAATATAGCTATATAGGTATTGTTTTTAATATCAATTAAAGATGAAACTGCACAAAACAAACCATGTAACCCTTGGATGTTAAGAAAGTAAGAAGGTGAAAGCAAGCTTAAACAAGTCGATATTTCTATCTCTGGCCAACAATAAACCTCATGGTACGAATCTATGACCGATGGCGCCGAAAATGTTGAGATGATCTGAAATTGATTACACGTGTTAAAACGTCGACGTTCATAGGGTGAAGGGTCATGAGTCTTGGAGCTACCATTAACCACTGTGCAGGAGAGACTTTCCCCAATATCATCCAAGAAGGCAATAGCTTGAATTATCCCGTGAAGAACTTGGGATATAAAATCTTCAACACCACAAACCAATTATTTCTTGATAACAAGGCTAGTCATCACATTGAATACCTCAGCTGGGTGCCCCAATTGAGCCATAAGGGCGCCAATATGTCAAATTTAGGCATTATCTTGGGTCTCGGGAAAGGGTTGAGATAAAGCGTTAAAACAATGCTCTGCCCTCTTAAACCGACCATTTCCGGTCGAATTACATGGTTCCGACGTTCTCCATCTCATAAGCTGTCCAAATGCCCAAATTGGGCCACATGGACAGCCAAAATGGCCAAATTGGGGATTATCTCGGGAATAGGTTGAGATAGAGCTTTGAAACCATGCTATACCCTCATAAACCGATCATTTCCGGTCGAGTTACATGGTTCTGATGTTCTCCATCTCATAAGAGCATAAGCTGTCCAAATGCCCAAATTGGGCCTCATGGACAGCCAATATGGCAAATTTGAGATTATCTCGGGAATAGGTTGAGATAGAGCTTTGAAACCATGCTCTACCCTCATAAACCGATCATTTCGGTTGAGTTACATGGTTCCGATGTTCTCCATCTCATAAGCTGTCCAAATGCCCGAATTGGGCCTCATGGACAGCCAAAATGGCCAAAATGGGGATTATCTCGGAAACGGGTTGAGATAGAGCTTTGAAACCATGCTATACCCTCATAAACCGATCATTTCCGGTCGAGTTACATGGTTCTGATGTTCTCCATCTCATAAGAGCATAAGCTGTCCAAATGCCCAAATTGGGCCTCATGGACAGCCAATATGGCCAAATTTGAGATTATCTCGGGAATAGGTTGAGATAGAGCTTTGAAACCATGCTCTACCCTCATAAACCGATCATTTCCGGTTGAGTTACATGGTTCTGATGTTCTCCCTCTCATAAGCTGCCCAAATGCCCATATTGGGCCTCATGGACAGCCAAAATGGCCAAATTTGGGATTATCTCGGGAATGGGTTGAGGTAGAACCTTAAAACCATGTTCTTCCCTACCAAAACCGACAATTCTTCGTCAGTTAGAGTGGTCATTTATAACTTTTCCTCAAATAGAAGCTGAGATATCGTTCATTCATTTTTTGGGCACTGCCCAAAAAGGGCGTGGCCAAAAAATGGGTTTCCGCATCGAAAATTTTTGAGACTTTTTTTCTGGTATATATTTGACCTATATGCTATCGGATTAAACCCTCAAACCTAGATTAAGATTTATTTCACACCCACGTTTGGTATAGCCCTTACTATAGCGGGTTCTATCTGATAGAATGATACGAGTGCGCGCAGCGCACGAGTTTTCATTCTTTGTGTAATCCCGAGACGAAGTCGAGGGATTACACTTAAATAGACTCTGAGAGCACCGTGTCTATGTATTATAGATGAGTCCGGGTTATTGCATGAGAGTCTAAAAACACAGCTAATGATAGTTATTGGTAACACAATTGGTGGAACAAGCATTTCCGCTTTTGAAGAGATTCAGTGCTTTGATAGGTTGGCTTGAAACTTTGCAGAATTGAAATGAGAATGACAGGAGAAGGATGGTTCATGAACAGAAACAAATCCATAATTGTATTAATTAAAACAGGAGTATGTTTCAAAGAGCACTATTGTACGATTACAAATGCAACAACAAAAACAATATCAATCAAAGAATCGATACAACAAAAACAATATCAACGAAAGAACGAATAAGGGCATTACGATAATCTGCAGGAGCATGCAAAAGAGGTAAATGGACTTTTTCTCGCCTTGTAAACAAGTAAAGCAGAGCCAGAACGGCGAAACGAAACAGTAATAAGTGCAAAAACTGTGAATGAGAGAATGAGAAACCGTTTGCTGAAGGATATTGCTCCGAACCAGTGGCACGTGCGCGCGCGCAACACGTGACCTTGATTTGGTACAGTAACATTGGCACGTGTGCGAGTCACGTGGGGCGGTAATAACATGTTTAGAGAGATTCTCGCGGGAACGAAAACATTTGGTATACATGTTGCTAGTGAGAGTGCGTGTTCTTTGAAAGGAGTACATTACACTGAAACTATGTGATAGAGACAGTGAATGTATTTGATAGAGGGATTCTGCCAGCGTGTCTATCGCTCTATTTTTTATCCCCTCCCGCTGGCTAAATCCTCCCGCAATAACCCGGACGAATCTATAAATTTAATGCACTTGTATGAATGACTATACGAAGTACATAATGTATTAATTGTACAATGAATGTATAGCTACAGGCGGAGGATTATTGTAGTGTACATAATGTATTAGTTGCACAATGAATGTATAGCTACAGGCGGAGGATTATTGTAGTGTACATAATGTATTAATTGCACAATGAATGTATAGCTACAGGCGGAGGATTATTGTAGTGTACATAATGTATTAATTGCACAATGAATGTATAGCTACAGGCGGAGGATTATTGTAGTGTACATAATGTATTAATTGCACAATGAATGTATAGCGGAGGATTATTGCAAAACATTTTACGCAACTGGAAGATAGTATCAACGTTTAACAAAGCAGTCTGTTTACTTTCGTGTCTCCTCAGACTGCATGGATGTCATGTACTCATGAAACAAGCTAAAAGCATACATGTCACGTGATAAACATGTCACGTGGTGGAAATGTCACGTGATAAACATGTCACCTGATAAACATGTCACGTGGTCATATCACCTGATCTAGATGTCACGTGGTCACATGTCACGTGATAAACATGTCACGTGGTGGAAATGTCACGTGGTCACATGTCACGTGATCTAGATGTCACGTGGTCAAATGTCACGTGAATCTACTGATTCACTGCCCCAACTTTTTGTAGGTCCGTCCCCCATTCCAAAGAGATCAGGGTTTCCTTGACGAAACAGAATTCGCTCGAAAAAGGGACTTAAAAGTAAAAGGAAATTTTAAATTAAATTTTGACTCGAATCGGTTTTTTGACTTAACGATTTAATGGACCCCCAGGGTTCGGGTACTTATGGCCCCCCATAGCAGCATTATATAGCAGTTGTGGTATACGATCACCACTTCGACCACTGTATCCGCCCATCACTTATTGCACTCGGCTGACGCCTCATGTGCCAATTAGTGTACTTATCACACTGGTGGCACGTAGTCCGTGAGGTTATCCTTGGGCTGGGCCATGTTCTCGGGAAAGTACCGCATGAGGGTGTCAAAGAGCTGAGATCGGGTTGAGTGGGTGTCACGCGGGGTAGCGGTGTCAAAGACACTTGCTACCAGGTCCTGGAATTCTGCTTCTTCTGTGGGGCTGCTGTGGTCTACCACCTGAAACGGGGTACATAGTGAAAATGCTGGTTTTTCAAGGAATGAGCAAGGGAATTCAAGAAATTTCAAGGGATTTTCAAAGAATTTTCAAAGCTTCAAAGGAATTTTAAATGATTTCAAGGAATTTGCAAGGAATTTAATTTCAAGGAATTTCAAAGATTTTTTTCAAGTAAATTCCAGA